>OY735198.1:74392666-74597666 GCA_963457665.1 Thysanoteuthis rhombus
ACTTTTTCCAAAGAAATTGGAATAAAAGTGCATTTTTAATATTTTGGCAAGAATCACTGAGGCTCAACAAAATGTGAATTTTTTCTTTCAATAATCAACTTGGCATTGTCTGGTTTTATATTACAAAGTGATCTCTATAGTTCCATGCAACCCTGATCAGTCAGGATTATTAGGTTTCAGGAGATGGCGTTTACCAATTAGTAGAGAGAAAGTTACCAATGAGTTTAAGCTGAAATTGTCATCAACGCGGAAGTATTGAGTTTGCCAATGTTAAGGTAAAAAAAAAGCACTAATGGCGTTTGGAAAAGAGAAGAAGAAAAAAAAGAGTTGAATCTATATTATAATAAGCAGGATGTCTGTTGTCTGTCACTCTTTAGAAAGATGAAAAATTACGAGTCACAAAGAGGAGAGTTTCTGAGAATGGAATCACAACAGAAAGACCCTAAAAGAGACAAAAGGTAAGAAAGTAGAATCAGGTGGAATTGAATTTGCATTTGAATGTCTGTGAGCCAAAGATTTGGTTGAATATCCGGATGGTCATTTCAGGCAACTACCATGAGTTTTTTTCCAGATATTACAGTGCTTCAGATTTCCATCCCTATGTATACTGATAACAAAAATAACTATAATTTACAAGTAACTACTACAAATAATCTTGTTGAAACAATTGAGCTTTATTACAAATTTGAAAAAAAAAGAGTTATTCTTTTAGAAAAAAACAACAACTTGCCTACAAATCAAGGCTAGCCTGTCTATTAGGTGAATCTAGGGGGTCATGTGGGGTGCTAAGGTCCTTGGGGCAGATTCAAGATTGAAAAAGAATAGTTGTTAGAATAATATCAAAGATACAAATCTTAGGTCTTATCTTATGTTCAGGAAACTTTTGCACAAATCTCAAGCTTCGCTTAGATTGCATGAGGCCCTTGTGCAAATTTCTATTCTTGCCTAGAATGCATGAAACCCTTGAATACAACAGACGGTGTTTGCCCCTTCTTACAGCTTTCTTCTCCATGTCTTGGCAAAAATTCACTGTCCTTTTCGAGTTTGGATCTGCTCATAATATTTAATCTTTGGCACTTCGATAGATGCAAAATATTACTTACGTTTTTTTTATTCTTTTGCTAGCTTTGCTTCTTCTGAGATATTCTCTCTTTCATCCTTCTCTTTACAAGCACCAGCTTGGTTTATGTCAACAAGCTTGATGTCAGGAAATTCATCTGTAATAAACAGAATAAAAGTGCATCAAGTCGAGTGGACATTCCCATTTTCAAAGACATTTTCTGTGTGTAGATATGTGGAATGGTTAGCGATGTAATTCAAATGACATAGTCTGGTGGTGTTTCAAAATACTGCCATGTTACTCGAGACTATGATAATAAAGTTCCACCCTGGAAACTATACCTGCTCCGAAAATCATTATATCATTGAATGAGAACTATGCGATGTGCACACGAAAGAATTATGGTGGGCCTCAAACGGAGAGACCGCTAGACAGCACAGTACATCCAGGAAAAGAGTCAGGGACATCATAGAATCCATTAAAAATCTCAAATCGCAGTGAGCTGGCCATGTTGCAAGAATGGCGGACAACCGATGGACATCACGGCATGGATCCCCTGAGATCACATGTGGAACTGAGGCTGGCAGAATATTAGATGGAGAGACAAGCTGGACAAATTCAGAAAGTACTGGCTTCATGATGCCCATGATAGAGAAGTGTGGCGAATCCTGGGTAAGGTCTAAGTCCAACAACAGATGTTGAAAGACTGATGATGATGATGATGATGATGTAAGGATATGGACTTAATGATCCACCCTTACATATATATTCATTTATATTTATATATATTTATATATATATATGTATATATATATATATATATATATATATATATATATAATATATATATGTAGGTATGTAGGTTCCTCAATTTGTCCAGAGCCCGATGGAAAAAGTATTCATTCTGCCCAAGCATTTATTTTTGGATTGTTCTGAAGATTACTAAGCACATTTTGCAGCTGAAATAGTATTTAAATTTAAGAGATCGGGAATTGTCAATATTTATTGTATGAGGAAGTAACGAACCAAACCCTTTATTTAACCGACGGGTGTATATAGACCGCACTCCACTTTGGTTCGTTACTTCCCCACACCTACCAGATGATACCTGATGAAGGCCGTAGAGTACAACAGCCGAAACGTTGTATGAAAAACAACTAAGATGAGGATAATCCGAATAATAATAGAAATAATAATAATAACTCATCTCAAAAATTTAGAGGAATTGTCAATGTTAGAAACCGTCAACAAAAGCTATCACAATAACTGTCGACGTGGGTGTCTTCAGTTTTCAAGTCAATCCTGCTGCCTGGCTATGCATGGATGACATATATAGGCTGTACTAATGGTGCAAAAGGACAGGGAAATGAAGCATTAACTCCTCATTATATCTACAAAAAAATTTGTTTTTTAGAAATCCCCTATAATAGGTTTTTGGTGCGGGGGGTTCAATTTACAATGTAAGTTTATGCCAACTTGATCACTATTTTGTGCCGGCCTATTTTTTGAAAATTCAGTTCTTTTTAGTGATCACAGTCCAAACAGAGGACTAAAGAAGTATCTTGTTCATGGATCAACCTCCTTTTCAAAGTTTTTCAATTCATCGTGACCAACAAAGCGTGACTAACCAGACTTAATTCACTAACCTTTATTTTATCTTATTTCTGCTGTCCATTGTTACTCTCACATCATTGCAATGTATTGGTGTGAGTAGCATGGTCATATTGATGGTCAAATACTGACTTACTAATAAAGTTCAGAATTCATTATTAATAGTTTTTTTTGAGGCTCCAGAAATGATTATTTTTGGAGTCTAGTTTCCTTATTCTCTTGGGCTGATTGAACAGGAGAATTTTTTCTCATGGCTAGAGTCCAAATTTTTTTTCCCATTTTGATCCTACCTAAAGTAGTTTTTGCACATTTGCAGTGTTGAATTGATAGTGTTCATGTGAGACACAATAAATTTATATCTAGAGGTGTAACCTTATTTATCAGATTTCAATAATATTTCAAAATTCAATTTCTAAACAAAATTCTATCAAGTAGGAATAACAAATAACTTTTTTGTTTTGAGACACCAGAATTTTTAATGATAAATCCAAAAGACATTTAAAAGTACTGCAGACCAGGCTTGAAATTTTTGCCCCAGGTTGTGTTTTAATATTTTTTCCAGTTTTGAATATTACCCTAAAATCTTTGTTCCCCAAGTGACCATATAGGTTTGCCTAATGGATGGGTTGGCTGTGCTGCAGTCAATTTTAAGATTTTTTATTTATTATTCTAATTTAGAAGTCATACTTTTAACCTTTACCAAACTTAATTTTAATGTTTTCTCCTTGTCTTTAGTTTCAAGAAGATTCATCATCATCATCATCATCAGTCTTTTAATGTCCGTCATTAGACATATACCCTTCCCAAGATTCACTACAATTCTCTATCATGGGTGTCATGGAGCCAGTAATCTCTGAATTTGTCTTGTTCATCTCTTCCTCTTGTATTCTGTCAGCTTCAGTTCTGCATGTGACCTTTGGGGATCCATGTTGAGTCTTGATGTCCACTGGTTGTCTGTCATTCTTGCAAAATGGCCTGCCCATTGCCATTCAAGTTTTTCAATAGTTTCTATGATGTCTCGGACCCCCGTTTTCTTCCTGATGTATTGGCTGTATTGTGACTTTTTTTTAACGATTGAACTACTTCTTATCGTGTTGCATTTCAGCCGATTCATTCTCAAGCCTTCTTCAGGTGTAATATCCCCGAATTCTGTTTGCCACCATCACATTTGGATTTTACACCTGCAGAAAGCTGTAGAATGAATTGGCCAAATGTCATCTTCATGACACAAACAGCAAGAAGGAATTCAATCGTCTAAAAATTCTTCCAGTGTTTTCTACTTGCTCGAGTTATCTGAAACGTAGGGTCGTGATGGAACTGTTTATGAACCACTCAGGCAAATATTTCCTATCAAAACATGCATGAAAGAGAACAGAATATTTGATTTGAGTAAAAATCCTATCCGTTGCTCTGCATAAGTAGCAAATTTAACATCAGATTTGCCTTCCTTTCTTTCAGCAAACTCTTATTTTATTTTCTCAAAAGTACCAAATTACCTGCATCGTTTTGGCAACATTCTCTGAGGACTTGCATGTCTTATTCGAACATGCCATTTTTCTCGTGCATTAATTCAGAAATTCACAGCTACTTCTCAAAGCAAAAGCCAGTTAGCAGCACTAAAATCAAGAAGATGGCAACCTCACACCTCTTTTTTTTCTCTCCATTTTTTTTTTTTGCATCTCTTTTCTTTCTCGTGTTGGCAAGAATAAGGATGAAATTGCTTTTAAATACAAAAAGAACTTCTCTTGAATGTTAAGAAAACTAAATCGCAAGAACATTTGATTTAAAAAGATAGAAATGAAATAAAATAAAATGGAATGCCAAACAAAAGTTACTGAAAAGGAAAGGAATCTGTTAAAAGTGAATTGTTCGCTGGCATTCTTTCTTTTGTAATCAAATTTCTGCTCCCCACCCAAACTAACGATTGGGTTTAATTGTTTGGTCTGGAAACTAGTTGCGTTTCAGAATAAACACAATTAAGTCTGTTAAATCTAATGATTGGAATCAAGATTCACTAGTAACCCCGAAAAATGTACCAATTAAATCAGTAATAAATAAAAACGAGTAAATAATTTTAAAAATGATGTTGCCGGTGAAGTTGGTAGACAGCTTTGAAAAGCAGTTTTTAGTTAATGTCATAGTGATTGTGACAAGCAAAAGCTTGCAATCAGGCCTTTACAAAGTGACAATTTAGTTAGTATTGCTCAATTACAATATGAAACAAGCTTGGTTGTGCTAAGGTCAATCTCCCCTTATTGAAAATTAAAAGGTTACTAAAACAGAATTCATTTCTCCATACAATATTATTTCAAAACTATGAGTCTGATTTCAACACCTTTAATGATAGTTCCTCTGAATAGGATTTGCAAACCTTTGCAGAACAAGTCAACCTGTGTTGGGCTTTGGAAGTGGGAGTGAATTCCTCATCAGTTTTCCAGTGTGTCACTGTTATTCATGCATGACGTCACCCGTCTTTCTTCTGGTCACTCTCATCTATCATTGTTACATACAAAAAATAAAGTCAAAACTCAATAGTAAGAGTCTGACAAAAGAAAGAAGGAAAAAACTGACTCAGCCTAATGGTTAATCCACCAATAGCATTGAAAGCAAGAAAGAAGGAAATGCCTACTCAGCCTAATGGTTAATCTGTCATTGATCTTGAAAGCAAGGAAAAAATTTTAAACAATGTTGTGCTCCCAGTTGGATACAATCCCCAAATCTACTGATGACTAGCATAATGCTCTAGACCATTTAGCCATTCGAAACACGATTCAAAATTGAAATTTATTTTTAATTATAAATAAGACTCATGGACAAATATCTACAGCTTTTTTTCAATTCTTATGTTTTTGCCTTGTTTAGTGGTCCTTCTATCACATTAAGTGTTTTGATGACTAGCAAAGTAATTTTCATCAAAAAGAAAAAATGAATTAGATATATATATACTTGTTAAAGATAATCTTTTTCATAACTGAAATCAAATGTTTACAAAGAAAAAATACTGAGAACTCAGAAACGCAACTTGACACAATATGACATCACAGAATCGGTCTTTCTTTTTCACTGTTTCTCTCTTATTCATGTCTTAAATTCAGACCTCTTAAATTCCAGGTCTGTTTAATTGTGATAATAAGTCAACTTAGAGAGTTTGACAATGATAACATGACATTACAGGCATCGATATTCAAACTAACATCTTCATTGCTGTTGAGCTGACACAATGGCCAAGTTGGAGAGCAAATGGGGTTGATTGTGTTAGGTCTCATGAGAATAAGATAGCTACTTAGTGAAGCCTGGTATCTGTGAGATTGGGTATCATTTCTTGCTAAACTTTCTTTGCCCTCTTTTTTTTAGAATTGCTTACTTATTTTTTGTTTTCTTTGACCAAACAGTAGAGTCTGCAAAACCGTTAATGCAAATGGGACAACTTGAGATGCACATCTTACATGAATGGCATTCTTAAGAGACACTTCTCTTAGAATTTTGCATCAAATGTACTTAGGGTGGGACACTATTCATGTCGTTACGTGAACCCCTGCTTTGTGTCATGAGAAGATAATTTTAAACTGGCGGGAAGAGAGATAATGAAGGCTTTGTCAGATTTCACAGGTTTATTCTGCTTTGGTCATTGTGGATTTTAATGGTAATAGTATTGATTGCAAGGAAGTAGCCATTTTCCTCTTGCTTGAAATCACTGGCTTTTTCTTCTAGCAATGTTTGTGGTTGAAAATATACATTAGATTGATACATTCATAGTTAAATAGATAGATATGGACAGATGTACCATTGCAGCTGTAATTGGTGCATGTATCTCATGTCGTGTTGTGTTTGACAACATCAAGGATAGGCTGTTAGTGATCTGAAATGACTTTGGAAACAAAACGAGTTGAAATATACTTGCACACACTTTGCAACTCAGATTAAAAGATAGATAGATAGATATGAACATATATGGGCAGGCAGATAAGTAGATAGAGATAGATATAGGGTGTCAACTTCATTGATGCAATAAACAAGCTCCTGATTCAATGAATATAGACACATGTAATTCATTGCATACAAGATTCAATGTGTTTGGTGTACATTTCAATGCATTTATTCAGTCAGCAAGCTACTAATCTGCACATATTCTGAGAAATTTCTAACTTTGATGGTGGCAGCTTTTTCTCCTATTTTGATTTTAAATTCTTGTATCATGGTTGGTTTTGTACCAAACTCTTTTGGATTCCTCACGGTGAAAATCTGGGTGGAGTTGAGTCAGGTGATCTTGCTGGCCATTCAAGAGCACATCCTTAGTCACCCTAGCCATTCGATTGCATATTCTAGACATCCTAGTCATCGGCCATCTTAATTATCATTGAGTCAGTCTCGAAAATATCATCATCGCTTTGGGGGCAAATCAGGTGCTACTTTTGGGACACACTGCGTATAGATAGATACATAGATTCGTCATCACAGTAAATAATTGAACAACCATAGTGACGAAACATTTTTAGGAGGGTTCTAGGAGAGTACTGATGCCAATTTTCAAGTCAGTAGATAGAACAGCTTGGCCAGGTGTACTGCAACAAACTCAGAGACTGAATAAGACCCCCAAAAGATTAATAGAGTACTGATGCAAATTTTCAAGTCTGTAGACAAAACAATACAGTCAGGGACACTGGAATAAAAAATCAAGCAAGCAAACACATAAACACACTCATATATAAAGAAAAGAAAGAACCTTCCACCATCTTTGACAGCCATGGTTGTCCAATAGATATATAGATGAATAGATTAGAACAGACTGAGATAAATACTTTATGGCAGTGGTTCTCAAGCGTTGTGGAATCACAGCACCCTTGATGTATGAGGATTTTTTCACAGCATCGTAAGTCAGAAAATCCTGAAAGATTGTATTTATGTCTATATGGTTAGGTTAGTTATGTGAAAAAAAAATGAATCATCTGGTGGATTCAATCTTGAATGAGGCCATGAAGAATCTGCAGTTGTGACCGAGTATCAGTACATTGATATATATATATGCCAGAAACTTGAACGAGAAAGAAATATTCAATACCAAAGTGCTTTACTTCCTAGTAATATCTTTGTCATTGTCTGCCTATCACTCTCAGCTACAAACTAAGCAAAGACCACTCTAACTTGAAGTCCGCAAAAAATTTACCCTTTCCTCGTTAGCAGTCAGTCAGTCTACCTTCACTATAACTGAACAAGAAGCCTCTGATTACAAACTGTAATAAAGTCTTCAGCCTCTTTGAAGTCACTAACTCTACCTTCAAAAACAAGATAATACCTTTACTCCTGAAAAGGAGGTTCTACAACCAATGTATCATAGTCACCTATGGAGCTGAAATGTGGAACCTAACCAAAAGATTAGCTCTCAAACTGAGAACCATGTAATGTGGACAAGAGAGAATCATGCTCCACATCACCTGGAGAGATCACAAAGCAGCACGTTATATCATGAGACAAATAGGAGACTGAGATATCTTAAAAACCATTACACAACTGGAAATAGGCTCATCGTATTGCTAGAATGTCAGACAACTGCTCAACATCGTGACTCATAATGTAGATCCCAAGAGATCATATTCAAAACTGTGTTCAGCAAAAAATAAGATGATGTGACAATCTAGATAAGAAAATACTGGCTTCACAACTTCCATGATAGAGAGGTCTGGGGAATCTTGAGGAAGGCCTCTGTCCAATGACAGATGCTAAAAGGCTGATGATGATGGTGATGATACCCTGTAAATCAGAGATGAACATCTTGGCCATGCAACCTTGGCAAATGAGCTACCTTTGTGTCCCATGTCTACTGCTGTATATAATCAAGCAGACTAACAAATAGTTAATCAGAAACTGAAATGAAGGTGCTTAGTTCATTTCACAAAACATATGCTGCCATTAGATATTCGCACACAGCATCACCTTACTCCCACAAAAATCTTTTGTGCGTTTAGTTTTATTGCTGTTTTAGTAATGATATCATAACCAATCAAGTCTTAAAATCTAAAAACTGACAACTGCTATCTGTAAAATTACAAATGGCTGCCTTCTAATTTTCATCAAGCATCTCAATAATTGCTGGTATTTGTCTCAACCTTCTGATTCTCATCCTCAAGTGCAAGCCAAAACATTACAAGAGAAATGACAAAATTCTTACTAATGCTAACCAAATTATGCATTTCTACAAAAGTATGAAAAAAAAAAAAGAATGATACTCCCTTAATGATGCAGTCTGCGACTCATCAAAATATTGGCAAATTATACTTATTCACTTTGCTATTTGCAAACAAGAAAATTAGTCACTCTTGAGAAACTGGCATGTGACCGCCATCTTTCAGCAGCAAAAATTGGAAACAGGGGTTATCAATGCATAAGCTACTTCTATTGTCCTTTTGATAGATCACTAAAATGTCTGAATTTCAAATGAAAACAAGAAAGGAAACAGCCTAGTGCAAACTAGGGACCAATTCAGCATAAAATTACAATACAAATTACCAGCCATGCACACACCTCGCCCTACTAAAAATCCATTTAGCCAGCCAGCCAGACCAACTTGAAAACTGGAGAAACCTACTTTGACTGTTTCAGTGATAGTTTTAGTGGACTTTTTCTAATCACAAAGAAAAGAACATTTCCTAATCCATCATCCACAGCACTTTCTGTCGGTCAATTCAAATAAAGTTATCATTTATTCATAACGTTATCCTAGTTTCTCATTCTTAAATCATTCTTTGTGGATAAGCAGCGACATTTCTGGTGATTTTCCAAATATATTCCAATACAACCACAACAAATCAAGTTATAATCTACTGAGTGGGTTTGGAAGCCCCATTCTACCCTTTTCTGAGGCTTGATAGAGAGTTTGTGTTCCAGCACTGAGACAGCAACATTATTTAGCTTTTAGTCCTACTGATTTGACAGTCAAGCCATGTGGGGAGAATGCGATACTAGATTGGTTTAACATAGTGGCCCAAACGCGTACATGTAAGCAAAGACAAAAATTGCTTATTCCTCTGTAACTAATGCCACAACAGCATCAAGATTACTCCCAATCCTTCCCTTATAGTGCAGTAGGGAGGTACCGCACCAGTGTTAGAATCCCCGGGACTAGGCTTGCCTTGTTTATGTCATGTCCTATCTGAAAACTCATCATCATCATCAGTCTTTCAACATCAGTCGTTGGACATAGATCTTCCCTTGGATTCACGACACCTCTCTATCATGGGTGTCACAAAGCCAATACTTTCTGAATTTATCCACTTTGTCTCTCCATCTTGTATTCTGCTGGCCTTGATTACACTGTGAGTCATGATGTCCATCGGTAGTCTACCATTCTTGCAACATGACCAGCCCATTGCCATTTGAGTATTCTCGTGGATTATATCAGGGAGAAAACAAGTCTAATGATGAATATACAACAAAGGAAGTGTTGTATACTGCTGCTGTAATACACTGGGTTTAATATTGGTTGAGTATAAACAAGTCCAACATAAGATAGAGTGTTAACAAGTTTGACCCAAAGTTGTATTTCACAAGAGTTTCTAGGCTTTGGAATAAAATCTCCTCCCCCCCCCCCCATGATACGCCAGGAATTTAGTTAAAAGACTTTTCAAGCTGATCCAAACTGTGAGTAGGGATGATACCCAACAAACAGATACTACACTAGCATCCTAGCCCGATAACAAGATATGCTTGTACCATTTTCTAAGTTTAGTTTACTTAAGCATAAGTTCAAATGGGGATCTGCATCTGAGGATGAAGATGAAGATTGTATTGCACCAATCTTCCATGTCGAGAGGGGCTGATTGGCTTGAAAATTGACATTCAAAACTTTGGCTTCTACTTGAGCTTAAACTTCAACTGCAGACATAGGTATGGAATATGTTACTATTTAAGGCCCTGGTCTATTCATATGATATAATTTATGTGAGAGAGAAAGAGATACAGAGGCACACCAATAAGTCCATAGCATAATGATGAAAAAGCATTTATTTTAGACAACAAATATCTATTTTTCAACATAATATTCTTCCTTTTCAATGCACTTAATTCAGTGATGAGAATTGATCGCATAGATTGAACATTATGCAACAAAAAAATTTGATTAAATTTTAGCTAATAACCACATGTCAAGCTGCTGACTTATTGACCAAACCTTGTGTACATATGTATATATATATATGTGCATATATATATGGAGAGAGAAAAAATGCCACATTTGCTACTTTTAGTCTACACATTATCTATAAGTGGATTTTGATTGCTTCTAGACCTATCTTGAATCCAATCTTTGATCGGTCAAATTCTAGTCCAAACCCAGAAATGTCATTTCTATTTTGAATTAGTTTTTTTTTTTTTCAACTTATCATTTTTAAACAACCTTTTTCTTAATCATTTGTTATCAGGCTGAAAATGAATTAGTGAATAGTTTTTTTTATTTTAAATATCTCATTATAATGCAGGCATAATGATGGAAGGAAGATTCCCATGCCGATAACACTGTTTTTATTGCTATTTACAAAGCTTGGATTAGAAATCAGAAATCAGAAATTTATTGAGATCTTTATGTAATTATACTAGGTATTAAAAAAAACATGTATTTTTGTGAAAATCAGATATATCTTTTAAAAAAACATGTATTATTGCAAAAATTAAAAATATTTTTGAAGAAACTCATGTATTCTTAGGATAATCAGAATTATTAAAAAAATCATGTATTATTGTGACAATCAGAAATATAAAAAAAAATGTGCTATTATGACGATCAGAAATATTCAAAAAAACGTGTTTCAAAAACATGTTTTATTGTGACTATCAGAAATATTTAAAAAAATGATACCAATAATTTCTTTTCCTCTGGAAGTCTCAGCTGATGGTACATTCTAAAGATTATTAAATTAGTTTCCAATGATTGGTTGTTTATTTTGACTCTCCTGATTATTTTAGTTCACATTATTATTAAGTGAACAACCATGGCCATTTAAGATGTTGATGGGTTCTATCCTTTTCATATGTATATGTATTTGTGTTTGTTCATGTGCTTATTTGTTCCAGCTCTCCTGACCACATCATTTTGTCTATAGGCTTGAAAATTGGCATCAGGACCCCATTAGGCCCCTTCTAAAAATGCTTTTTTGATTTTTTTTTTAAAAAAACCTTTTCAAACTTTTTGTGTTCCTCATCCTCATAATATATAGATTCGCCAGAATCTACATATTTCTTCTTTACTCCATCTTAGATACTTTCCAATTGAAAATGCCCGTGATATCATAAATAGAATTTATTCAGACCATATTCAGTCTTTGATGGAATTTCTCTACATGACTCCAAATTTTGGCTCAGTGGTTGTCCAATTATTGATTGCGATGGCGAGTTACATTATTTTTATTATTATGAAATAAAATTAAACTATATTTACAATATTGTTATGAGAAAAAGATTGAAAAAGTCAATAATACCGAGGAAGCCACATTGTGAACACTTTGAGAATAGGGTCTTCCAGATAACAATAACCAGCTGAAAGAAGTAAAGTAAGGATGTAAAGATTGGAATAATTTACACTTATTTTCGTAAACTTACATTCACTGTTATAAATTCATCGATATGTTATTAAATTCATTGTTATTAACAACTTTGTTTGGGACCAACAGGTAATAATAGCAATAACCATTTGACAACATTATCTGTATATATAACAAGTTAGGATTGAACTTATGACAGAAATATTAGTTTGCTAGACAACCTTGCAAACCATTGCAACATGGCAAAGCACCCATAATATTTGCTAAGCTCAGCTTAGAATGGCACAGGACTATCAGCTAACTATTACTCAACATCTATGCCAAGAGTTCCCAACCTTTTTTCTGCAATCCCTAATAAATATTTGATTAGTTTTTGCACTCCATACAAAATTAATATCACATTGATGAAAAAAGTCAGATTTCTAATTTTTGAACCATAAATTGAACCACTTGTAGTTGAGTAAATTGATATCAAAACAATAAGGTTTTGATTCAGTGCATAAAATGCATATTGAACAATTCATAAGAAAAAATTGCAAACAGTGAAATCAATCCAAATCATAGACATAGAAATTCAATGACTTCTTCATTCTTGTTTTTCATTCATGGTTTTGTCAAAACGTAGAACTTTCTTGCTGATTGCCAAAAAATTGTTGGAAAGCTTTAATCGCCCAATAACAGACAATATCACCCAGGTTGGTGACGACTGAGTTATAGAAATGGGCCTATGAAACAAGTGCTGAGTTGTGAGAATAGTGATATTAAAACAGGAACACAAGGTATACTTTCCTCTGTCTCTGTCCCTGAAATGCTACCTTGCACCCCACATTGGGAAATCCCGGTCTATGTAATAACTTGCTGGCTACACATTAAAAGGAATCTGTATAGACAGATAAAGAAAACAATTGTTTTTACTTTGGCAAATCACTGAATGATCTACAATGAAGGTTTGCCTTGTAGCTGGAGTAGTTGTATACTACTCTTCTCCCCCAGTTGCCTATGATCAGTGTTCAAGCTCAGGTGAGAAAAAAAACAATGATTTCAAATGCTGATTTTCAAGGCAGACAAGCCATCCTTACTTGCAACACAATTTTGCTAACCTCATTATTGATCTTGTGGCTTCGTGTCAGATTGAGATAAGCAACCAACAATCAACTATAAGAATACTAATGATAGTACTAATGATACCTAAATTAGGAATATGGATGATTGTATGAGATATAATAGAGCAAATTCCTTCAAAAAAGACTTGCAGTCATTGAGAGAATTAAATCAAAAGTTTATTAGTCTAGGTTTTAGCTCACATCTCATGTCTAAAATTCTGTCATTTGGTCTGTAATGTTTTTTGACTTGTATAGTGCTCAAAGAATATCAAGGTGTCAGTGCTGAAAAATGAAGACCCTTCTCTGTAGGGCAGGATCAATTAATCCAAATGTGAACTTGAACCCAGATATCGAGAAGATAGAAAATTGCACAACTGTTTATCCTGTGATAGGTTACAGTAGAAGTGGGTCAATTTTTGGTCGGATCTGAGTACAATTATCTCCCCTACATGGTTATATGTCCACACCACATAATATAACCAAAATTTCATGTCTGTCCATAAGATTATGAGACAAACAATACATCTTAATCTTTCTTAAAGTTTCATCGTCATATAATCAGGTGAGTTTTCCTTAATAATACATAATATTGAGCATCGAAAATTGGACTCTTACGTCCCCAACTTGTTAGGAACCCAAATCCTTCTATGGACACTGCTCATGACTGGGAAATATTTTTATTAAATTTGCAACTCAGAAGACAGATTCTCGCACCATCCCTTCAATAGGAATCCTGGCTGAATTTCGTCCTGAATGTTTCCTGAAAGGGTCATTCTCCATTAAGGACACAAATGGTTGTTCTGTTGCTGCAGGTGATAATCAGAAATCGGATCAGAGGATCAACTAATCTCCCAAATGTAGTGACAGTATTATAGGATATGCCGAACAAAAACAATTTATCACTGAATGGCATCTTATCTGTCATGATATGATGGCTCTTAAGAATTTCTACGGAGAATATGCGAATGTTCATTCGACTCGTGCTGAAGCGTATCAGCATCACGAGTCAAAGAAATTCAAATGGAAACACAAATCGAAAATACAAGGAATGCTGAAATTCATTGGAAAAAAAGGATTCTCCAATATCCTCTACCTCAAACATTAGACTTCATTTCCTTGCAAAAAAAGATATGACGGATAAAATAAAGGATGATATCTTGAACATTATTGGTAAAGAGATGAAAAAAAAAAAGCCAACATGATTGGCCAACTAAACAAAGTCACAATAATTAGTGAAAACATACAACATTCAAAAGTTATCCACAAAAAGAAACCATCTACTATGATTAAATAGTACAGCATTACAGATTGATCAATAAATGTAGCCCGGGCGTGAGGTTTGAGTAATGCTGAACTATTAGTTCATAATATAGTAACATCTAGTTTGTTATTTGACAGCAATAGTTTCTTGTCTAAGCTCAGTAAGAGTCATCCAGGGAGAGAACTAGAGACACATCTTACTAAGAATGATTACACATTCAGTTTGTAGAATATCTTTGTGTTCATAGTAGATAAATGTTGTGTGGAACCTTCCAACATCCAATGAATTCATCTGCAAGTTTCCATAAAGAAATGATAATGTTTTTCTGTATTCTGTATGATACTGTCACTACATTTGGAAGATAAGTTGATCATCCGCTCCAATTTCGAAAAGAATGACCCTTTCAGGAAACACTCAGGATGAGATTCAGCTAGGTTCCTGGAGAAAGGATGGTTTGAGAATCTGTCTTCTGAGTTGTAAATCTAATTTAAAAAAATATTTCCCAGCCATAAGCTGTAACCAGAGAGGGGTTGGGGTTCCTAACAACAAGGAAAATGTTGTTATGCCTTTGACATACACAATAATGAACTCTCAGTCAAAGATGATGAATTATAGAGGAGAATAGATAAATCTCCAATACACCTTGACACAATTTAGAAATCTACCCCATTTTCCAAAGAAGTAGACTCATTTTGGTCTTCAAATCAAAACAAACTGAAGTTAAAAAATCATAAGTAAAAATACATTTATTCAAAGCATTCAGTAGTACTTAGAGGGATGGAAAATTCATCTGAAGATTAGCAATGTATTAGAATTAACAACAATATAACAACTCCAGTGTTACAGTTGCAGCTATCTCATGAAGAAGATAATTTTCATATTCCTGCTCAAGTTTTAGACTGTCTTGTTGGCTGCTACAAAGCTATACTTGTTATCATCAGATATTGATGTCTCAATAGAGTTAATACATATTGCTTATTACATAATACTTATGCCAGTGTTCAATGACAAAAATCTCAAAGAACACTGGATAATGACTTGAGCAGAGAAACAACTAGATACATGCCACTTCATACATCATATCCGCAGTGAGGTTCCCAACTCAGTGTGATTCTTCCAGCTTTACACTGCCTCACTGAATATAACATTACTAGTAAAGTAGTAACTAAAATGGCTGAAAGCAAACTCAGAAAACTATCTCAATCACTTTGTAAGTGAGCCATCACTGTCAAACATCATTGAAGAAAATATAAAATTGTTCCTTTTGAAAGTCTCAAAACCTGGCTGTACTGCAATAAGCTTCATTAAAAATATGCATTTTATAATACAAATCTCATCTGTCATTTACTGGACAATTACCCTAACAGGATGGTGCTTCAGCATCATATCCAGGAAGATTTTGGATATGAACATCAAGATAATAACTACATCCCAGGCCCATCAAAATCCAGGAAACTTTAAGATTTGCACTGGTTTGTAATATGTTGCTGGTCTACATGCCTGTGTACAGACGAAAGGAGTAAAGTGTACCAAATATTGTGGTTGTTTTGGTCAACACTGAAAAAATCCATCATCTTAAGATACTGGATACATGTATGAATATACCTTGCCATGTAGTTTACAGGTAGTGTTCCATCGATTGATTTTGAAGGTGTTATTATTGATCTCAACTATGGTTTCATCTCAGAAAATGCTTTATTACCACTAAAAGCTTTCACTCCAAGTTTAACCAAAAACAAACAAATTTTTTACTTTTAGAGTTTATTTTTATTTTTTTTACATATGATCAGGCAACATCTACTCAATTGGATCAAATAAAATTCAGTGAGAACTTTTAGAGATATTGTGCGGCCTGTCATGAGTATCACATACATGTATTAAAAAAAACGTTTTTGAAGATAAGTTAACAAACATTGACATTTTGGCAAGATAATGCAATGTGAACATATAACAACATAGGGAAGATAATAGCACAATGATCCACTCCAAACTTAATTCACATTTATTGAAGGGCAAGCAGTTGATATCTAGTTTATATATGAAAATATATAATCTGATTTCTCAATATTTTTTCACTGTTTAGTCCTGATATAGTCAAGATATGTTTGAATCTTAATGGTAATTTGTTAAAGTACCTTCTAGAAGGAATTAGTGCCTTCTAGAAGGAACTGTTACTGTCATGGCTTGCATTCATCATTTTCAGTGACCTCCATATACTAGTTCCCCTTCTGACTATATTTTTTTTAATGGTAAACAGATGAAAAATAACAAAAATTATGATAAAGTTTGATGATTTCTTTCCTTTGGATTTTGTATAAAGTCATACAAGACAAGAAAATACACAAAAACATCTAAATAAAATATGACCCAAAATTATATATAAGTGAGAGTTCAACAAAGCTATATTAATGATAATCAAGAACAAGATCAAAAATACATTTTTATCAGAAGAATTTGTCTACGTGATCCCAATTTTATCTTGATTTGGTATCTTCAAGCATTTATGCAACAAATTTTGGCTCCAGAGTAAAATTACAACCAAAATTAGAATATTCAACCAATGAAAAAGGCTTTCATGTTATATTCATTCTAAAATAAATTCAATAAGTAAGAAGGTGATCCAAATTTGATTTTCTTATCATTTGCGATTAGTCAGCAAGAAATGATACCCCATACTCAAACAAAAGTAACTTTTAGAAGGCACTTCCTATAAGTTTAACTAAAATCCTTCTTTTTTTAAAAAGTAAAACTCAACAATTACAAATGAATAAGAAAGAGAAAACAAAAACTTAATATCAACATTCTGGTTTGATACTGATTTTGATTTTAAAAAATCATAAAAGTACTCCTTGCAAGGTACTTTTGAACAACTTAATCATGATACATCCATCTTTATGCTGAAAATGTTATTTTTATCTACCTTATTAATTATTGAATTAAAATTAATGAGAAAAATATTGATTACAAGAAAAATTATCAGAAAATGACATTTTGTTTTGAATGCTTTCTCAAATTATTTATTAAAAACACGTCTTTGTTCATATTGCTTGTTAATCCAGAGTTAATTAATGTACACCTCTGTGCAAATGCTTCTCAGGTATTCTGTCATTCAAATGACATTAGCAGCTGTCTTGTGCAGGGGTGCACAGTGGTTTTTCTCAGTGATTGCAATAACAATTGGGGGGGGTAGTGCGGCCATGATGGTAATAGAAGCAGGTTTTCTGCTTTGCCTTGCCATTTGTTTAATTTTCATACGTGTGGATGAGTTTAAATTGTGGGATCTACCATTGAAGATCTCTCCAACATTTGAATATCATCGACAAACATAACCAGCTGATTTGCCAATTCTAATTTATATTTGTAGTAACTTAATTTGCAATGCTCAAAACATAAAAGAAAGTTGGCTCTTCATAAAGATAGTAGTTGCTTTGTATCAGATAAAAAGTCATTTTAAGGAATCATATCAACATTTAAGATCAAAAATTATAATTCTTGTTTATTCAAATATTTGTAAAACAGAAAAAATCAATGGAAATTATGTTTTTGTTAAATCTCAGCATACAATTGGGCAGACAATTTTATCATCTTAGAGAATGTATTTATATTTCAAGTATTCCAGGGTCGTTATGATCAGACGATCAAATATAAGGTAGTATCAAGCTGAGTAATATTAGAAAGTACCATAATAGAATACGTTTGTAGCGAAAATATCTTCCAGAAGGCACTTTTCTGCATGGATTATCATTACTAAAAAACATTTTTCTGAAATGTATGGAAAAATGTGTTCATTTGTCTCTGTATATAGTTTATTTCAAAAGTTACACGATTTTCTATATTTTGGAGTCCATGTTTGGGTTCACATTAGGTGAATGTACGGTTCAATTTGAACCCAAATGAACATTATTTAAGCCAATTACCAAGCAGAATCATTAAATAAACATTTCAGGAATTAAGAAAAAAACAATTACAGGAGAAATCATCTTTATCTAGTTTATATATCAGAAAAAAACATATAACTGGACTTCTTAACATCTTCTCATTTTTTGCTGTTTTTGTCTTGAAATAGAGTCAAGATGTGTTTGGATTTTTACTCAATTCCTTCAATCAAAACAGATATGTTTGTTAGGCTCTGTATGTTGTTTACTCCAAAAGCTATGTAATTCTCAATTTTCTGGATGTCTTAGAATGAAACTAGCACTTGAGATAATTAATTTTGCCGTACAGAGAAGTGTCTCTATTTTTCAACTCTTACACTTCAAGATTCTTTAATCTGTATATATATGTAGAAATCAAAAAACATTACAGATCAAGTAACAGATTTTTGGACACGAGATGCAAGCTAGAGCCAGGACTATATAGAAGTTTGAGTAATTGAAAGTTGTACATATCACAAAGGAGTGTAGATATTTACTGATCTGAATCTGACACAAGGCTATAACTTAAGGGTATCTACCATGGTACTAATGGTTAATTAAACTAGCTTGATGACTACTGCACCACACCAAAGAACCAATGTTAGTGATACTGATATATTTACTAACTTTAGCTTACTTGACATAAGGCTAAAAGCATAGGGCACTTAGAGAGGATCAAGTCTGATATAGTCTGCTGGACTAGCTTGTTAACCCCTATGCTACAGCGAGGCTCCCAAGATAGCAATGATGATATATACTAAGCTTAGTTTAGTATGGCACAAGACTACAATTGTAAGGCACTTTGTGGAGATCAATCTCACCAGAGTAAAAATGGCTTGCTAGACTTGCTTGTTAACGACTGCATCATGGGACATCACCCTAGAGGGTAGTATTAACATTTCTTGAGCTGAAAGTGTTCTGTGGCTAGATTCCTGCTCTGAGTATGAAACCTGAGAGATTGGGTTATGACAAAGACCAGCTTGTGTGAAATGGTCTCTGTTGAGGAATGTCAATTTTCCTAAATAGCCTACAACTGAAATCAAAAATGAGATTATCCAATAAATACCCCAGAGTATACTGGATAATGCAAATACATCCATTGTAGTAATGTCTATTGTGGTAATGTCTCAATAGGACCATTCCCTAGGCCCAACTCCAGTTTATCCTAGACCACTGATAGGTTCTCATCTGTGAGAACCTTGGTAAACAGGCTCATAACATCCAAGCTCATGATCTAGTTGGAATGATTGGGAAAATCTTTTGTCTCCACAAAGCTGGCAAAATTCTTTACATAGGACGGAGATTTACCTGTTAGTCAATTGACGATACTTATCAGCAATCTCTTCAATGGGTGACAGGCTGAACCTCAACAACTAACGATAATACTATCTTTGTGAATTTGGGGGAGATTATACATAGATGGTAGATTACTGTATAATTGAATCTCATGTCTGTACTCAGTGCAAGTGAAGTGATCCTTCAAGATCTAAGACAGTGTCCTCTCAATTTTTAAGGGTGGGTCCTTCTTTAGATTACAAAAACTACTTCCCCATGTAGGCTTGCCAATTTTTCTGAATGTTCAAATATCCAAACTGTATTCCAAAGCAGTTAAACCATTCAGAGATACCTGGCCAGAGATTCCACTAAATGAAAATATGACCCTGAACTATGTGTATCGCATTCTATGCAGTGGTGGTAAGGACTATAAACTTGATGCCAATCGCCTCTCTAGTAAATAAAGCTGGAAGAACATTAAAAAAACATAGTTTGTGTAGAATAATATCAGATACGGCTGCTAAAGTGTGGTAAGCAACCCCTACGGGACAAAGTCAAAGAGAAAATAAAGAGCAACATTGAGAATAAGGCAATTGAAAGTATCAGCAAATACAAGACTCTGATAATCTCCTAAGTATGCCTAGAATAGAATTGAACACTATATGGGAGCCTTTGATCAGGAAATAATAGACATTTGGTCTAATGCTCCTAAATTATACCACCCAATTTTACCATGGGGCACTGACTTAGCGGATTTACTGTATTTTGTCATGTATAATATAAGTACTAGATTTTGAGATGAAAAATACATACAAAAATGTAGACCCTTGCATAACATGGGTTCTTGATTTATCACTAAAGTTTGGTAATTATATGTGTATTTCTGTTTCAATGTTCCAAATTTGTGTACTGCGTATTGCAGCTTGTGTGAAATGGTCTCTGTTGAGGAATGTCAATTTTCCTGAAAAGTCTGCCACTGAAATTAAAAACAGGATTATCTAATCAATACCCTGAGAGTATGCTGGATAATGCAAATACATCCATTGTCAAAGCATTGTCTAAATAGGACCATTCCCAAGGTTCAATTCCAGTTTATCCTGGACCACTTTTCAGTCATAAAAAAAGTGCCCACTATTTTTATGTTCTGTATAGTTGCAATGGAAATTATTTTCATGTCATCAAATAAAATAACATAAGAAAAAAGACAAATGTAACCACCGGTGTGTTCACATTGTTAAGGTCATATGTCAACTTTTTATCAGCAAAATTTTGTGTTCAAAGCTTTTATAGAACTAAAACATAAACTGACAAATATATTCCAAAAGATGAGATATAAACAAAAAAAACACAGATTTAATGTTGCAAAATGATTTGCTGCTTCACTGTTATTACTTTGTCCAGCATATTCATCTGTTCTCTACTTGAATGCTTCATAATATGAAATCCTTCTTTGCTTGAAATTAGAAGCCATCGTCTTTAGATTTAATTACTCTTTTATTTAATTTGATAATTGAACAACTGTAGCCATCAAAGATGGTGGAGGCTTCTAACCTTTATTGTATGTTTATTTGTTTACATGTTTGTGTGTCCGACGCTCCTGGCCACACTGTTTTATCTACAGACATGGAAACTGGCATCAGTACTCCACTTGACCTCTTCTGAAAATATTTTATTTGTATTTTTGATATAAAGCTTTTTCAACCTTTTTGGGACCCCATTTTAACAGGCTCATTAATAACATCTAGATTCTCCAGAATCCAAATGTTTCTAGAAGTTTGTCTTTTTTTCCAGTGAAAAATGCTTGTGATGTCATTAATAGAAATTTATTCTAACCATATTCATTCTTCAATTGAATTTTTTCGACTTGACTTCAAATTTTGATGCTATGGTTGTTCAGTTATTGACTGTGTTGCTGAGTTTTAATCTATTTTAGTTTTATCCACAGAATTTGTGCTGCGCATGTTTCACAAGAAGGAAAAGAACATAAAATTGTGGTTAAAATCGTTAATTTTAGTAAGGTATAAAAATATTTGTCTGGGCAGATTTGAGTATGGCATAACACTCCCATTATTTTCCCTCGGATTTGGGAACAAAATTTTTCATGGTACATACATGAAAACATACAGTAAATGATGGTTATGTGGTCTGGTTAACTTAAGTAGTAGTGAGTTCAATCTCTGGGTCATGTAGTGGAATCCGTATGGTCGGGTTCAGTGGCACCTCAAGGATGAATTGGATAAATGTAAGGATTGGAAGAGAAGGATGGATTCTCATGGTGGAAGGATATTGTAAGAATAAATGGATCACGGAAGGATCTAGTTAAGAGAAAGATAGTCAACAGAAGACCAAAAACTCCATCCCCCATTCTCCCAACGGCCCTTATTCCAAAGTTTTTGCATTTAAGACTAAATGAAACCACGAGGATGAATTAATAAAGAAGAATCAATTGATACAAGTTATCCCTAAGTAAAATGAACAGTGGATAGAAGAATGGGTCTACTTTGAAATTCAAAGAACCTTGCAGAGAACCATCGGCCCCTGAAGAAAGCTAGGTGGTACAACAGCAAAAAAAGATAATTCCTCTGTTCTGAAATTCAGACAGAAAATACATATTCCAACAGATTTGCATTCTCTTCTTTAATGGACTTTATCATGTATAAGCCTGGCTGATGCAGCGTCAAACTCCCAGCCCAACCTTCTGACTGGAGATGATTACTGCAACTTTTGTGTTGCACCTAGATTGAATAAAAACAATATGAATATGTATATATGTATTTTGTATTAATGTATTTATCTATTAGAATAAAATGAGCCCTCATGTATCTGAATGATACATTTTTGTTAATACCTAAAACTTGTCAATTTAGCTGAGTCAGTAAGACAGCCTCCTGGCAATAAGTTGATCGTGAGTTCAAATCACAGTGACAGATGTGAATTTTATGTATTGATTTACACCACTTATTTTGGCGAGGATTGTTCATGAAAAATCAAGTCAACTCTAGTTTTGGAGTTTGACACAGAATTGTTACTTTTTCTCTTCTGATGGACCGCATCATGCTTTGTTATATCCGGAATGAAAGAAACTGTCCATAAGTTGGTGCCAGTGCAATTAGTACTTTTGGCAAATGTCACTGCAGACAAAAAAATTGTCTTCATTCTGGAAATTACGGACTTACAGTGACGGATGGAAAAAAGATCTATTGACAATCATTAAACACTCATTTGGCTGTCAAAAACACAACTCTGGAACAAATACTCGAGATTGATAACATATAAATAAAAGTATAAAGCAGGATGAAATACATGACATTGTGAATTTGTGTAATTATAGAGGGTCATACACGCAAAGATAATATCTTGAAGCCAATAAGAACTTTCACATCAAGACAAGATCCTCTCCATTCCAGACTATACAAACTTGCTATGAGCAATATGTCTTTTATAATGGCTATAATTAGTTTCAAGAAAGAAAACCTTTTAGATAAATTACTTACAACATGATCTTGCCTGTGGACTAGATGTGCTTTGAAAAAGAAAAACAATGATGAAATTATCACAATATTTTGTGTCAAACCAACTTCTTATTTTTTCAATCATCCAGTGATATATAAATTTGTTTTTGCATAAGGGGAATGAATCTGGACAAAAGTATGACTGGCTATGTAAAAGGATGAGTCAAAGAAGACATGAGAGTTTACATTCATATGTAACAGAGAGAGAGAGAGAGAGAAAAAGGGTGTGGTCTCTTGTACAGGAGTGAGAAAGAATGCTGCAGCATCACCACCATCAGCAGCAGCTTTTAATATTCGTCATTGAACATGGACCTTCCCCTAGATTCCCCTGACCTCTCTATCATGGACTTTGCAGAGCCAGTACTCTCTGAATTTGTCCTGCCCGTCACCCCATCTTACTTTCTCTTGGCCACAACTACACCGACAGGGATCCCTGGTGATCCATGTTGTGAGTCATATCTACCAACGCAGCTGTTGTTCCATCAGGCTACATAAAGACTGTGAACCCTTTTTGACTATAAAAAAGAGTGAGACAAGGTGATACCCGCTCACCCAAAGTCTTCACAGACAGCCCAGAGAATGTATACTTTGGGGAAAAAAAGTAATGATTAATGTCGTGCAACTAAGTGAGTATGAAGTGAATGATTAAAAGGCAATTTTTAATATGAAAGCAAGAAAAAAAGATACTTAGAGTCAATTCAAAAATGAATTTTAATGCAATTATTCAGATACATTGATATCAACTGAGAATGAGCAGAGATAGATGTGAACAAAGACATATAGACAACTAGTTAGTAGGTGTGAATGGGCTGGGATATACCAGTGTGAACAGAGATAGATCAAGAGATCAATAGATAGATAGATAGGGATCCATAGCCTGTTAGATAGATGTGAACTTGGATAGATATATACAAATGCTGACAGACATAGATAGATGGATAGATCAATAGATAGATAGATAGGTATGAATGGGCTGTGATAGATGTGAAATAGATATAAATTAATATGCTGATATATATATATATATATATATATATATGTGTGTGTGTGTGTGTGTGTGTGTGTGTGTGAAATATCACATGAAAAAAACTCAATTCTAATAGCCCTATTTATAGACATATTGAGCATCCTACTTGTATGATTTACAAAAATAGATAAAAAGCAGAAATACACATATATATATGTATATAAATATATATGTATATATATATATATATACATAGATAGATAGATATTCATATATATATATATATATATATATATATATATTCATATATATATATATATATATATATATGTATGAATTTGCTGTGAGATCAGTATATCACATAGATATATGATTATATACATATATATACATGTATATATATATATATATATATATACATACATATGTATATAGTTAAAACAATAAAAATATACTTATGATAGCCTTATCTACAGAGATATTGAGTATATGATTTACAATAATATATAAGAAAAAGTGAGAGATGATGAATCAACTGTGAGAGATTAATGAATTGAGAGATATAAACTGACTGATCCGACTGATTGATATTCTAACAGATATGATGGAAACCACACAAGTAAAATTATTTGTATATGGATATGAGAACAGTTTAATACTTGTTTGAAGATAAACATTAATTAATATGTTAGCAATGAACCTGACCTGTGATATCACAGGTTACATGAACAGCTAGTTAAGGAGAATTTACTTGATCAAACCAAGTTTGGTACAAGGCAACATTAACAATACACCAGAGAGAATCAAATAACTGTAGCCCAACATATGGCCTGCCAACCAATCAGCCAAGTGGGCTACAAAATGTTTTCTCTTTGCACATCTGTGTGTCTGCATGTATGTGGTTTTTGGGGTCTAAAACCTTGAAAATTTGCATGAGCATACCATTAAGCACCTTTTAAAAAGGGTCCTTCTTTTATTTTTAGTAAAAACGTGCTTTTGGGGGTGTCTATGGTCATTTTGGACTAACAATGCCCAATTTTTATGCTAGTATTTTTTTAGATAAAAGATCTATTCTTTCAAATACTAAATTCTGGTACGTATACAGGCTACGGTGATTCATTTATGCCATGTATGGATATCAAATTCATTATTGATGGTTTGTGTGACTTGCACATTTAACTTCACATTATAACTGGTGCTCCAATCAGTTATTTATGGTTATCAAGCAAATTGGTCTAGAATGGAGAACCTGACCAATCATCTGTGCATTTATTGTGTTAACACTGTCAGAGACTTCTACAAAGATTTTTGTAGATGGCATTTCTTGGTCAATAATTTCAAGCAATACTCTCTATACTTCCCTGATGTAATAATACAAAACTTTATGTTACTAAATAGCCTAATTTCCCATCCCATTGGTGGTCTCAAGGAAATGGGTATCATGATAGAGAGTATAACTGTAAAAAAACAAGTTGCATCAAAAGTTTCATCTTAAAAGTTTTAACATATTGATAATTTCTCAACTTTATTATGGAAAATTCTGTAAAAAATTTGAATGATAAAAGATAATATGCGTAGGTATTCACCTCAGATTACTTAACATACCTTTTATTTTGTTTTGGTGCTTAACTTTCTGTTATCGGCAAGCCAAGCCAGCTGTTGTGTTGAGACAAGCTTCCCAGGGAAAAAAAAAGATTTGAGTTTAAGTCTTGTCAGAGTCTCATCTTTTATTTCCATTCCACAATGCTTATAAACAATTTATAGTATCAGTAGCAGCCATCAGCCGAACCTGTTGGTGCCAGGCAATACCAACCATCATCAGCAGTCAGCAGCAGTAGCTGCAGCCTGAATGAAGGCAGAGCATAGGAAGTTTGAGCCGTGTCTGTCACACTAATGTTGACTTGAGAGGCCTTTAGTTTAATTCCAGAATAAACAATGAGAGCCATGTCTGCCACACTTTGTTGACTCCATTGGCCTTTATTTCAAAATACATAACCTGAATGATTGGAATACATAGATGTGAAAATGAGAAAGAGGTAGAGAGGGAACAGAGAAGAAATGATGTTTACAAAGAAGTAATTGGTTCATATGAACGTAAGAAAATTGCAAACCAAACCACACATAAATGAATCACCAGAGCGTGCACATGTACCAGGACTATTTATCGGGAAAATTTCTTGAATTATCTTAAAAAAGTGAATCTTTTATCTGAAATCATCTTTGAAAAAATACTTGCACAAGATTTAGGCATTGTTAGTCCAAAAATGAGTGTAGAGACCCCAAAAAGAGTTGTTGTATTTTTAAACAAAAAAAAATAGTTTTAGATGTTGCTTAGTGGTGCTCATGTGCAAATTTTCATGGTTGTGGCCCCAAAATGTGACCAAGAGTACCCAGAGACACAAATAGACAGACACAAAGATAAACAGATGTGCAAAGAGAGAATTATGTGTAGCCTACTTGGCTGATTGGTCGGGCAGGCCATACATTGGGCTATGATGATTCAATTCTTTCTGATGTACAGTTAATGTTGCCTTGTACCAAAAAAGAAATCAAGCGGAGAATCACCCTAAGATGGCAAGCCTTTGGCAAAGCATGCTCAACCTTCAAAAACAAGATAATCCCAATAATCCTAAAAAGAAGAGTATACAACCAATGCATCCTCCCAATAGTCACTTATGGAGCTGAAACATGGAACTAACCAAGAGACAAACCTGCAAACTGAGAAGCATGTAGCATGCACATGAGAGAAGCATGCTCAACCTCATATGGAGAGATCACAAGACAGCACAATATATCAGGAAGAAAACAGGGTCCGAGACAATAAAGAATCCATTAGAAAACTCAAATGGCAATGGGTTGGTCATGTTGCAAGAATGAAAGACAACCAATGAACATCACTATTCACAACATCGATTCCCAGAGACCACATGTGAAACCGAGGCCGACAAAATTCAAGATGGAGAGATGAACTAGACAAGTTCAGAAAAAAATGGCTCTACAACGTCTATTATAGAGAGATGTTGCGGATCTTGGGGAAGGTCTATGTCCAACGACAGACATTAAAAGACTGATGATTTGCCAAATTTGGCTTAATCGAGTAAATTCAAATTGCAAATTTACAAAGTTTTAGCCTTGAAAAAGTGACCAGAAGTGCCCGGAATCAAAGAAACACATGCACACTCATGAACACGGAAACTCAAAGAGAGAAGAATCTGATGTCCGCTCCACTGGCTGGTCGGTCATTTTTGAAGCTACAGTGATTTGATAAATATAATAAATATATATTGATTAAAGAAAATGATCATTTGAACTAACATGATTAAAGTGTTGTTGGGCTAGGGTTGAACTCTTCTTAAATTAGTCCTTATCTTAGTTTGGGGGATTTTTTTTGTCGCCTAAAATTAGATTTTTTTTTTTTGCACACTTATGATAACCATCTGTAAAACAACAGGTCATCAACTGGTATTTTTTAAAATTTAACTGAATTATTTTGGTTATATATTGAAAGGTCCATCAGTATTGTGAATAAGGAAAAATCTGATTTCTATTGCTGAATTCCATGACAAGCATTCAACTCATTCCAGAACCGCCATTATAAAATCTCGAAATAATAATTTAGTGCATGTTTGACTGAGTGGAGTAATTGTCATTAAATAATCAAGCGTAAGAAAACAGTGAGGAGTTTTATTTCTTTTTTTTACAATTTTACCTGACAGTACCTAAAGATTAATATTTATCCTCTAGATTTTCCAATATTCGTAGTACGCACTAGACAAGTAACCATTTAGCTCAGATAACTTAACACGCATATTGTTTTGTTAGTGTGTTTATCTTTGTTATTGGTAAGTTGAGTCAGCTGTTGCATTATGATAGATCTCCCAAGGAAAAAAAAATTTGAATTTGAGTCTCAGCGGAGTATTTTTTTCATTTCCATTCTACAATGATTACTGACAATTTATAGTATCAGTAGCAGTCATCAGCCGAGTGTACAATGGTTACTAACAATAATAGAATGACGGTCCGAGAATTATGATAAAAAATACTCAAATTGAAATGAAGGCAAAACTGAAAGATTTAACCAACCAGACAAGTTCAGGAAGTATTGGCTCCGGAACATCCATGATAGAGAAGTCTGGCAAAATTTTATGAAGGCATATGTCCAATGACGGACGCTCAAAGGTTGATTTGATTGTCTGTCACTATATAGAAACTACTAAACGGGGGAAGGGAGTCCAACTAAATTTGGCATGCTCAATAAATCTAGGGGAATGTTTTAAAGTAAAAAGATTTGGAAGAAAATAGTTTCAAAGGTTTTAGAGGAAGTGTTTTATTTACAATGTAACAATAATGCTAAACAATTAATTTATGTTCAATATACAAAAAGAAATATACTTGTCTCCTTATTTTGTATTTTCATATATAATTCTTTGAGGGATCAAAGGTGAGAAAGAACATTTTTTCCCTTCAAGGGTTCAAAACTGATGGGAAACTTTTTCTCCCGTAAAGAAGTCAAATCTAAAGAAAGACTTTTCATCTCTCGATGGGTCAAAAGTGAAAGGGAAACTTTCCCCTCTTTAAGGAGTCAAAAGTGAAGAGAAACTTTTTCCCCCTTCCAGGTGTCTTATAAAAAGGCTGCATTTTTCCTATTCAAGGGATCAGAAATGAAGGGAAACGTTTTTACACTTTCAGGGTCAAAACTAAGGAAAAACCCTTTTTCTCCTTTAAAAGATAAAAAGTCAAGGGAAAGCCTCCCGTCCTTCAAGGGGTCAAAAATGAAAGTGAATTTTTTCATCTTAAATGGGTCAAAATTTAAATGAAACTTTTTTTGACAGAACTGAAAACTTATTTTTACTCCTTGAATATTATATCCAACGTAGACCGATACTTCAGCTAGTAATTATATTTTCATCGGACTATTTGCTTCCTACCTTCTTTTTTCACATAGCCTCCATGAAATACATGATAGCTTGTTCTCAGGGGCAAAAAATACCTCTTTTTTTTAAAGCAGGACAATTAAAAAAAAAATATCTGTAATGTTGCTTAGCAGGAAAATTTGTGTAAAATCTAACAACACCCATTTTCCTTTACACATTTCAGCAAAATGTTCTTTACACTTACAGAATTATCAGTTTACAGGTTTGCCTTGCTAAAATTTTTACATCTCAGTGCATATATCTCTTTGTCTGAGCATGTTTACTTATATCAAATAACCAAAAAGTTTTGTAAGTCTTCTGGTTCAGTGAGTATTCTCAGGAAATAAAGTTCTGTGTTGGTAACACTGCTGGAGTTTCCCAAGCCAAGAAACCTTGCAAAATCAGTGAATAGAAGAACAACCATGTGAAATATGTGTGCTTCGCAATGAAAAAAAATTGCATAAAACCATGGCTACATCAACCTCACATTTAAGAACAAAAACTTCAAGAATGACCAACAAAAAACAGATGATAGTCAGAAAAGATGTAACACTGTTCAAAAGTTCCTGATTACCATCTTTTCTTGTTGCCCGGTTAACGAATGTACGGGAAAATAATCCTGCTAATTAAGTGTGACATGAATAATTCACAAAGACAGTGGTAAGTTTACAAGACTTTATTAAAAAAAAAAGAATTATAATCAAAGGAAAGGAAAACAGAGAGATATATATGCCAAGCTGTAACAGAAGGTTCTAGCAACTGTGGCAGTAGGATATAGTGCGCATTATTTTTGAAAAATAGAGAAAAAGAATGAATACAGGTGAACCTGGGATAGAACAGTTAATTCATTCCAAAATTTTCTCTACTGAAACCGTATTGTTCAATGTCTCATTATAATTTGATGTGCCTTTCTTAAAGTTAATATGTGGCTACATTATTTTGATGGATGGGTGATGGATTCATGTTTTTCCCAAGGGCATTAGTACAAGGAAATGCAAACTAATTGGCTTGCTTTTTTTATTTCCATGCCATTCACTGTTAGACCATTCACACCTACTAACGATAAGTAGGAAATGAAAAGGTTGCAATAAAAAGCAACTAATAAAATTACAGGATGAGAGTAAAAAGAGTCAAAAGAATTTTAGAATAATAAGGACTCACCATCAAAGTCTATGATTGAAAAACCATAATGTCAAAATTTGAAGTCTTCAAACAAGAATTCCTAAGTGGTCACAATAAATGGCTTCCTCTGTATTTATGACCGTATAAATTTTTTTTCACCACAATTCTATGAATATAGGTTTAAGTTACTTAATGATAACAAAAATAATATAGCCCACCATCACAGACAACAAATGAGCAACCGTCATGTCAAAATTAGAGTTATGCAATGAAATTCTATCAAAGAATAAATATGGTCAGAATAAATTCTATTTATGACATCACTGGTTTTTTCAACTGGAAAGCATCTAAAATAGAGTAAAAGAAACATCTAGAAATTTCTTATAAATAAACCCGTCAGAATAACACCCCTAAAAGGTCAAAAACATTTTTTTTTCAAAAATCAAAAAAATGTTTTTAGGAGAGGTATAGTGGAAAATTGATGCTAATTTTCAAATATGTAAACAAAACAGTATGGCCAGGAGTATTAGAACACACAAACACATAAACTGACACACAAAGATATAAATGTGTAAACACATACAGATATAAAAGTGGATAGAACCCTTCGCCATCTTTGGAGGCTACGGTTGTTCAATTTAGGAAATGTTCATCTAATAAGAATTTTAAAAAATAAAAATGGAAAAATGGTGAGAAATCTTTGCAGGAACCAGTCCTTCTTCATCTGTCATGATAAAAAAGCCAAGTATTTTCCAAAATATACAAAATCAACTCTTCCAGATGATTTGCTACTGATTTCTAAATTCAATATTTTGCTTTTCAAGAGAAAATAATTAGCAACAAGACCATTGGTTATTGATTATTCATCCAATCAAAACTTTTCAGAGTGAACAGGTTTGTCATTTCTTCCAGTGGTAATATCTATATTTTTTCAAAACAACACACACATATATATATATATATATATATATATATATATATATATATATATATATATATATATATATATCATCATCATCATCAGCTGTCACAAGTATGCTCCCCAAGGAGAAAAAAATATTGTGAATTTCAGGAATAGTATTATTTTGATTAATTTTCTCCCCTGAGATTCTGATGAACAAAAAACAAAGAAAACAAAAGTGATGGAATCAACTTCTGAATATTGGTCATGAGAAACATACATAAAAAATTTACATATTGTTTTGTTCAAAAACTCTAGCAAATGATTTTTATTGTAGTATATATAATATACATATATATATATATATATATATATATATATATATATATATATATATATATATATACTTGTTTAAAAGTAGATGCCATCCAAAAGTCAACCCAGGATTTTTTCATGTTTCTCATATAAAAGTTGACCACAATTCTTCACGGACAGAAGCTCAGCATTTGTGAATCAAGGTATTATACTGAACATGAATGTTATGATGAGGAAAATGATTTTTCTACGCTATTGTGTTCTAAGGTATGCATCAAAACACACGTCCTACTAAATACTTCATTCAGAAATCATAAAAAAGGCCTAGTATAGCCTCAAGCTGCAGTGAATAAATAAGAAATAAAAATGTTGCACTGATATACTGTACCAAAAGATACCTGTGATGAGTTTGACTTTAACCAAGAACATGAAAATGTTGTGGCTGAAGAGTTGTGTTGGAGACAAGCCAAGCAGGTACCAGTCAGGTACACATTATTGCAGTAAGTAACAATCATATGCTGTAATTATGAGCTTTACATTTTCATTTAGCTGGTTTGCTGAGTTTAATGGTGTAAAAGAGCAAGTTGAAATATTTGTAAGAGCTACACAGCCTTACATATATGTTTTGTTAGTAGGATGTGTATTTTGATGTGCAGAAACATCGGTATTACTACAGTAATTAAATGTTTTTTTATACACTTGGACTTTTGCTTATTGATACAGTATTTTGGACTGCAGTGCAAATTTCAGCCTCTCAAAATTAGTATCCACGCAATATTCAACCACATAAATTTAATCTAAAGGAGTAGTTTGGAAAATTTGATTTTTACATGAGTGTGTAGGGATACAGATATTATACTGTAATAAATACATGATTCGCTGAAGGTTTTAAACAAAAATTCTACTTTCTCTATCTGGTAATGAAAAGGAAATGAATATACACACTATAATTACAAAAAAAAAAACCATTAATAATTTGAAACTAGGAAGGTGGAACCCATCTTATCATCTCTATACCAAAAAAGAAAACTCAGGCCCAGTGTTCATTTTGAAACAAGGTAGCCAACCCTGTATGAGCCAATAAATTCCTTGTAATTTAGAATTTCCAATGTTTTTTACCAAGAATTTCTCAAAATCTTTATCTCTGGAGATAGAGAACCACCTTTTCTATCAATTTTTTTATTTCTTTGAGGAAGCTCATCACACATTAACTACCCCAGCTTTTGGTTCACCCCTTGTATATATATTTAATGTGTATGTATAAAACACAATAACAGTAAATATTATTTCAATACTATTCAGGGTTATAATAAATATGATCTATCACATTCACTGAGGAGTCAAAATATAATGACCAGTCTGATAAAGAGTTGGTCCTCGATGTGCCTGCAAGATAGCTCTCATCTCAATCAGGTATAGACTCTGAAAGACCTCAATAAGTTTCCTCTGGTGCCAGAATGTGCCAGAATGTTGATAACAGGCCCTTTAAATGCTGTTACTTATCTTGGGAAGGTTCTGCAAAGTAAACTTATTGGTCAAATCCAGCCCATTACTGTTAAATGGGATTGAGATCTGAGGAATTTGGTAACTAGGGTAAGTACAGTAAAACTGTGCTGTTTCTGAATTGCTTTGACCTAGTCTTTTGGCCATAAGTATTTGGCCTTTATCAGAGTCACTCAAATCTTTTGGCAATAAGCGTGTCATTTAGCATATCAATATTAAGTACTTGAAGTAGGCTTGCCTTCTTATATACCTCTGACTCTGATATGTGCTGTTGCAAAAAGAAATTAGCTGTCATTCTTGCCATATGCGTGTGGTAATAATATTTTGACTAATTAGTGTATATACATAATTCTGTATCCTAAATGCAATGAAATTCTATTTTGAGCCAATGGTAAAATTATGGAGCTATTCTCAGGGGAACATTTGTTGATTGAAAATATGTCTGATCACCTTGTCAGTTTTGCTGAGAGATACTCAGTATTCATTTAAATCTTCAAGTTTGAAAAGTGTTTCTTCTACACTGAAGATAATTTGATTAATATATGACAGAAAAATAACTTTTTTATTATTTCAATTTTCATTCACTGACAGTATCTAGAACGAAAGCCTCCAAAGCCAGTGGGTACAGACACTGTACAGTTTGATATAGTTTTCTGAAAAAGGTAAATATAGCATAAAATTCAAATCCATATACATGAAATACGTATTATACATGAGAAAGCAAGTTAAATCTATGGTCCAAGCTAACTAATGTGTAACAAAGAGTTCAAACTAATCAGACAATGAAGTGAGTCAAAATGTCTTATTTATATCAATATTAAACTGATTATAGTCTGTTTCACACTTGTCCAATAATGTAAATTAAAAAAATCTTATTTTTAGTCGATATGAACTGGGTAAAAGGTTGAATAAAGGCTAAATTTAGCAACTATAAATCCCCAAAAGTCTGTGTGTATTATACATGACGCATGTTTTTTTCTAGTATTCCATAGCCCCTAATTAAGGGTGCATGTTATACACCAATAATTAGGGCACTCAAAATTATTAACATTATCCTTAATTCCTGAACATTGATAATCTTTTTCTTCTTGTTTCTCAATGGCCAATGAGTGAGTATCAGATCCTGCTTGAACAAATCTTAGTTAAAAAATTGCAAAATCCAATGCTTGATCTACACAATCTGGTTGCATATATATTTGAATACATTTTGTGTGGGCTAATGATGATTAGATGTATAACTATCATGAACACCATACAAGTGCTATTTGGCAATATTACTATATTTGTTTCCATCTTAATTTTACTTACTTTTCATCACAACCACCAAGGCCCCATCAGTCTATGACAGTGAGTAAACAGTATGTATTGGAAATAAAAGAAGCTCTCAGTGAGACTAATTATCCTCTTTGCTGCACAGAAATCTGGTTATCCGTATCAACTGCTCTGTTGCTTGATCTATACAAACTTTTATGGCTGGCAGAACATCAAATATTGCCCTTGAACCTTCATTTTTCCCTGATCACTTGACACCATATTTGCTGTTTTCATGTACACTATCACAAGACAGCACACTATGTTGGGAAAAAAAAGCAGTCCAAGACACCATAGCATCCATTAGCAAACTCAAACAGAGAGATCACAAAACAGCATAAAACAGGAGTCCAAGACAACCAAGAAAACTCAAATGACAATGGGCTGGTCATGTTGCAAGAATGGAAGACAACTGATGGATATCATGACTCACAACATGAATCCCCAGAGATCATGAATGAGAAACTGTGGCTGGCAAAATATAAGAAGGCAAGACAAACTACACAAGTTCAGAAAGTATTGGCTCCGCAACACCCATGATAGAGGGGTTTGGCAAATCTTGAGGGACACTAAAAGTCTGCTACTGGTGATGATGATGATTTTCTTTCATCTTGATTTTTGTTGCTTTTCATCATAACTACTAAGCCTGTCAGTCTATTGTTATAAGTAAGATATAATAATTAACAACTGAGTTACCTTCATCCATTGTGTCTTGATCTTGACTCATTGCCAAAATATATTCCAAGTCATGAATCAAATCCCCCAGAATACAAAAATGTCCAATACGTTGCTGCATTGAACAGATATGTTGCTATAAATGAGCTTCAGGTAAAACCATGCTATTCAACTACCAGGCCCTTTTTCTCAGACTGTTCTGCAGAGAATTCCTAGTAGTTGTAGTAGAATCTCCACAATCAGGGACGGCTTTAGGCCAATTGGACAAATCGTTCCCAATTTGGCCCTGCACCTAAGGCTGATCTACTGTAGTCTTATCAAACACATAAAACACATTGTAACATATACCTAAGAGTACATTGCAGGTTTTTACAATGAATAGCATCAATTTCAATTTTCTTCTGAATTCTTGACAAGTCAGCAAGGTAGGTTTACACCGTTTATATTCTGAATTTTTTTTTACTGTGCTTGAATTGAATCATAACTTAGTTAATCATAGAACAGAATGAAAATTTATTTCTTTGAAATTTTTTAGTACATAGTGATTGCTATCCATCTTAAAACAGATATATAAAGTCTATAATGAAAGTTGGCTCTGTCCACAATATAGGGTTATGATTAAGTGTCAACCACAAAAAATCATTTTTATTAATTAAAATGAATCCTAATGCATGATCTCTCTGCTAAACGAGGACTCAATACAAAAAAAAGACCTATTTTCTTATCAATCAGATTTTCCTGAGTTTAGATTGCTCTAAGATCCTCTCTAAAAATATGAAAAGAATTCTGAAATTGACTGTCATCAGCATATTCTATAAGGAATGACTCAAAGCATTAGATCTCTGAAGTGGTCATCTTCCACAGTTCCTTTCATTTAGATTTTTGTCAGCCTACAATTCCACTGCACATCATGTTGACCTATGTATGAATTCTATCAGAAGAGCCATGTTGTCTTTTACTTAGGCATGAACTCTTCAATAAACTCCAGTCAGTTTTGTTATCATAATAATCCAGTTGGAGACAAATGTTTTATACTGTTCTTAAACATATTCAGGAAGAATCATGCAGCAATAAATCTATCTTTTATCAAATTCCAAAAGTGGAGTTTTACCAAACTCCCGAACTGGATTATGTAAAGTTGTAAAGAACAAAATAACCAAGTTGGTTGAATATCATAAGCTAATAAGAGCCTGTGCTAAATGTATGTTAAGTTAGAGAGGGGTCCTAAATTTCTTTTCAAGTAAGCAAAAGGTAGAATATAATTTTTTACTTGCATAGTCAATTATTTAACTTTTTAAAATTTTCCATACTCAATTAACTATGAAAATAAAGATTTTAGATTCTAATATTTGGTTTATTTTTTTTGTCATGTCTTTGCCTTTCTATACCCTTTAAAAATAGAACTTAAGTAGTCCAAGCAGGGAATAAGGCTATTAGGTAAAAATAAAAGTTGTTGTGAATGTTTTTGGCTAAAGGTTAGTGGGAAGTCTTTCTCACTAATAGACATACAGATCATGGAATTAAGTGCAAAAAACAAGAACAAAGATAACATTGATTTGTATATCAGTTACAATAGCAGAGGGTTTTTTTTGTAATAAATTGGAATTTCAAATAGAATTAGGAATTTGGAATGTGATCCTAATTATTTTCACTTGTTTTAATTGAGTAACAAAATACATAGCAGCAGCTGTACAATTATAAGATCGAACTAATTCTTATCATGAAACTTTCTAATTATACACAAAATAAAATGATTATTTGAAATCATTATTTGTTGCAGCTAACTTAAATGGAAGGGGGTAAGTAGTAATCTTATTGACAAAAGTGTGGAATGACCTTGAAAAGATTGAGAGCTACTGTTCTAGGAAAACTAAAAATATCACAATAAATGCAAAAATGAAATTTATTGTAGACCCTGAAAAGTCAGTGTCTACCAATTTTTTTCCTGAGTTATTGAGATAAGGTATTGTTACAATTATATATTGATTCATTCAGTCCAATTTCTTCATCTTTGTTGTTTTCATCATAACTTTACAGCTACTGTATCCGCCAATTTTCCTTAAGCATCTATTGAATTCAGGAACTTTCCATCAAAGTCGAACAAAACGAGTCATATTCAGGAAGGCTAAAAGAGCTTGATCATTCTAGTTGCAAATGTAGTGACGACAAATTATTCTAAGTAATTCAGTCAGTATAAACAAACAAACAAATTCAATTATTAAAAGTAGTATTTCTGTTCCTCTCGTGAGAAATCACTGCACTGGATATTAGCCCCAAAATAGTGCTGACATCACATCTTACTCCTAAACTAAAATAGTCCTTGACATCCTGTAGCTCTCCTGACTATAAAAAAGTAGCTCTTGCACGTGCTTGCCTTCTTAATCCTCTTCTGGTTCTCAGACAATGTGGGTCCTAGAACCAGAATCCCTGTTTTTCCTACCATGCCTTTTTTCAACAAAAATCCAAGTACTTTCAATTCTACTCTGCACTCATGCTAAAACATACCTGAACTTGCAAAGAGACAATTCATTAACTTGCATAAACTTTTACTTTCAGGAACAACACCAAAATATAATTAGGAATCCGTATTTTCTTGTTTGTTGAAAAAGAATCGATGATTCATTTCTTTAAAGTTGTGTTCTCTCTTATTTATTACAATCTCTCAGAGCCAACCACATGAAAAACAAATATATGGTTTATCACTTGTTTAACCTTTTATACAAAATATGACCTATCCTTTACAAATTATACATTATTGTGATCATCATACTGTCATACAAGTATGTTTTATAGGGTGGAGTTCTTAGCCCCATTCCCCTCCTTTGCCTGGCCCTTGGACTACTATGATGACTATCAAGCTATTGTTCTTTGTCTGTGTAAACATCCTTTAGATGGACTGCTTTACAGGCATAAAGGGGCTCCTGTCCTGCTTTTTGCCTATAGCTTGGTGAGGAGTGGACTCATGCTTTTCCAAGGGAAATTAGAGCAAAGTAAACAAGAACAGCCTTAGCCAAAACCTGAACTCAGTTAGGCGATTCAGTTTCTGCTCTGGTAATCATTATGTCACTCTGCAACTCTTTTAGTCATCAATTAAATTTGTGCAAATCCCTATAACTAGCTTGCTAACTCTTGCACTATAATCACGGATTTGAAGGGAGAGAATTGTGACAAGTGACTATCTTCCAAGAACTCTAGATATATGCCTAATGTCCTGAATGATTTGATTCACGCTGTTCATGAATAAAGCATGAGGTATTCTTGATAGGGAATGGAGCAAAAGAATAATGGTAGTGTGTTGCATATACAATGCAAGCAAAGGGCTTCAGAATTTAAAGATTCGTAAAACTTCTTTATTACATTCGATTATCATTTTATCACTTGTTTTATCAAGATTTATATCCATCTATATAACCATTGAACTAGCTATATACACATATGCACACAAATATAAGTATAAATTCCACTCACCATTAAGGATCAATCTATATTAAAAATACATTGCAAATTGAACCCTGACTAAAAAGACTATTGAAGTGTGGGTCACAAAACTAACTCATTGGGAAGAGTGATGTGGAAATTTTCAAATTTTTTACTCTATATATCTATACATATGTATCTGTGTATGAATAGAGATATATAAATGTTAGAATACATAACTTAAATCCAGCAATTGTGTTTAAACCAGTACAGTGTGGGTAGCAGTAATTAACTGTGTATATATATTATTGTGTCATCCACAGACAGCTGTTTTGATGTATTACATCTCTTCGGTGTGGCTATAGACTTTCCATTATCCCATCCAGTACCGTGAGGCAGGATTGAAACCTTCACTTCAAACCCGGAGACCGATATTCTACCTCTGGACTACAGAACTGGACGGTCAGTAGAGCTGAATTTAAGCAATATATTTATTCACACAGAAATTCCTCATCCACCAGAGTGCTCTATTCCTATGGAAGATGTATATATATATATATATATATATATATATATATAGATATAGATATATATACATTTAGGCACTCATATATATACACTCCTATATATATTTGTATTTACACATGTAAAGAAAATATGTGTGTATGTATATATATATATGTATATATATACTGAAGAGTTATAATACAATAATACAATGAAACAGTAGTCTGTGGATGACACCATTATTAATTGTGTATATATATATATATATATATATATAATGTATGAGTGGGTTGGTGTTGTAGAGGGAGAGAAATTAACTTTCCTAAATCATAAACAGTGTTATTTCCGCTTTAATGTAAATATAACCAAATTTCTCCACTACCAGAACAAACTCAGCAATCAAGAGAGACATGTGACTCAGCCTGCAATAATTGACATAACACTGTCTAATTATACCGTGCTGTATTCAAGACTGGTAGCATCAAGAGATTCCACTTTGTAACCTAAATGATGTTTTTTTCGAAATTCACATTGTTGAAATCAAGCAATACGAGTAATGAGATGAACAAATTCAGTGTTTGATGATTGTGTGTTCTGGCCTTAATGAATGGTTTTATGCTCATTTCAAGTCTACAGATTGCAATTAAGAGTAGAATCAAAAAACAACTGAAGACAGGTCTGGTTAGTCACTGAAAAGAAATGGTCACATGACCAACATCTTTTGGCAGCATGCCATGCAGGGAGTGATGAATTTTTAAAAATTGGGTCCTCAGTGAATAACTTACTTCTATCACCTTTTGTTAGGCAGTGATCACAAAGAAAGTTTGAATTTTCAAAAAAAAACATGTAGACACAAACTGAGGGATCAATTCAGCATAAAGCAACATTGTAAATTGAACCTCCACTAAAAAACCTACTTTGGGGTGGGATTTTGAAAAAAATTTTTAAAAAAAGTTAATTCAAAACATAATAGAGAGTAAAGATAAAAAATTTCGGCCCTCCAGCTCCATTGGCGTGGCTTGTATATACGTGATACATAGATAGCCAGCCCAGTTTAAAAACTGAAGAAACCTATGTTGACAGTTTTGATGACAGTTTTGGTCACCTTTTCTAATAATACAATCATTTGAAGATTCATAATGTTCATTATCGAATATGGAACTCACTGTTACCAGAACAAAATGTATGAAAAAATTACCTATCATTGATGAAGGAGAGTCTTCATTTAAAACTATCACCTTGTTTTTGCTAGTGGTGGCCTTGTTTAACACAGAGATATAAATCTCAAGGTCTGTGGTTCAATTGAATGAGATAAATAAGTAGTAACAGATGAATTATGATTTAGAGCAAATGAAACCAATACCAAGGAAGAGCCATCACATAGCTGCAAAATTAGGGCATAGGATGAGAAGTTGGGTTATCAGAATTAACAGTCAAGGCACTGCACATAAGGCTTCAGGATTAAGAATAACTTTGCTACAAGATTAGAGCAATTGGACAAGACGCTAGGATATTGAAAATAACTTTTCTGCAAGGTTAGAGCATTGGATAGAAAGCTGAGATATTCAGAAGAACTTCGCTGAGAGGTTAGAGCATTGGATAGAGAGCTGAGATATTCAGAAGAACTTCGCTGAGAGGTTAGAGCATTGGACAAGAGGCTGGGATATTTAGAATAACTTGACTGCAAGATCAGAGCAATAGGACAACAAGCTGGAAAATTATGAATAACTTTGCTTCCAATTGTGAGTAACCACCCCCAATCAATGGAATTGTTCTTTTGTAAAAATTTTAAAAAGATATTTACCATAAACACTTGCTTTATTTCACTTTAATTTGATACAGATTAAAACATAGATTATAACAAGAAAGCAAAGTCACTTTTGACCACCATTCTGAGAATTGCATTCTGGGAATTGAGGCAGAGATTATTCTAATTGGCTTTTAGTTTGTTCAATGATAAAAATACATAACATTCACTCCAGCCAATTAATTTCACCACCCATTACACTAAGGAGCCCGTCCAACCCGCTAAGAACAACGATGTGGTACAGTCAAGCCTGACCTATTAGGAGGTTGTTTAAGTTCAAGACTTGATTTTGCAGGCAGTCAGGAGCGATGTTTTGTTCTATTCATCCATGGAAATAATTTCAGTTGTTAGAAATCTATATTCTCACAATGGAATTTCTTTTATTGAAGTTTCTTCTACAACATTGCAGTCACTTACATCTGTGATGGACAAGGAGCCAGGTAACACAAAGGTGACTCACTGCCATCATCATACCTGATGAATGCATAGATGAGATTCAAATGCAATAATTCTACCTCTTGATCATTCTCTAAATGCCTTACAAATTTATGTAGAAAAGACTGGTCCTGGTTTTAATAAGCATGATGGAAGAGACATTCTCCTTGAACGTTGAAAAAATGAGAAGAATCTCTTGTGAGGAGTTTTGCTTGTTGCAGTTGATCACAAATCTGATGTAGTGCAAGACATGAGGTAGGACCAGATCTAAATGTGATTCAGGTAAATTTTGTGATTTCAGTGCAAACCAGATATTTCTCCAAATGATCGCTTTATATTGTTCAAGCCGGGCATTGCTGGAAGCAACCCCATGCAGCAAAAGGTACTCTTGCACCTTGCAAGCTAAGAATCCTAAGTCTCTTTCTGAATAGAAATAATCAGGTGTGCCACACAAAGAAAAAATTGGTTCCAAACACTGGATGTCTGTCTTGGATGAAGTAAGTTTATAGGGAATTGCAAATGGGAATTGTGAGAATTCATCTATTGCCAGAAATTGATATTTATTGTGAGTTCTTGATAGCAGTGGATCCTTGAAATCAATACTTAAATGCACGAAGGATTTGAGTATCTTTGATAAACTTGCCACTGGGCAATGAAGTAAGTTGTAGTTTTAGTTCAGCACATGCTTGACAAAATGAACGCACTTCCCTCACTTCATCCATAGAAAACGGTATGTTTTTAAATCTCATATAATGTATGAGTCAATTGACTCCAGCATTGCACAAATCATCATGTAATTTCTTGAGAGATAGTGAAATGCTAGCATTGCAATAAGCACCAAACAGTGTACCAGCAATAACATTGTAACATCTGAGATGATAACGGTTGTCATAACAATATTAGCCAACTCCAACTGCCAACCCTGGATTTTATCATTTTTGATCTTTGACCTTTTATGATTATCCATCATAAAAGCCACAGACCTTTCATCCACCAGAATGCTGAAGCACTGGACAGACAGAAAATGTGACCATTTTCTCACAGTCTCGATCACTACGGTAACCTCTTTCTCGATAGTAGGATGATAAATTTCATGGCGATTTAAAGTTTACAGCATGAAGGCGAAAGGTCGCCCAGACTGGTTCAATATAGACGGAAGCATCAGAGACATTGCATTTCATCACATATGGCTTGGAGCTATCTGGAGAGTGTAATGTAGCACTCATGAGCAACTGTTTCAAACTATTGAAAGCCTCACAAGCTTCAGTGCTTAGTTGGAAATATTTTACTTTGATTAGAGGCTGGGCATTATTCAAAAAACAAGGAATCCATTTAGTAGAATATGCAAACATACCTAAAACTCACTTCAGAACCACCACGTTCGTTGATATCTGAAGATCAAGAAATGAATGCAATCTAGATTTGTCTGTACAATTCGATCCTTTATAAATCTCATAACAAAGCACCAATACTTCATCAACTGAATATACAGATTTTGACTCATTCAAAGTGAGGTACCGATGTTGAGCAGCCCCGAGGAATGTTTATACAAGTCAATCATATTTGACTTTGTCTCTTCCTGCAATAGCAATGTTTTCTACGTAAGGGAAGGTGTTACAAAGGTTCTCCTCCTTAACAAGTTTGTTGATAGCATGTTGAAAAATTTCACACCATCAGTGATACCAAATGGTATACTTGTAAATTGATATATGCATCGATCAGCCTCAGAAGCAGTAAAAGGTTTGTTATTATTGTATAATGATACTTAATGGTAGGCACTCTTTAGATCAAATGTTGAAAAAACACAATAGCCTGCCAGATTATTCACAAGGGTGTCAATTATCAGTAATGGAAATGCATTTAGTTCTGTGTATAAGTTTACTGCGTTAAAATGATCCATACACATGTTTTTTTTGTCAGTTAAGCTAATCCTCCAGAATGACAACCTGTGCTGGCCAGGGAGATGAACTTAGCTCAATAATACCTTCTGCTAGCAAAGGTTCAATTTCTTGAGCAATAAACTGCTGATTTAGAACACAATACCCTCAAAATATAATAACAATCGGTTTCCCATTTGGCTTCATGCTTATTTCACTTTATTCAGACATAGATTACAATGGATTAAAACATAGATTATAGTATGAAATCAAAGCACCCACAACATCCATTTTGAGAGTTGCCTTGTGGGAATCAAGGAGGAGATTACTTTAAATGACTTTTAGATTGTTCAAGGGAAAAAATACATAACAGTGAGCACTATATAAACTTTTATGAATCACTATTTCAATTAGTGAGGATTGTCTCAGTCCAGACTCAGAGAACTTTCCTATTTTCATTCTAATATCAATGTACAATTTAATTGAATAGAAACTCTATTATCTTTTATTCATAGTGGTTGTTTTTGTACACAGACCAAATCATTTTCTTTTTGAATAGAAATAAAGGATAAAATTTGTTTTCCATTTACAGATTCCTCCAGCCCTCCAAAAAAAGCAGATTCTTGCAAAATCCTTTAGTAAGCTGAAACAGCATAAAACAAAGAAGAAACTACCATTAATTTAGATGGGAATTTTTTGAGTGTTCCCAGACCTAAAAAAAAAGTAGTGATGATGATGATATGTTAGGTTGAGTTGTTGGAAGTTTGGATGCTGAGAGGTGCAGGACATTGAGGTGTGAGAGAGAGAGAGTAAAAGTATGCATGTACCCTCACTGCAAAACAAACACTGAACGAGATTCACACTTTCAACTTTTTTTGTAAAATCAAAAAGGAGGCTTCAAGCAAACTTTTGAAAAATGTTGGATTCTTGTACACCATTTATTTCATCACTAATGCTTTGCTTCCCTGCCCAAGTGTTTTGTTTCATTGCTTGATCTTATTGAGATTAATGATTGGCCAAATTCTTCATGTGCACTTCTCTGTTTTGACTAGAGTTCTGTCTTGAATAATATCTACATTCTGCATCAAATTATACTTGTCTCACTTTCATCAGTAAAAAGTTGGTTATTTTCAGCTCATTTATGCTTTTAGGAAAACAGATATCACCACCACCAACATCATCATCATGATAAAAATGATAATGATAATAATTGTAGTATTCTGGGAGAAGGCTTTGATGATGACCTCTTGACCCAGGTCCTAACATATGTTGATTGCTTTGTATCTTGGTTGGCAATCAGATGATATTGCATAAAGATCTACATCAGGGTCGTAAATAATTCCTTTTCATTACCACTGTCAGTCCAAGCAGTTTTTGAATGCATTCAAGCTTGGTGTCTCCACTGGAAGATTGTTCAATTGATCAGTAACTCGGCACTTGAAAAAGAATCTTCTGATATCTTGTTTACAGCTCTCTTGGTATACATTGTACTTGTGACAAGGTTGAAAATGAAGGAAGTTTGGCATTGCATCTATGTCATAAAAAAGTACAATAACTTATACATTTGTTGTGGAGGCATTCAATTATGTCTGCATTCTGCTACAAATTATATTTGCCTAACTTAACTTTCATCAGTAATAAAAGTTGTTAGTGCATTAAACAACAAAGAGGTAGCTAACGAAGGAGCATCACAGCAAACAAGGAAAGAAAAATGGGAACAGTAAAAACTATGCAGAAGATTCAAAAGACAGATACAAAATTTCGCTGACAAGAGATCATGAACATGACAACACAAAGGAGACCTGAAGAGAGAAACTGAATCGCTCATCATAGTAGCCAAAAATAAATGCATCATGACAAACTATATCAAGACAAAAATCAACAGAAACCAAACAAACAACAAATGCCACTGATAGGGATGAGACCGTAATACAAAGAACCAGTGAACGTAGTCAACTAGCCCAGAAGGAGTATAAACACAGACATGATAGAGTAGCAACAGTGATACACTGAGAACTGAGCAAATAAATGGGATTCAACCATGCAGACAAGTGGTGTCAGTACAAACCGGAGACAGCCCTAGAAAATGGAAGTCATAAATTACTCTGGGACTTAGACATCCTAACTAACCCCCCTTTCCAAGCAAGATGACTGGATCTGGTAATTGTGGATGAGAGAAGAAAAACCTGCCAAATAATAGATGCGGCCGTGTTTGTGGATCACAGAGTAAATACAAAAGAGAGTGAAAAATAAGGGAAATAGCAGTACCTGGCAAGGGAACAGAAGAGGGTTTGGAACATGAGACTATGGGTAGCACCAGTAATAATAGGTGCAGTCGGAACCATACCAAAGACAATGAAAATGAAATAGGTGGAACTGGGGATAAGAAGACAGATTGAGACTATACAGACCACAGCACTACTGGGAACTGGATGAATAGTGAGGAGAGTACTGGAAATATGAACCCCACAACCTCCAGCTGGTAGCAATGACCAAACAGCCCAGAAAAAGGCATGGTGGAGATGGCATAAATCACAGTGCTACTGTGACAAGTGAGGATGATATGAAAGGAGGGCTGGAGACCTGAGGAGACTTACTGTCACTCAGCCTTCAATGATAACAACCGGGTTACCGGTGTAAAACTGTTAACTATAGCCCTGATGTGGACTGTGAGAGTGTAAAGAGGAGGACTGTAGACTTGAGAGGACTTGCTGTCACTCAGCTCTTATCTGTGATAACCACCAAGCAACTGGTGTGAAACTGTTATCCACGGCACTACAGTGGACTGTGAGAGTGTGAAGAGGAGGGCTGGAGACCTGAAGAGATTTGCAGTCACTCAGTCTCCAGTGGTGACCACCAGGCAACTTGTGAGAAAATGCAAATAATAATGATGATGATGATGATGACGACGACGACAATGATGATGATACTAATAATAATAATGGATAATAGTATTCTGGGATAATGCCTCAGTGATGGCCTCTTGTATCAGGTTCTAGCATTTGTCGATCACTTTGTATCTTATTCTGTAATCAGATGACATTACATCAGGGTTGTAGATAATACCTTTTTGCTCCAACAGTTTGTCTAGGCAGTTTTTGCATGCAGTCAGTCTTGGTACCTCTACTATTGGAAGATTGAGGGGTAGGGGGTATCAATAATGTCAAGATTCTGCTTCAGATTATTTTTTGTCTAGTTTCACTTACTTCAGTAATATTTACAGTTGCTCATTTATGCTTTTGAGAAGTTACATATCACACATAATATTCCTACCTTGCCTTCTTCATTTGTTTATCTAATTATAAAGATCCTGAAGCGAGAAGACTTAGATTTTTAGAAACCTTCAATCTGAATTGTCAACATAGGTTTCATGTTGGTCTGGCCTGCTATGTTTGTATATAAGTATATAAGTGATTATTATAAAGACAATTTATTAGGAACTTACTTGCTTGTCACTGATTTTACTCAGTAGCAAACAAGTGGCTTTAGATAGTGTGAATAAATAAAGAAATGACTGTTTGTACATATTCCTTGATGGACGCAGATTCGATCCCTGCACAACGCTCATTTCTTAATTTATTTACACAATCTCATTTGAGTAAAATCAGTACCTAGCTGATAGTTTCCAATAATTTGTCTTTATAATTATCATGTTCTAATATAAATTTTCCATCTACTGATATTCAGTATGTGTGTATGTGTGTATGTATGTATCATTTGTAGAGGCCACACTCAAGGAGGTATAAAGCAGGAAATTTTAAAATTCATTCTTCAAATTTTTTTTTCTGGGGTTAGGATTTCTTTTAAATAAGTTTTTAGGAGGGAAGAAGGTTCAATGTACAATGTAAGTTTATGCTAAATTGATCCATTTGTTTTATAAAAATTTGGATTTTTTACAATGATATCTGCCCAACTCAGAATGTCTGAGTGTGGCCTAACCTCTGAAACCTTGTTTCCAATAATTACACTTTGGGCTTCGATATGACTTGGCATTATGGAAACAATACATTTCAGTATCTTCACCTCATAAATTTATGACAATGACAAGATACATATCTACTTTCTGTTCTTCCGAGCTACTACCCTACTCTTCATATCCATTCTATTTTAGATCATCTCTCCTTCATAACTCTATTATCTTTCCTAATAATTAATTGCTTAACAATCAGGCCTGGTCAAACACAATCATAGATAAATGTTGATATGATTTCCTTTTCAGCTGAATGCATGTACTGTTTGAGATATCATTTTTGTCATCTATTGAATATATTTCATTATTTGCCTGAAAAACTTTGTTTTGTCTTCATTCCAATCATGAACTTTTCGCTTGTCCATCCAAGTCTATATATTTGAAATAACTGCTTAGAACACGTGCTTCTAACAGAGCCAAGCTGGCAACTGTCAAGGCAGACTCAAGACTTCTGTCTTCTTCCTCAAACTTCTCTTCATGACAGTTTGGCAGTAACTTCAACACCTTCCACTATTATTATTATCATTCTCCCACAATATTGGACTCTAATACCTATAACTGGAAAAACTGTACCCGATCACTTTCAACGTAGATTAAATCCTTATAATATTCCACAGTAATTACCCAGCAGAAGCCAATATCCAAATAAATGAATATTTTCCCTCCTCTCTCTTTCTTACAACCTCTCTGCAAAGAAAAATGTTACTTATAAATTGTTATTCTTACAGGATATTAGCGTATGGAGTATGTGCCATAGAGATATTGTTTGCTAATCTGGCAAGAAGCAAAATTATCTTTGCACAAGTATCCAACTTGTTGAAAAATATTAGTCCCAATAGCCGGAATTAATCAGGCATTTGCTTCTTTATACTCTTATCTATCACAGTAGATATAATAACAGACCAAAATATTATCTATATATCATTATCCCTACAAAATATTACCGTATGGAGTGTCTGCCGCAGAGAAATTGCTTGCTAATTTGGCAAGAGGCAAAATTATCTTTGCACAAGTAGAAACCTAAAGTTGAAAATATTAGTCCCCATAGCTGGAATGAATGATGCACTAGTTTGTTCATACATATCTATTACAGTAAACTAACTGATCAAGCATCTTATATATCACTGTTAGATACTGATAATTCTGTTTATATACTTAAAAGAATTTGTTTTGTGTTACAATTACATCTATGTCTTCTTAGTTGGATGGGGTTACACGCTTCACTGTTATCTTTTATTGAATTATATCATTTCTGCATTTTGAGAGATTCTGAGGAAATTCGCAGCGACTTTATAGGATACTTTTTTTAAATATTTGTGATATAAAATCATACAAAATCACTGTGTTCTCTATCACCATTATCATCATCACCACCAAACAATATTAAAAAGTCATCTGGATGACCTTCAAGTACAGTAGTATACTGAACATTAACTCACTTAATCATATACATTTTATACTATAAAAACTTCTTCATTGGTATATATATGATATAACAGTATTTAAATCTCTTCAATGAAAACTTTTCAATTCTCATCGATTTTTTTTACTATTATTTCTTTCATCCTAATTTCTGTTGCTTTTTTGTGCCATTTGCTAGTAGCTGTAGAATGACAATCTTGGAGTAATGATGAAAACAAGAAAAATTAAGATGAAAGGAATATGAGTAAAAAAGATATACTTAGGGTATATTGTTGATGAAAATGACAATTGGAAGGTGAAGAGAAAAAAATTAGGAGAAAGGCAGATGTTACATCTCAAAAAATGTCATTTATTCATGTTTTGCTGCATTTCAATGGTTGTCATCCATCATTTTCAGAGAAAATTACTGCAGTGCAGAGGAAACTGTATGTTTGAGATTTGAAGAAAGGAATGTGGATATTTCTATCTTGTGGGTTGTTTAGTAGAGGTGGGAAGGAAGATATTGTATTTGTGTTCGTAAGAGTCAAGTTTGGTCGGAAATAAGACAGGTCTGTCTGAGGATAGATAAGAGGGTGTTTATATCTGCGTCTGTGAGTATCAGGCTTGTCTTGGATAAGCAGGGCAGTATCCCCATTTCTTTTCTCAATCTCAAACATGTAAGCACCCCTCAAAATTTGAGTAGTGTCCCCCTGAAATTTATCTAATTTAGTTTCTGCTACTTTCTATCACAATTCTCAGATGTAAACAAGCAGAAAAAAAATCATTTGATATATTATAAATCATACCTAATCACTGGTACTGATGGTCAAAGTTAAAGCCCATGTAAAAGCCAAGAATCAGAATGCTGATTTTTGTGGTAGGTAATCCTCTGAACTCAATTGATCCTCGTTTGGCATTACTGAGAATCATGCAATGAGCACATGAGAGAATCATGCTCAACATCACATGGAGAGATCACAAGACAGTTCAATATGTTAGAGAGAAAATAGGAGTCTGAGATAGATTAGAATCCATCAGAAATCTCAAATGGTAATGAACTGGTCATGCTGCAAGAATGTCAGTCAATCACTGGACATCATGACTGACAATTTAGATCCCCAGAGATCACATGCAACACTGTGCCCATAGAATATAAGCTAGTGAGATTATTTTGACAAGTACAGAAAGTACTGGCTCTGCAACGCCCGTGATAGAGAGGTTTAGCGAATCTTGGAAAAAAATCTACATCCAACAATGGATGCTAAAAGGCTGATGATGATGATGATGATGATGATGATGTGTTTTTAACTATGCTAATTAAATATCATAAAGTACACGTTTTCATTGAATACTGTTTTGGGCTGGATCCAGCCTGGTACAATGATAATCTTCTGGATCATGGGATGATTTGATTTGATTTTTTTTAAATTTAGCTCCCATATGAATAGAAGGTAATCACTTCTTCATATTGTGATTTCAGTTTGCAAAAGGCTCTTATTAAAAAAAAGACTAGTTTTGGATAACAGGGGAAAACTGTATATTCATGAATTATTTTCATGCGGATTAACTAATAATAAATATCTACGGTGATAAGCAGTCTGACGAACACTTGTCAAAATCTCCCACACAAGATTAATTTAGGTAAGTCTCATATATGTTAGAGTTAGAGGTTAATGAATTAAGCTTGGAATAGATTGATAGATATGAATAGACGGGGATAGGTAGATACAGACTGAGATATCAAGTAACTGTTTTTATTAACTTACCAATCATTAAAGGGAAAATCTTTTATCATTAAAAACATTAACAAAAACTACAAAAACAAAATGAAGCAGGTCTGATTAGTCACTCAATAGCAACTATCGTCAATTGGCAGCATGCTATTTTGGGGGTGATAGATATGAAAATTGGAAAAAGGGGTACTCAATGAATAAGTTGCTTCTGTCTTCTTTTGTTGGGCATTGATCACTGAGGAAGCCTGAATTTTCTAAGAAAAGAAGCGTGAATACTGGCACAAACCGGAGATCAATTTAGCATAAACTAACTCTGCAAGTTGACCCCCCACTTCCCACCAAAAATCTGTTCAAGGAGGAAAAAAAACGTTTTTTGTAAACATGATAGGGAGTAAATGCTTTGCATTTTCAGCCCCCTAGTTTCACTGGCGCAGCTTGTACGCACGAAACAGACATAAACTGCCAGACAAGTGGTTGGACTAACTTGAAAACTGCAGAAACCTATGTTAACAGTTTCAGTGACAGCTTTGGTTGACAGTTTCTAATAATTATCATTGAAAAGCAAGTTATTAGTATTTGATCAACTGAACCTGTAGAAATTTCATGAGTATTGACAACTAAGATTAACAAATGCCTCTGCCCTTCTTTCTTCCCACCGTCTATATCTTCTCATATTATTCTTCATCCTTTTCGGTTTTCAATGCCCATCCATATTTTTACCTACATGTTATACAAGCTTGAATTAGTTTCATTCCTACCAGCTAAGCAAACTAAGTAAACTACCTAACCTCCTTTTCAACCTCTTCCTACCATCATGATAAATTACCCAATTTCCTTTTCTCTCCTCTGCCTTCAATACTGTCTTATTAATCTATCTAACTCTTTTTCTGCCGCCTCTTTTTCTTACCTCCTTATTGAATTAACACTCAAACACAGGTAGGAACAAGCAGAATAATCTCATAGATTCTGGGAAACAGCATTTCGTTTGATATTTAAAATTATTTTCATATTTATTTTTGGATAAAGAATTGCAACATCATCGTTGATTTCGTCTAGCTTTTCCCTTCATCCTAACTTTCAGTTACTTTTTATTACAGCATTGAATCGGACCGTAATCCGGCGGCAATGATTAAATAGTGATCGGAAAATAAAGAACAAGCCCACTAGCCAGAGGGGGTCCAGTATATACATGTCTGCTTTTAATCATTCAGCTTCAGGGACTTTATAGTTAAATGGAAGCCAATTTTACACCTTAAACCTAACTCCTTACAACCAATATTCCATGCTAGTACACAATTGAGACTTAGTAGTCTTTTATTACGATAATATCTTTTATTTCTTTCAAATTGATTCTTGGATGGAGTATTGCAACATTATTATTAATTTTGACTCAACTTTTACCTTCATCCAAATTTTCAGTTGCTTTTTATCACATTGAAAGTTAGGCTGGAAGTAAAGAACTAGTCAAAATTGATAACATTTTGTTCTTTTACATTTCAGTATTTATTTCCACCCTCTCCAGAGAAATTTCCATGTTTATAAGTGCACAAATGAATATGCATTACACTTGGTTTTTCTCACTTCCTTACAGAATACTGAAGATATGATATAGTATGACAGGACAAAGGTTTGCAAACAAAAATAATTGTGAAAGTTATTTTTTCCCAGACAGCATTGATTTACCTTGCCAACATCAGTATCTAAAAATCAATCAAAGGAGTCAATTTCTACAATTTGTACTTATGAATGTATAATTTTAAAAACTCTCAATTACCAAAAAAAAAAAGATGTAAAGAACGCTTATACATGAAATACTATTTACTATTTGGCAAAAGTCTTTTTAAACTTCGACTTAGTTTCTCTGGCAAAATGACTAATATTTTTGCAATGAAAAATTCAACTGATCTTGTATTTTGGCCACTTCTTTAGAAATGTTCTCTTTTAATGGTATCCGAAGGGTTTTGTTCACTGGTATGTGAAATTGGAAGCCTTTTTCAAAATGTTTTTAAAGCCATTTTTCATTCTTCAAGCCTATTGTGTCATCACTGTTTTTAGGCTAAAGGTTGGATGCTTGGCTGGGGATTTCAGGTTTTTGTTCATTGGTCACTGCAAACAAAGCAAGCCAATCAAGTTGATCGATGGCTCTCTTTTGAGTGACCACCACCTATCACTGGCACAGTGCCACACAGTTCTGTCCCTTTGCCTTCATTTTCACATTCAAAATGTCTACCCTAAAAACATGGCTAATGGAAAGAGCAGTCAGTTCAACACGTTCGGAGACATACCTCCTCACTACTCACTATTGGGTGAGATAGCGGTTATGAGAATGTGTCTCTGTATGTTTCGAATAGACTGCTATTCCTGTTAAATTAAACAAACATACACATGAATGTATATATATATATATATATATATATATATATATATATATATATATATCAACAAAGACATATGCAAATTCATACATTTACATATATGAATTGTGTGCTAACTTCTGATACCGAAGTACATGTATGCACATATGAGTGCTTTTATATTTTCTCTTCACCTTCCGAATGTTATTTTTGTTAATATGCTTTAATATATAAATATACGTAAATATGTATATGTTTGTGAGTGCGTCTGTGTTTGTGTGCATTTGTGTGGGTACACATGTATTTGTGTGCATTTTTGTAGATGAGGATAGTGTGACCCCACTGTTCCTCAATCCATACATGATCTGCCAATCCAGACTTTCCTACATCCTTACAGAACATTTTATCATGTTCCTTGGGCCAGACTTCCAGGGATCAGCTGGTTTGAGCATTCTTTACCACACATGCAAAGTTAGGCCAAGGAAATTGTTAGAGTATTTGTGTGCATCTTTGTAGATGAGGATAGTGTGATTCCACTGTTCCTCAATCCATACATGATCTGCCAATCCAAACTTTCCTACTTCCTTACAGAACATTTTATCATGTTCCTTAGGCCAGACTTCCAGGGATCAGCTGGTTCGAGCATTCTTTACCACACATGCAAAGTTAGGCCAAGGAAATTGTTAGAGTTCATAGATCAATGCAGTTCTGCACTGCGCAACATTTTTTTCAGGAAGACTGACCAAAACAGTTCATATGCAAAAACAGCTTCTGTGTTTGTTCCTGGAAATTCAAAAATTGACACTTATACAAACACAGTACGTTTGAGATGAGGCTGACAGTTATTGGTTATGCATAAAGATATTCTGAAATTTGCATCATAAGTTTCAAGCAAAGATGCCTCATATCTTGATTGGTAACATTCAAAATGGTATTTATCCTTATTGTGGTGAATCTTTTTTTCAAAAATTGTTTACATACACATACAAACACATATAAACACTCACATATATATATACATTTTTTTTTCTTTCCAGCTACAACTTTTTGGAAGTTTAAAAGAAAGTACTAAGTCAAAAGGCAGTAATGTTTAATTCATATAATTTATTTTGAGTGCTGAAAAGCTACATAATATTTGGATAGAGAATTATGATATTATTGGAAAAAAAACTAGGGAGAACTTGACAATAAAACAATAGAGATCTTATCAATAGAACAATAGACTTCAACATAGATCAAAAACTACACAAGAATAAGAATATCAGTGATGATTATAGAAGTAGAAAAGAGAAAAGAACACATAATGAATATCCAACAGTTAACACCTGTTTAACTACTATTGAAACTACCCCGATAATGATAAATACATATGAACGAAAATCCAATCAGATTATAATAGGACTCCACGTGAGAGAATAAATGATTACTTTTCTTATAATTAATTTAAAACGAACAGCTAGAAATTAGAAGAGTTCTTTTATCGTTCATTGTTGGACATTCGCCAGATCTCTCTATCATGGGCATTGTGTAGCCAATACTTTCTGAACTTGTCTACTTCATCTCTCCATCTTGTATTTTACTAGTCTCGGTTTTGCATGTGATCTCTGGGGATCCATGTTGCAAGTTGTCCACCGGTTGTCTGCCGTTCTTGAAACATGACCAGCCCATTGCCATTTGTGTTTACTCAGTTATATCAGATTCCTATTTTTTCCCCAATATATTGTGCTATTTGTGATCTTTCCATGGGAGGTTGAGCACAATTCTTTCATATGCATGTTGCATGGTTCTCACTCTGAGCGTCAGTTTCTTGGTTAAGTTCCATGTCTCAGCTCCATGGGTGACTATCAGGAGGATGCATTAAAGGGTAAGACAAGGTGATGCCAGCTCACCCTAACTCTTAGCAGTCTGCCTCGAGATGATCTTCCGAAACCAACATTGAGGAAATAAAGGAATTAGTATAGACAACGAATACCTAAACAACCTCAGATTTGCAGACAACAATGTCTTTTTGGCAAACCAACTTCACAACTTCTAACAAAAATTAGATAAAATGAATGAAGAAAGCAAGAAAGTTGGCCTTCTCATGAACAAAGATCATGTTTAACAATAAACACACAATGATCAAAATTGAAAATGCAAAACTGGAGAAGTAAACCACTACATCTACCTCGGACAATGAATGTACATGAAATCCTCAACAGGAGAAGGAATCAAAAGAAGAATCACTCCAAGATGGCTAATCTTTAGCAGAGTAAGCTCAACAGTCAAGGACATCCTTTACTCCTGGGGAAAAGATAGGAAGGGGGACTACACCTGTAAGTAGCCATGAAGGAAATGGGGATAAGGAAATCTGATTGGTTGGTTTTTTGAATAATGCTAAAGCAGCCCAACTAAAAGACTTGTTTGAAATCCCAGCATGCCTTTGTGTTTTGAAATCACTTCTGATGAGTGTCTCTCTTGAAATGCAGCATTAAGATCTCTTCATTCTTTTCCCAGATATTATCATTCATATATAAATACATATATATATATATATATATATATATATATATATTTGTTGGGGAAGGGAATACACAACATCTGTCAAGTAACCCAGCTTTTCTCATGTCAGACATTTCACACATTTCTCAAAATCGTTCCACAATAGAATGAAGAATCTCATTTTCTATCAATTTGGCACCTCAAGTTGTATATATGTGATATATATGAATACATCACTATAACCATAAAATACTATTATATTAAGTCTGCAGCCTAATAATGAAAAAGCATTTATTTTGCACAATAAATATGTATTTTTCAACAATCTCCTTTCTGGTCGATGCATTTAATTCAGTGGTGAATATTAATCACATAGATTCAGTTATTAAATACATGTCAGTCTAGAGACATATTGCTCCTCCCATACATCTACCTACTTACCTACCTATCAACTCATCCTAGCCAAACAAATTGTCCAACCAACTAGCCAAGTTGGCCATAGATTCTTCTTTCTTTTAGTGTGTCTGTCTATATGCCTATCTATGCATCTAGCAATGTGTCTGTGTGTGTGTCCAGATGCTTCTGTTCACATTTTTGAAAGGTTCAACCTTGAAAATTTGCATGAGTACACCAATGGACACCATCTGAAAATGTTTTTGTTTTCTTTTTTTTTAAAATCCCCTTTTGGTCTCTATGGTAAATTTGGGATCAACATTTCCCAAGTCTTGTGTTGGTATCTTTTAGATAATTTTAGATAGAAGATCAATTTTTTAGATAATTCTAGTTAAAACATCAATTTTTTTGGATAATTGATTCTGGAACACATACACAGGCTATGGTGATTCATTGATGCAAAGTACTGATATCTCTCTGTCTCTCTCTCAATACACATACATATATATATATATATATATATATATTCATATATTTATCAAAGAAAATATTTAGTCCAAACAAAATGTGAGTTTACCAGGAAGAAGTCTTAATGCAACACTGCTGTACCAACTGTATGTTCATGTGTTCATATAATACTATAAATATATATATATATATATATATATATATATATATATATATATACATACATTCCATTATGACCATATTCTTTTATATAAATATACATATATATATATATATATATATATATATGTATATATGTATATATATATATATATTGTTCAATAAAACTTGCATAAAGCAAAAGGTGCTGTTTAAATACACAAAATATATTCATATACATATATACACATATATATATATATATATATATATATATATATATATATACGTGCATTTATGGTGATAACCTCTGATATTTACAAAGTTTTAGGAAAACAAGAAAGACCAAAGGTGAATTTATGTTTTATTTTCCAAATTATCTGCTGTTCATATAATTACATCACATGATGACACGAGAGTCGAAAACGATAAACAAAATTAGAATTTTTTAGTTTCAGTCTCAGTTTTATCATGCAACTGAAATTTCTGTTTATTTCATATGTCAACATCATCATTGATATTGTCATCAGTCATTGTAAGTCCACGCTGACAAAGACGTTTCCAATTTCCTTCTATGCTGACTGTGACTGTGGCAAACCTTGATATCTCATCTTTCCATTTTATGTGGTCTTCTCCTAAGGCATTTGCTATCTTTATGTTAACTTTTTGTAACATATGTTATCCTTTCTTTTTGTTAGGTCTCTAGGTTTCTTGTTTGTCTCTTAAACATTTCTATGGTATTGTCTGTTCTCTAACCCATGTTGATATTTTTCTTTCTTTTAGTATCATTCCTAAACTAAATTCCTAAATGAAATTTTATGCTTAAAGCTACTTAAGTCATCTTTTCTCTAACTTATTATCTCTCTCCTAAAACAACCTAAACATTTGATACAGTGTCGGGGAACTGCTCCAATGATGAAATTGTTGCATACTTTGCACTCAGCTGTTCGATCCTCATTGAAAGCAAGGTCTTTAAGTGCTGATTTTCAAAGCATGCTGGTTTTCACTACTTGAAGGTCATGTCTTAAGTGTACTACATTCGTATTCTTCCTTTTCCTGACTTGTTGCCTTTTGCTTGCTTCACTCCATGTTAAACTCCTTGTCCGGTCAGTGATTCCAATAATTTGAAAAGATCAAAAACATCATTATCATCTTAAATTTTTATGACTACTTTTCAGTTTTAACTTGATTCTATTAGATGTTTCTTATAGCAACATTTTGCAAGCAGAAGCACGGTTTAGCCCCACCTGCTTTACCAATTTCAACTGGGAACGGAAGCTCGAATAACCCTTAAACCCATCCATCTTTTCAATCATTGTACAGGGAATTTGGGTCCTTATCCTAACTATCTGCTCACTAGCAGACGGTAATCAGTCTGAGCACAAAGTTGTGATAAAATACAACTAATGAGATAAGGATGAAGGTAAAAAGTAGTCAGAGAAATTCTTTTTAAATATGTAAAAAAATATTCAAAAAATTCATTGAATTAAAATGGGAATTATTCTTTTATAATGGAATACACAATTTACCTGATAGGTGACATGAGGTCATTGAAAGCCAGAGAAAATTCTTTGAGGATTGAGGAATGATGCTGTGATTTCATATGAATGAAAGATTTTATCAAACAAATGCAGGAATCTTTTGAGACAAATATCTATTTGTCTTTCATCTAAAAATTCTTCTATCCATAAAAGTATAAGGTGAAGTATATCAGCCATAGGAGGTGTGAATTGGTGTAAAAGTTACCAACATTGAAAACTGAGTTTGGGTTTCAGTCCTAGGCTTGCATATGTTCACTCCATACTAATTTGTTTCTCCAACCCTGCTATGGGTAAATAACAGAACAGTTGGAGCCCTTTAGCCACGAAAGGCAGTTAATCTAACAGAAGCTAACTCTGACAGAAAAAAAATCTGACAGCCTGACAAAAGCCATAGCTGATCCCAAGCCTGGCTAAAAGTTGAAGGTAGGGATTTACAAGACGAACTCCAACCTGTAAAACCTACTTGCTATTTAAGCCAGTTTATGTCCTATATTCCACATGTAGGAATAAACAAAGCAAAACATATCAGCCAAATGAATAGAAAAAAATTAATATTTTTCTGGATTCTCAAAGTTTCAAGGAGTCCTCGTCAGAGAGGCCACCACTTTTTATTCAGTGACACCCTCATGTACACACTTCATAGCCAAATAGAAAATTATCAATACTTTAACATTTCTTTGTTTTAGGTGCAGTTCATGCTGTTAGTATGCTGCTCAATAACACAGTTTCTTTCACCTTGTTGGTAAATTCTTTCCTTTGCTTGTCTGCCTGATTCATTACCTATACTAATATTATTGGGAACAGAAATTTCTGTACTTAGTTATAATCTTATTTCCATAGCAATAAGTACAACTGAGGTCTCACATATCTTTAATGTTTATTAATTTTTCTTTTTTTTTTTAGATTCAAAATATTAATACTGAGTGATTCATATAAGATACATTAATGTTTTCTAATTATTTGAACAATGAGATCAAATGTTTTTATTGCTTTTTTTATCGCAACTTTTTTTGCATGGAAACCTTTCAGCCATTAAAGTACCGCATATGTTATACTATCACAGGAATGGTTTACAAATGTATTGAGAGGACTACCACTCAATGCAACACATCATAGCCTCTGCATAGTTCATACTGAGTTTAAAATTCTGAAATATCATGAAATGAATATCAGAAATAACTCGATGAATTTTCATAACATTGAAACGCCTTTGAAAATTACCTTGTAACAAGACAAGATAATCGTCTGACCAAAAAGCCAACTTTGCTCTTTGGGTAATTTCATATTTTTTTCACTTAATATGTGTTAATTGCATTCCAAGATCAAAATAATCTGAAAGCGTTGTGTACAAACAGGCAGAATAATATACAAGATTGATCTTTTGTGGGCCTTTGGCCATTCAAAGGGAAAGAGAATAAAGAAAATTGTCATGCGTTCAGCCTGGAAGAGGTTTGACATTCTAAATGCGTCATTATTTTTAAACACTATTTGAAATCATTTCCCCTTATTATATGTTGAATGTATCATTTGGTGCAAACAGCATCAATAGAATAAACAATCAAGGAAAATGGAACTGCTAGAGGAATTGAACCTACAAACAATAAGGTAGTTTCAAATAACATAACACTTCTATTATTATTTCTGTCAGATTATATATCCATTGCTTAATAATATATATATATATATATATATATATATATATATATATATATATATATATATATATATATATACATATATATATATATATATATATATATATATATATATATATATATATATATTTATATATATATATATATTTATTTGTATGAGAGTGTATACATATATATATATATAAGAACTAGCTGGGGTACCGGACATTGACCAAGGGAAAAACTTTAAATATATTGCAACATATGAAATCAAATGATATTTTATAGAGATTTCATAAAATGAAATGAGGATACACTTTTAACTAGGAGGGCATGCACTTGAGTGCACAACCCCTTGTTGGGCCAGTACACAGTCCCAAGCAGAACAAATGAAATATGGACACTATTTGAAAATTGTCTGGTCAGCTCTGCAAACTACTAATGCCAAAAGTGAACTTATGAATTCTCAGTTTTGAGAAAAATTAATTTCTCATGGTTCTAGGAGGGGCTACATAGGCCTTCCCACAAGTGCAAGCACAACCCATCTTTATTTAATTTCAAGAGATCTCTATAAATTAACATTTTCTTTCCTGTGTTGTTATATGAGAAGTTCTTTTCCCTGAGCAATGTCGTATACCCAAGCTAGAATATATATCAAAGCGTTGTATGATCTTGAACACTTGCGTGCAGAATTTTATATACTCATTTACTCAAATACATAAGAGTTATGATCTTCATGAAGAAAACTTCTTAGATTTTCAATGTTTGCAAGTCTAAATGTTGAATGAAACACGATACATATACAATATGTACGTGTACAATATATATATATATATATATATATATATATATATATATATATTTACACAATATATATACAATATATATATGTATATATATGTATATATATATGTTATAAATGCATTATGTTATTTTGAAACTCTGTTTGAAATCATCTCCCATTATTACATGGTGAATGTATTATTTGGTCTAGACGGTGTAAATAGAATAAACAATTAAAGACAACAGTCTACTGTGAAAATGAACCTGTGATTGATAGGTCCAAATAACTGCTTTATCTTCAAATTTTCATCATGTTCATTCACTGTCCATATTTGCGCTATTGTTCCTCAATGCAGACAATTTTTTTATTGGGAAATGGATGAATAATCCAACAGAAATAATTATAAATGCGCTATATCATTTTGAAACTCTATTCGAGCTGATCTCCCATTAATACATAGTGAATGAATCATTCATTTGGTCCTAGACAGGATAAATAGAATAACCGATTAAAATAACAAAAGAGCAAGTATAGACAAAATAAAATAGGAGTATATCCGTGGAAGAACTCATTATTTTCTATTCTTTCATTTTATTATTTGTTTGGTTTGTTTGCAGACTATTTCTGTCAATTCTTGACTTCTTCAGTGCATTTTTTAAAGTGAGAAAAGTTTGTATTGGATTTAATTTAATCAGATCTTCAGATATTCAAAATGTCTTGATACATTCTGGATACTGTATATATATATATATATATATATATATATATATATATATATATATATATATATATATATATATATATATATATAGTATCTAATTGTTTATTCTTTTTATGCTATCCAGGCCAAATGATACATTTACCATGTAATAACAGGAGATCATTTCAAGTAGAGCTCCAATATGATATAATGCAATTTATAATCATTCTCTCAGATTAATCGAAAAACCATCAATAAACTAGATTGAAATTGTGCAAGCAGAAACAGATGCCAAACAAATGTCCCAAACCAAATATCCTATACCAAGCTGAAATATCAACCCAAAAGAAAACTTTAGAAGTGAAATATTATATCAGAATATGTAAAGCACCCTTCAAACTGAGATTAGCCATCAGCCAAATATATGTACATGTATATGTATATATATATATATATATATATATATATATATATATATATATATATATATATATATAGAACTGGTTGAACTGGTTGAACATGACACTCTCCCATGTAGTTACTAAGATACCAATGAGTGAGCTCGTGTACTGTGTGGCCGTCCCATTAACAATGATCAAGCAAGTTTTTCTTCACATCTCATGCAGGGTTTTGGCAGAACATAACATCCAGGTCTGTCAGCCTGCCCACAGTCCAGATTTGGTTCTTTTTGACTCCTGGCATTTTGCCATCAAATGGGATGAGATTTCAGACCAGGAATTAAATACTTTTTGCACTCACTGTACACACACACACACACACACACACACACACACACACACATATATATATGTATGTATATATATGTGTGTGTGTGTGTGTGTGTGTGTGTGTATCTATATACATATATTTATATATATGTATATATATATGTGTGTGTGTGTGTGTGTATTAGTGTTTGGTAGGGGTAGGGTTACTATTGTATGTGATTAAGAGTGAATCATACTTTAGGGTTGGCTAATTAGGATTTCAAGGACCTGGCTTTTTGCCATTGAAAGGGAGGAGATTCCAGACCATGGACAAAATATTTTTTGCGCTCGCATGATATATATATATATATATATATATATATATATATATATATATATATATACATATATATGTATATCAATATATATATTGTTATGCTGGCAAAGGTAGGCTTACAGTAAAAAAGAAACAGTGAAATAAGAAATGAAGAAAATATTAGACGGTAAAAGTCGCCGGGGCTGTCTGCCACCAGAGGTGCTGAGTTAATCAAGTGATAGGTGAAGTGAATCAGTCTATAAGTTTGTTCTAGCAGTAACAAAGTGGGGGGGGGGGCAGCTACCTCCTCATGCCAAGCAGCAAATGAGAAAAAAAAAAAGAAAAAGTGCTAGGACTTGTTTCAACTGTTTTCTTTCTGACAGAAAAATGGATTCTAAAAAGTTGCAGACTGAAAGACCTGAGTGGCTTCTCCTGCAAATGTTAACTTTTTACTATATGAAAAAGAAAACGTTTGTACCATCTTTTTTACCCATTCTTTTGTGTGTCTCATGACAGACAACCGATGGACATCACAACTCACAAAATGGATCCCCAGAGATTACATGCAAAATATGTGGGCAGAATGCAAGATAGAGACACAAACTGGACAAGTTCAGAAAGCATTTGCTCTATGACATCCACGATAGAGAAGTCTGGTGAATACCGGGGAATCCAACGACAGATGATAAAAGACTGATGATGATGATGATGATTATATACCCGTCATAAATGACAGGGTCATCTATAAATGGATAAGCACCAAGGAGTCTGAAGCTTCTTCTTCTTCTTCTTCTTCTTCCTCTTCTCCTCCTCCTCCTCCTCCTCCTTCTTCTTCTTCTTCTTCTTCTTCTTCTTCTTCTTCTTCTTCTTCTTCTTCTTCTTCTTCTTCATGGTGGCAGAATGTTTTGAGGTTTAGTGAAGAGCACAAGGAGATATGCAAACTTGAATGATAGCGGCACAACAGAATAGATGGAAAAAAGTCATGCATATATATATATATATATATATATATATATATATATATATATATATATGAATACATCAGGATGTCTCCAAAATATACGCAGACTGATCAAGACATCTTGAAAATTGAAAAACAGATCAATGAAAGATAAAACAAGAGAAATCTTCATGTGACCAACATCATTTGGTAGCATGCCATGTTGGGGATGATCATTTCAAAAATTGGAAAAAAGAGGTGATCAAATGATAAGTTGCTACTCTCACCCTTTGTCAGGTAATGATTTTTAAAAGAGTTTGAATTTTTTAAAAAAGCAAGCATGAACGCTGCTGGACAAAAACTAAGGGATCAATTTAGCAAAAATTCACATAGCAAATTGAACCCCTATCCCCACAAAAAGCTTGGGAGAGGGTTGAAAAACTGAAAGTTTTTAGTAAACATAATAAGGAACAAATTTTGAATTTTCATCCTGTACATGTGATGTATAGCCAGCCAGACCAACTTGAAAACTGAAGAAACCCAAGTTGACAGTTTTGGTAGACTGTTTCGAATAAACAATCATTTTTTGTAACATTAACTCCTGATGAAATTATTAAATTCAAGCCAAGAAGAAAAAAAAATGACCAATTATAACAGGCTATAACATTGACCATGTCATTGATTGATTGATAAAAAGACAAAAATTCAAAGAATGAGTGACTTTTCGAGCTGATGGAGGGATCAGACCCACAAGCAAAGGTACAAATCAACAGACACAGGGTAACAAGAAGGCAGAAACAGAAGGAAACATTAAAGAACCCATTAAAGAGGGTCTGGTGACCAGAGAGATAGGCAGACAGTTAGAAATACACTGATTTACAGAAGGTGCAATCTGAATGAATTTAATGATAGACAGAGATAAATGAGAATGGAGACTTATTCAAATACTAGGAGACCTGCAGAAAAGTACAAAGAAAGAAGGAAAGAAAGGAAAGAAAGGAAAGAAAGAAAAGAAAGGAAAGAAAGAAAACATAGGAAGGGAGATAATCAGATGTGTTGAGGAACAATATTCCCACGGAGAAAGGAAAGAGAAGCAATCAGCTGAAAAGAAACAAACAGTATTAATAAAGAGGTTCAAGCGAAGAGACCATTTGAAATTCAGAATAAAAATCAAGCAAAGGTCAGATCTCAGAGAGATTCATAGACAGACAAAAGTGTATCTACAGTCAAAAGATTGACCGAAAAATAATCTGAATGGATATGAGAGAGAGAGAGAGAGAGAGAGAGAGAGAGAGAGAGAGAGAGAGAGAGAGAGAGAGAGAGAGAGAGAGAGAGAGAGAGAGAGAGAGAGAGAGAGAGAGAGAGAGAGAGAGAGAGAGAGAGAGAGACTTCCATTCTGTCTCTACAGACGAATCGTACATCTCTTCCAGGGTGTGAGTCCGGGTGAAGCATATAGAGAACCCTTGGAAGCCCAGTCATTAAAATCCCCCCTCTTAGCTTTGCTGTCAAATTGGGCGGCAAACCACCTTCCACTCCCCGGTTTTGGAATCAGATTTGTCCTTCTCCTTGACTGATTGCTTTCCCAAGGTTGAAGAGCCCGATCGGCCATGCTTATTTACCCACAGTTGGGGAGACCAGCACTTAAGTGCAACGAAAGGAAGAACAAAAGGAACGAGAGAGAAATGATGAGACGTATGAAGAGTCGGATTAGAAACAAGATTGCTAAACAGAAAGAAAAGAAATACAATTGATTGGAAAGAAACAAAAGAGATATGAATAAATAAATAAATAAATAGAAGTTCAAACAAACCATTTAATAGGCTAAAAATTGATAATACAGATATTGTGAATGAATGTATGATCTTATTGGAATTTTCTAAGTTTAGCTTAGTCTGGTACAAGGCTGCAAGTGTGGAGCAGCCAGTGGGGATCAGACTCACTACGTAGTTGTAATGGCCAAGACTAGCTCACCAAACCTTGCTCCACGATTTTATATACAAGTAATGAGGACTGAGGGATATACAATGACTGCAGGTCTTTGGACAAATACAGAGACAGGGTGTAAATCACCCACTAGGCCCTCAATGGAGGGGGGCCCAAAATCTTTATAAATTGTAGTTCACCTCCTCCATTCCTTCTAACATTATACTATAACAAATCTTACTAGATAACTCTGACTCTGACTCTGACTGCCTTACTCACTCACTTTGTCTTCTGATTCACTTTGTAGCCAACAGGTCTCTTTATATATATTTTCATTGTCAAAGCCATATAATCCTTACACGTACTCAAGCCACATAACTAGATTACATCTTTTCCCCCATTCAATCATGTGTAACACTGACATGTCCTTTTGAACACGCCACTGTAACCTACTGTGATATTAATTACATTACTGAATATATTACTCAGGCCTACAGACAAATTAATAATACAACTTGTAGCATAAAATCCCCGTGCAGAATTTTATATCTTCCATTGTTCAGAGTCTATGAAAGAATTAACAGGCCATTTTTCTTCACCTCAAGTGTTAATCACAATGCTTTTTTTCACTTATCTTCAAGAACGTTATATTCTGTATCGGTACTGGTGAGAGCTTGACGCATTTGTTATCCTTCAACAAGATGTGACACCAGCTCATTTTTTTTTCTCTCCAAGAGACAAGAAAAATTAAGATGATGATAAATCAGGCATGGAAGCTGCCGCTCACAATTGATTTTTGATGACACGTAACTATTCACCCAAGGCTATGGAGGTAGGAAAATTTCACAACTCTATCTGAAAAGGGTTAAATAACTGAACTGTTGTAAAAGAAATACAACCATTGATATGGAAGAAGATGTAGGAAACCATATAAAAAAAAACAAATTCTGCTATAAAAATGGAGGATGACATCCAAAAGTATGGAATATAGAATTATTCAAGGGATTTGATATTTATTTAGCTTAACTTAGGCAAAAGACTAAGAGAGGGTGCGTAAAGGGCTGATAGGAAGATTTTGTTTAGACACATATAATCTTATATTACTTTAGTTGAGTATTTTGCAAGGCTAAATGAGGGATGACAGGATTATGAAATTCCAAGAAAGTCAATATCTAAAATACTGACCTATACATAAGCTTGAACACTGGCCTCCGGCACTCATAGAAATACATAACTATATCAAACCTGAGGCAGGTTTCAGTTTTGCTCAAGGACTTTGCATCCATCCTATCAGAGAATAAACATGGTCAAAATGAATTCTATTCATGATGTCACTGGCATTTTCCACTGCAAAACATCTGAAATAGTGTAAAAAAAAGACATCTAGAACCATCTAGATTCTGGTGAATGTAAATGTTATTAATAAACCATACCTGTCAAAATAAGGCCCCAAAATGGTCGAGAAAGCTTATTTTTAAAAAATAAAAATTTTTTAGACAGGGTCTAGTGGAGTATTGATGCCAATTTCCAAGTCTGTAGACAAAACAGTATGTCCAGGAGCATTTGAACACATACACAAACACATGCAAATATAAAAAAGTATAGAACCCCTTTGCTATCCTTAGTGAGTATGATTCAATTAAAAAGAAGAAAAGACATATCTGGTTAGTCACTGAATAGAAATCATCACTTGAGCAATGTCTTTTGGCAGCGTATTTGGAGTGATCAATCAAAAAATTGGAATAAAGGATGATCAATGAATATATTATTTCACTCACCTTCTGTTGAATTACTAAAAAGTTCAAATTTCCATTTCAAGTGGGTACAAACTAGCAACCAATTTAGCTTAAGCTTTCACTGTAAATCATCAACAGAGTTGCATACCCTACTGGTATCATAGATTGGTGATAGAACTCAGATAAAAGCCAGAATATCAAATACTGATTATGAAAATAGGCAGGCCCTCTCCGCTTGGAAAATTGGTTCACAATAACCGAGCAGGTTGTTCTCGACAACTTATGCAGAAATTTTTGGCAAAATATTGCATACATACAGCTCCGTCAGCCCCCTACAGGCCAGATTTGGCTTACTGTGACTTCAGGCTTTTCACTGATGAAAGCAGGGAGATTTCAGACATTAGATGAAATTAAGGAAAACATAATGGCAACTGACGGCCGATCCCAAAAGAGAACTCTACAGACTGTTTTGAGAAATATAAGAGACCTTGGGATAATTGTGTAAAGTTCTAAAGGGACTATTTTGAAGTAGATAATCTCCATTCTTCAATGCACTTTAAACAGCACTTCTCAATAGTTCACATAGATAAAATTAGGCAGCATGAATTTTAGATGAAAATTCACCTAAGAAATGAGCCAGGCTATGAACTTGTTGATCAACCCTCGTATAAAAGAAAATGAACAGAAGATAATTAAACACAGATCAATGGAACTGAGATATATTTGCACTAGTTGCCAGGAGAACAAAGTATGGTATCACAGACTGAGAATACAAGAGGCAGATAAGCTAAAAGGTTAATGGAGGATGTTCAGAGAGGCTGGCAGAAGAATTTATTAATAAAAATGGCAACTATGAAATTTTGTATTTAAATCTGGACTTTTTGAATATCAATAGTTGACTATTTTTAAGTATTAATGAGTTTTGTCCTCTTTGGTAATTGACTGTTTGGAGTTCATCAGGGTAGATGGCACTAGTGATTGATTTGCATAGCAACTGTGGCCAATCAACCTAAACCTGAATTTACCACCATTGGTTTATAAGCTACCCAATTTAGAGTCTCTGAACAGAGGAACAGCTGAGAGACACTGCTAGAGGAGAAAAGACCAGTTGAGTGAACTGCTGATGACTTATTTTCTATACATGATATCTTGTGAATTTTAATAATATCAATCATTGATTTCTAGTGTAGAAGGGATGGGCAGGTTGGTCCTTACACACTTATCGATGAAGAATTCTGTCTCTAATCCTTTGGAGAGAAACAAAAGATGATATGAATGAGTAGATGTTCAAATTAGCAGATCACTTGACAGACTGAAATTGGAATGAATAGATAATGTGAATGAAGATGAGTGCTTATAGAAATGAACAGAAGGACAAAAATATATCAACAAGCGGATGACCGACGGTGAAACAGACACAATCTGAATGAATTTAAGACAAGAGACATAAACAGAGAGAGGAGAATGGAGAAATTTTCGAAAACAAAGGGAGATAACTAGATGGATAAATAGAGAAATTAGTTGATGATGTTTCTAATATAGAAATAAGGGGGATGCAATCAGTTGGAAAGAAACAAAAGATCCTGGTTGGAGGGTCAACCAAAAACTAAACTAAAAATTGATTTAACAGACATCATGTTCATCAAGGTAGGATGACGAAAATAAAAAATGTAAAAAATATGAAAAAGGTTTTTTTTAAAATTGAAAAGTGAAAAAAAAGATGTAAATATATTTGCATCACAGAAGACCCCTACATAAAACTAGAAGAACTTATTCACCAGTTCACCTGCCATTTGGAAGATCGAATCTCCAACAACAAAAAAGAAACTCTTACATTGGTTACACAACCACTACACTCTTGCACCATTTAACATGCCTCTTGTCCCCAAAATGCTCCATCTACAAACACCTTATACAGCAACATTGCCCCTCCTCCAATATCTGTAAAATCCCAATTGATAATACAAATATACTTCATAATTCCAGCAACAAAAAGAAACTCCAAGCCATCTACATTAAAACTATACATCCTACTATCTACAAAATAGCATATGAATCTAGTGAAAGCACTCCAAAGTACCTTTAAACATGTGACCAACACAAAACATACTCAAATCCATTCATTAGCAAACCTCCATTTATGAATATTCCAACATTAAAATCAGATCTTTTGATAATGACTAAAGGAAGTATCAATCTAGGATGGTAAGCTTTCGGTAGTGCAAGCTCGATTTTCAAGAGCAAGAAAATCCCATTAGTCCTAAAAAGAAGAGTCTACAACCAATGCATCCTCCCAATAGTCACATATGGAGCTGAAACATGGAACCCAACCAAAAGATTGATCCTTAAACTGAGAACTATGCAACATGCTCATGGGAGACTCATGCTCAACATCCACATAGGGAGATTTCAAAACAGCACAGTATGTTAGAGAAAAAGCAGGAGTCCAAGACATCATAGAATCAATTAGAAAACTCCATTGGCAATAAGCTGGTCATGTTGCAGAAATGTTAAGCAACTGCTGGACATCACAATTCACAATGTGGATCCCCAGAGATCATAGGTAAAACTGTGGCCTGCAAAATATAAGATGGTGAGATGAACTAGATAAGTTTAGAAAGTATTGGCCCAATGACGCCCATGATAGAGAGGTCAAGCAAATCCAGGGGAAAGTCTGCATCCAACGAGAGATGCTAAAAGGCTGATGATGAATGTAAGTCAAAAGCTCTCAAGCTACACACACACACATCAATAAGCCAAAACATTATGACCCCCATCATAATGAGGTGTTTTCTGTCATGGATTTGGCACCAGGATGTAAACAGTAGGTTCTTTGATTGCTGGAAATTACATAGTTTAAGATCTGTAGAGTGAAATTATTGCTCTAATACATCCATTAAGTGCTCAATGGGATTGAGACCCGGGGAGTTTCATAGTGTGGGCAACACAGTAAAGTTTTCTTTATTCATATACAATTTGTGCAGTTTAGCATGATGCATTGTCCTGTTTAAAGATGCAACTGCCATTGTGGAAAGCTGCTGCCATTATAGGATGTTTCTGGTCTTCAAAAATGTCGAGGTAGGTGGAATATGACAATGTTCCTCCAACAGTGGATGGTGGACTATTAAGCATGATTGAGACCTCAAAATAGGAAAATATTTGTGAATAATGAAGCCTCTGAATACATATGAAAACTTGTCGTATTCCAGTCTGTTTACGTCCAATAATTGATTTGAAATAAAATCAAGAAAAATTTATTGAGTAAAACTGAATGAAGAAACACTGAAATTATGTTTTCGCCCAGAGGGTTGCCAGCCCCCCCCCCCAAATTTGTGTTCAAGGTCATGGCCAAAACAGTTTGGGAAACATTGTTATAGATAGACAGTAACATGAAGTCATAAATACCGAGTGTTTCAAAAAGCATGCAACCTTGACAACTTCTATCAAAATATTTAAAATCCAAACACTATTTTTTAGTGACACAAATTACAAAAAAGATTCTCATTACAAATACAATATATTCTTTGATGTAAGTGGACCGTGAGCTTTGAATTGAGTATGAAATTTCAGGAAATCAATCGACTCAAATATGAGCAGTATAGTCCATTATTTTGGCATTATATTGTCATGAGATTTGTCCTCTTCTTATGAATACACAGTTTATGGCATTTGGTCAGCTTTCACCAAAACATGAATTTCTTTCATCTTCAACATATCACTCATTGTTCCAAGGTTGCAAAAGTGAAATTCTCATTAGTGATGACAAATCTACCAGAAAAAAATTATCTATAATGGATATTATATAATAATCACTGTAGACAACTTACATGGCATTTCAAAGAAATGGTAATGAAATTACTTAAAACAACGAACATTATAACTTGCTAATATGTACTGCCTCATCCAAAACTGTATCCATATACAGAAAAGTATTGGCCATTTTTGACTGACTTTAATGTAAGTCAAAATGCTTATTCTGGGCCATTTTTTCAGTAAAAAGATTTTGTTTTGTATTAAAAGGTTCTTGATAAATTTCAACTTTATGATAGATGTTGAAAATGATTTCCTTTAATCTGGACGCTGGTTCATGCCCATTTTATTAAAACAACATAGGTAACATAACACAATGAAATGGATGCTAGAATGAGGCTAGCACATGATGCTCTCCTTACAATTGCTAAATGCAGCTGTTTCTAAGTACCGTGTTGTTATTGCCTCATAACTAATATTGTAGCTCAAAATTTACATATCCCTTAGGTTGAGTACTTTTTAACACAACTTGTTTTTTATGATTATGGAAGATAAAATTTTGGAGGGTTTTCTATGTCTGGTACAGGCCCTTGGGTGGCCAATGAGGCTTATGCAGGAAGAGACAGGCCTTTCTACAGAAGTTGCAAGAGAAACCCTGTGTAAGGAAATAGCAGACCTTCAGGCACAGATGATAGAAGGAAGCAGATGGAAGAGAGAGAACAAAAGAGACAAATACAATTCCTTAAGAGAAAAATTTTTGTACTCCCATTAACCTTATTTCTGCAAATGATTTTATTGCTACTTACCAAACTCAGCCCCATGTTATAAAAAAAATTATTACAAGAAATATTCAGTGCATCTTATAAAAATTTACTGGCAAGAGAAAAAGGAGAGGAAGTCCAACTGAGTAAGTAAATAACAGAATATGTATTGATCAGAGATGGGGAAAAAATAACTAAATCTCTGACAAACATGTGGTGCACGGTTTTGGAAGCATGGGAAGACATAATGGTTGCCAGCAGAGAAAAAAACGGAATCAGCAAACCATATTCAAATTTATACTGTAGCTGCTTATATTTCTATTGATACCCTTGGGAAAGGCATGAGCCTATTCCACCCTGCACTTTGTCTCTTTGCCAGATGTCTTGAAATGTCACACTGCTGACATGCCACCATGGTTGACTGAGATGAAAGTGGGTGATTGAGTGCATGGGTAAGCTCCTGTTCTATAACTATCTTACCTAGACAATAAAAAAAGCTGTTTCTCCTACAGTAACAATAAACATCAAGTTCATCCTAATACGACAAAATGCCAAATAAAGGAAATAGAGGTTAAAAAGATCTCTTATGCCAATCTTCTAAGTGGGGAGGGCCAACTCTTTGTGAGCAATTCCTAACGTCTAGTTCAAACCATTTCCTTCAAAATTCTGTTTAGGTGTCAGGGTTGGTGATTTTTTTCATGGTCAAATTCCCTAAACTTTTGGGTAGCACCATATACATGATTGATAGATGCTTAGATAGACAGGTCTGGTTAGTCACTAAATAGAAACTATCACGTGACCAACTTCTTTTGGCAGCATGACATGTTGAGGGTGATCAATTCAAATATTAGTGAAAAAAAAAAAAAAAATGTTGATCAGTGAACGAGTTATTTCTCTCATTTTTTTTGTTCGTGATCACTAAAAAAAGTCTGGATTTTCACTGAAAAAACTAGCAAATTAAGGGATCCATTTAGCATAAACCTATATTGCAAATTAACCCCTTCATTAAAGATACTTTCTACAGGACGGATCTTTAAAAAAAAATTAAAAAAGCATTTATTCTAGACATAATAAAGAGTAAATCTTGGAAATTTCAGCCGTTTAGCTCCATTGGATCAACCAGTACAAGTGATACATACATACAAACATAGCCAGCCACACCAATTTGAAAACTGATGAAATCTATTTTGTCAGTTTTCATTGACAGTTTCTAAGAGATAGATTGTATATGGTGTAGTTTGGTGCAATAGTTAACAAGTTTGGTTTGGAAATCAATACACAACTATAATGAATTCAATCCTCACTGGGTACAAGACAAAGCAATGTTTATTAAATGACTACTCAAAGGTATTCACTGCTTTTTGGAAGACCAATTTATGTCACTTTTTGACTTTCACTAAAAAAAACGGGGAGAAATCAAAAATAGACTCGGCGTACACTGTCATTTCATTTCTCCTATATCCTGGTCTCCTGTTCTTCCTGTCACCGAGACCTACCATCATAACTATTTTGGGGGTTTGGGAATGCTCAAAATTTTTCCTGTTTATATTAACAGCAATTGCTTCTATGCTTTATGTCATTTCGTCCTACAAAGGCTCTTATTGGCATGCTCTATTTTCTGATGGGGTAAACCAATATATATATATATATATACACATATATATATATATATATATATGTATATGCCATTTTAGAAAGATAAGGAGAAAAAAATAGGAAATATATCTGGTAAGAGGGAAAAAAACAGAAAATGACATGAGAAGAATAAAAAGAAGTGTCTAATCTTAATAGGAGCAATTGGAACCACTGCAAAAACATTTCCAAGCTGACTGTGAAAAAAAAATTAAAGAGATGCAATTCTATCATGAAATCCCACTGACACTTATTTTGTATTATCCTGGAAAATCCACAGGAAAGCTCTTGAGATTTGATATTCCTGTTTCCTCAAGCCACTGGAAAATTGTTTTGGAAACTTTATGTACAATCTATACTTTATCCATGCTTCCCAGATAAGGTATTTCCGGAATATCACCTGCAGGAAAAAATACATATACATACACACACCACACATGCAAACACACACACACACTCACACACACACACACACACACACGCACACACACACACACACACACACACACACACACACACACACACTCTCACACACACACACACACACATATATATATAAACATAAACAAATACTATATATATATCTGTAGAGATGTAGATATATACACTGATGAGCCAAAACACTATGACCAGTAACATGTGGCAAGAGTGACAGCTACTATCTCATAACATCTGCACATGTCAGGGTCAGAGGTATATAAGAAGATAAGCTGGCTTCAAGTACTTAATTTTGATGTGTTGAATGCCACAATTATGGACAAGAGGAAAAATTTGAGTGACTTTATTAAAGCCCAAATTGATATGGCCGGAAGAATAGGTCTGAGCATTTCGTAAATGGCCTGACCTATGGGATGCTTATGTTCAGTTGTGATGAGTGGCATTGGTCCAAGGAGGGAAAAAAATCACCTTTGACGAGGCATTGGGTGACCAAGACTTATCGAAGTGAGAAATGAATGGAGGCTTTCCAGACAAGTATGAGCTAGCCAGTGTGGCACAAACTGCACATAGCTCTAATTTAGGTGGTGGAAAGAATGCATCATAACACAGTACGTCTAGCTTTGTTGTGTATGAGTTTGCGTGTCCATAGGCCAGTAAGAGTAACCAATACTAACCAATGTCTATCATGGAAAGTGTCTTCCAGAGACATGCAAAGATCAAAATGTGAAGAAAAGCTGCTATGAATGAAGATGAACTGACAAGAGAGAGAAAGAAAACTTCTGCAAAGATCAAAGATAAACGAAGAACAGCAATATGAGTATTTTTATAATCTTCACAAAGGTTGTGGCAAATAAGTCAAGAATAAGAGAAAACTTGAACAGAGCAATCATAAAACAGGTCTTGCTAGTCACTCGATAGCAACCATCATGTGCCCAACATGTTTTAGCAGTATGCCTTGTTGGGGGTGATCAATGATTAAGTCATTTTGATTGCCTTCTGTTTGGGAAAATGATCTCTAAAAAAAAATTCTAAATTTCCAAAAAGCAAGCAGGCACAAACAAATCAATTCAACAGAAACTTGGATTGTAAATTGAACCCTCCACTAAAAACCCTATGGTATTTAAATTTTCAACCCTCCAGCACCATCAGTGCAGTGTGTACACAAGATATATACATAACCATCCAGCCAGAACCACTTGAAAACTGAAGAAATCTATATTGACAGTTTTGGTTAACAGTTTGGTTTGACAGATTTTTATTTGAGAGACATTGTTAAGACAACAACAATGAGATTTGGAAAACAGGTTATCAGGTATTCAAATAATGTACTTGAAGAGTTATGATGATATCTTAGTTCTTAACCCCCATGGAATTTCTACGGTTCCAGCTAGTGGTCATAATTGATTTTCGATTGATTTTGTCTTATCTTATTTTTGTTGCTTTTTATCGCAATGCTCTGGTCATTTTTACATCCTGTAAATACTGAGTAGAGAATTCAATTCCAACAAGAATTGAACTCATATCTTCTAACCTTGGAAGTCTGTCTGCCTAGGGCTATGTCTTACTGATTCAGTCACGGAAGCCAATCAGTAGACATCATTCAAATTCAGCTATACAGCTACTTTCTTTCTTACCTGATTTTTACTCCAAGCCATATTGTTTGTTTATGTATATAGTAGTGGCAGCTGTAATAATTTTTCAGTTTTGGCTAGTTCACTTTTCCTCATATTACAGTTGCTTTTTATCATATATATTTTTTAGAATAACTGTATTCTTTTATAAGAATGAAATAAGTCCTAGGTATGTAAGACTTGTTAATTTGGCTCATTTGGTAAGAGACAATCAGTTTGTTGTAATTTTCAAATCACGATAGGGGATCGTTGATTATTACTCCCCTAAATTTTACGAGAACTAATTTTGTCTTGTTACAGTCAGAAAACAAAGTCAACTCCAGATTTGGACAGGAGTTTGACAAAAAAACGAAATAGGTTCTTGTAGGGTGTCACCCATGTCAGATAGGCTCCCCAGAATATGGGATTCAAGTTCAATTCTCCACAGGATGCTTCTTTATTTTCAATACATAGATCAGGAGTATTAGTTTCTCATTAATTTTGTATCTGCCCTGTGATTTGGCTAAAAAGAGGCCTGGGCCAGCAAAATGCCTACCTAGCAAATGAACCGATAACAGGATTTATTCTTCTTACTAACTGATATCAGTGTTCATTCTTTTTATCAGCCGATATCAGTTTTCATTCTTTTCATTAACTGATCTCAGTATTCATTCTGTTTATCAACCAATCTCAGTGTTTATTCTTTTTATTAACCGATATCAGAGTTCATTTTTTTTTTATTAACAAATATCAGTTCTCATTCATTTTATCAACCGATCTCAGTATTTATTGTTTTTATCAACCGATCTCAGTATTCATTCTTTCATGAACTGATCTCAGTGTTCATTCTTTTTATAAACCAATATCGGTGTTCATTCTTCTTATTGATCGATTTGAGAGTTCATTCTTTTTATTAACAAATCTCAGTATTCATTCTTTTTATTAACAGATTTCAGTATTCATTCTTCTTATTAACCAATATCAGTGTTCATTCTTTGTTAACCCACCTCAGTGATCATTCTTTTTATTAACCGATATCAGTTTTCATTCTTCTTATTTACCGATCTCAGTATTCATTTATTCCATTAACCGATCTCAGAATTCATTCTTTTTTTAAAGCAATATCAGTGTTCATTCTTTTTATTAACCAAACTTTTTTTTCAGAAAGAAAAGTTCCAAAATAAAAACTGTTAGTTTATTTGTATTTGATATCAGTCACTGAGGACATCATGAGAATACAGAAGAGTGCTGATGAATACATTAAATATATATTGAGTCTGTTCACCCCGAAGAACAATGCTGTAACCACAGAAGAACAGCTGGCTGGATACTTACTCAGAGATCAGAAGAAATACTACGTATTTTTGCTTCATTTCACTGAGAGCAGTTGCTTTGGAAAAGCTTTGAAAGAAGCATTGTGTAAAGATTGATAAGAAATCAGCTTAGAACTAACTTTTGTACTCTTTGTATCAATAATAATCACATAAGTATTTACCTCGTGCAAGTGTGCATGTGTGTGAGCATGTGTGTTGCATCTGCGTGTGTGTGTGAATATAAGTATTGACTCTGCGTGTGCATGTTCATGTGTGTGCATATAAGTATAAGTATTGGCACTGCGTGTGTATGTAAGTATTGGCCATGAGTGCAGGGCCAGACAAAACCTTTATAGGACCCGTAACAGAATTTGATTTGGATGCCTCCCACCTAGGGGGGGGGGGTGTGGTGACCATGGGGCCATAAGCATCTGCCTACTTTGCTTATACTTTGGACCAGGTCTGCTTCTTCTGTGCCTCTGTGTGTGTGTGTGTGTGTGTGTGTGTGTGTGTGTGTGTGTGGTGCATGTGTGTGTGTGTGTGTGTGTGTGTGGTATATTTGCGTATGTAGTATGTGCGCGTGTGTGCATGTGTGGTGTGTGTGTGATGTGTGTGTGTGTGCGTATGTAGTGCGTGTGTGTGCCAAATGCCAAAAGCATTCTGAGACAGTGGAGTACCTGGCAGTCACCTGAGTGATCCTGGAACCAGTTTCGTTTCACCTGCACTAAGGGGGATGGGAGTTCATGTTATCCTGCTGGAACAAACCATCACCACCAGGGAAACATAGCAAGCATAGAGAGGGTGCAAATAGTTTGCAACAAGATGGATTCAAATTCCGTTAACGGTCCTTGCAAAACTCTGAAAGGACACCTCGGACATCATTACAGAGCCACCAACAGCTTACACAGAATCCTGCTGACATGCTCAGTCAAAGGCCATGTGCAATTCCTTCCTCACAGGAACTCAGCTGTCTGACTAAAAGAGTTGGATAGATGACTGATTTGATCAGTTAACACAGCATCAGTCTTTCAGGGTTCAATAGCAATGATCTCCAAATTTCACTAATCAATGACATTGTATCAATTATGGTCACTGATGACAAAACCTGATGGAATGCAGTGTAGTGTATACAGTACAGTGCATTGACAGCACCAGCTTATAATTGGTATGAGATTTGACACAGTTGTCAGTGGTCTTGGTTTTTATATCACCTCAGGATGCCAACAGTTTTCAATTGCTGCTAATGTCTGTCTAGACTTCACGTACTTCTTGTATATTCTTGCTACCATTGCTTGAGAAAAACCTACAGCAGTTCCACCTTGGAAATAGACTGCTCAATCTTTTTGGACCCAATAATCATTCCATGATCAAACGGTGTTAAACCTTGTCCATATTCCATGGCTTTCACAGTTAGACTACAACAGCTACACCACCTCTTTACCAATTATGTTATACAAACATCACTCAGCTAAGTTTATTCGTACAAGTTGGTGATGGTGAAATAGTCACATAGCCTATGATCTTTGCCTTGAAAAGATGTATCCCTATGCTAAATTTGAGCTCCTTAGGTGCAAAAGTGTTATCTACAACTTAAAACATACAAACATATATACAGGTATGCATACATTCACTCTTATAAATGTATATATATATATATATATATATATATATATATATATATATATATATACATATATATATATAAATCAGACTGTGTTGCCAATACGTATATAGTCTAAAAAGCTTTATAGCTTTAAACACTGAACATTAAAAAACTTTTCCAATAGATTTTTTATGTCACTTCAGTCACCTATTTTCCAATATCTGTCAATGCAATTTATGCAATTTTTCTCAGTGTTTTTTTTCCTATTTCCCCTATACTTTATACATATATATATATATATTGGTGAAGTATAGTTTTTATGGACATATTTGATATTATTTAATACAGGTCTGCTTAGTCACTCAATAGAAACCATCAGGTACCCAACCTTTTTTTGATAGCTGTTGGGGTAATCAATTAAAGAATTGAAAAAAAGGAGTAATGTCACCTGTTGTTGGACAGGGATTGCTTAAAAAAATCTGAATTTTCAAAAAAACAATTATGAATGCTGCCAGACACAAACTAAGAGATCAGTTTAGCATAAACTTACATTTCAAATAAAAAAAAACTTATGTGGATGAAGGGGATCAGAACACTAAATAAACGTTTTTTTCAGTCTCTTAGCACCATTTGTGTCACCCTCTAAGCAAGATATATACATAGCCAGCCAGCCAAACTCAAAGTTGTTGACAGTTTTGGTTGACTGTTTCCAATATTTGATTCATGTCTATAAATGTATACCAGGTGTTTGAACAGATTGATCACTGTATTGATCTGTCAAGTTACCCAGCATTTCCGTGTCTCAATAGACATTTCACACATCTTGAAAAATCTCTTCACCAGGAAATAAAAAACCTTATTTTTTTCAAAATTTTTCCTTTCTTTGAGAAAGCCATTTACTGCCTCAGGCTCCTCCAACTTTTCACTTGTACTCCATTTGTAAGTGGATCTCTCTCTCTCTCTCTCTCTCTCTCTCTCTCTCTCTCTCTCTCTCTCTCTCTCAAAGTACATATGTATATGAAAGTGTGTCAGTGCATTTATCTGTTTATAGGTGTATGTATCTATTTTTCAATGTTATCTCCTTCCTTATAAACATATAAATTCAATGGTGATTATCAACCACATAGATCAAACATTAAACAGCAGGAAATTCCAGATCAAAATCCAGCTGATGACTATGCGTTAGGATACATACTTTTTGATTGAGCAGGTTTTGGCCCCCAGGTACTGGCAACACAGCCAGTTCCAAGTGCTGGGGGGGGGGACCCTGTCATGTGTTTGACTTTCCAGATGCAAATATAAAAACGGGAAGATGACAAAATTGAACAGAATAAAAAACAGGTCTGGTTAGTCTCTGAATAAAAACTGTCATGTGACCAACATCCTTTAACAGCATACCATGTTGGGGTTGATCAATTAAAAAAACTGGAAAAAGTAGGCGGATCAATAAATAAGTTACTTTTCATGCTTTTGTTGGTTCACCAAAAAATCCCAAATTGGACCCAAACTAGGGATTAATTTATCACAAAATTACATTGTAAATTCAATCCCTCCCCCGTAAAATCTATTTTGGGATGAATTTTCAAAAAACAGAAAAGAACATTTTTACTTGACATAATGAGGATTAAATGTAAAAGTTTTCAGCCAGCTAGCTCCATTGATGGGGCCTGTATGCATGATACATGAATAAATAGCCAGCAAACCTAACTCAGAAACTGAAGAAACCTATGTTAACAGTTTTGGTTGACGATTTCTAACAGCTAAAATGATAAAATCCCTTTGAAGTAAAATCAGATTTTTCAAAACTCTGACAGTTAAGTCCTTCTACTGAGGTGAAACTAAGAGAAATAATTAACAGAGGAAATTCTCATGACTGAACATAAATAAAATCTAAATGCACCTTAATTTTGTGTATAATATTCCAGTAAACCCTCCAGAACAAAGATAGAAATAAGATAATACTATACTTTAAAGGGTGCCACAGCATACCTTCCCTGGGGCACCACGAACTGGAACCACCCTGGTATATACAACTGCTTCAAATACATTAGTGTTTTATTTTTTTTCTCAGGTATTAATCAATATCTTTTTTTTATAATGATATTGTATAACAGAACCATTGATTTTTCCTAAATGATGATTTATCTGTAATAGTCACCAGCCATAACTTCAACTTTTCCAAATATGAAGTCAGATTGATCATTGCAGACAACACTTTCTCATTATTCATCTACGACACATAAGGCAACCCGAGACCTGCTGACCAGAATTGGCCAGTGACAACATTTTCCATGGTCCACAGCCAATCTAGGTGTTTATCTATAACCTTATGTAATTTTTCTCAGAAAGTCAATTTTATAATTTATATTGTAAAGCTTTTATTGTTTTGCCTTAACAAATCAATTATATAATAATTGTTATTCATATGTATATTTGAAATAAAAATTAAGTATATTTTCTGTAATGCAATCTACATTTTTTAATTGAATGTGTAGCCTGAATAAAGATGAAAAATATCTTATGTTGCCCTTTAGATGAAAAATGTTGCCCATACCTGATCTATGAGAAGGCTTAGATATTACCTGATGTGTGCAGTTGATACTGATGTAATATATGTATTTTGCGGCCTGTGATGGATTAAATAGTTATGTTACTAACCAGTTACTGACAACATTATGAGAATGGATCAGTTAGCTTGACGTGGAAATATTTGCTGAATTTTGATCCGAAAATTTCTTTGTATAATGTTTGATCTATGTCATTGATATTCATCACTGAATTAAATGCATTGAGAAGGAAGCAGGTTATCTTAGAAGGAAAAATATTTATGTAAAATTGCTTTTTTTTTTTCACCATTAAGCTACAAACTTTTCGATTCACTTGAGAATGCTATATTCAATGAAAAAGAAATGTTTATAAGTGACATTGTTCAGTGTGAGCCAAACATATATTTACCTTCACCTAAAGTTGTTACTTTCATTCCCTACAACATTCATGTGATTGTAAAATCTACTGTTGTTTATGGTATCAACTTATTCTGCAAACAAGTTCAGCTATACTCAGCTTTTAAATAAGTCTATCTCCAGACTTACCCAGTCTCCACTTCTATAATCGTGGCAGGCATTTTTAAAAACTTTCTCAGGTGGACAAGGACAAGTAATGGCAAAGAAAAAAATTAAACAAACTTCAAAGATTACGTATCCTCCATTTTTGTCATTTCTCCCCACTCTCTCCAGACAAAAAAGAAGCTACCTCCTTTCCCACACTTGCAGGAATTCGCATAAGTTCTTATGTATAGTTCTTCCCCATCTTTTTTTTTATCTGTCTTTCAAGAAGATAAAAGAAAAATTGTGGAAGAACCAAATTAACAAGTAAACATTCCTGCAAGGAGATGGTTCTCCCAGGGGAGATAATCACACATTTGATTTTTTTTTTCCTCCATTTCCTTATTATTGTGCGATGTGAGATGAACTATTTCAAGAAGACTTTAGATAGCAACACTAATAGAAATATTCATAGCTCCTAAAGTATATTTTGGTTCAATGGATATCTATAGAAAAACAGTACCCACCCACCCACCCCTAGATGTGATTATTTCGTATGCAGCTGAATATTTTATTTTCATCATTATTTTCTAGAAATTGAGAAGAGAAATGCTAATAGATTCACCATGAGCTTTCTGGATTCAATCCAAGATTGATTTTCAGGGGCACAACAAGGCTATAAAACAAGGATAGGGTCACTCTCTGTAAATCAAATCACCCAACCCCTAAAACCAATCTGTTCAAAATTTACTTAAGGAGCATTCTCAGAGAAAGTGCAGGATATCTCATCTTCGTTTATTTCTTCTCTTTTTTTCTGTGTTCCGGTCTATGTTGTTATTTATTAGAAATAACAAAGAATAAAAATAATATCCGTCTGTTTTTCTATAGTTCATCCTCAGCAGAATTATTTTGAACTCTCTATTTTGGACATTTATTTAGCTCAACTTAGTATAGCACACTATTCAAAAGAGGATAGGAAGATTGTGTTGCACCAGTTATCCAAATGGGATGAGCCAGTTTGTCTTAAACATCAGTATTTGAAGTCCCATCTTTTTACCTGGGCTCACATGCTAACTACTTTCCATCAAGAAATACACAATTATATCAGCCACAAAGCAAGATCTTGAACTTTCTTATACTTGAAATTACTCATTTTTGTAGTTATGAACATAAGACTCGTTCATCATATTGTAATTTTTTTATTATTAAGGGGAAATAACTCATGTCAAGTTTCAATTTCAGAAATTATGTTTTTTCTCTAATGAGATGTAGTAACGTTTGTATGCACATCAATAACACGTCATCTGTTTATTATGAAAAATTTCTCTTTGTTTTTTTTTTTCTTGTTCTTTGTTTTTTATTTCTCTCCAGCCTTTGTCAGTTGTATGTTACAACCGTTCAATAATTTTTTAAAAGATAATTTTATTTTCCTGGTAACCGAAAGCATTATTCAGTTGGTGAAGGTGGGAGAGTGAACCAGATAGAATCCTGTTTTTAAAACAACAAAGGTCAGAATACTAGTTTGATTAATCGCTGGTGCTGGTAAAGTTCAAAGCCTCTTTGTATATATTGCTACCTATAAAGGTGTCAATAAAATCCTCATGCAGATTAGATTTTTAATAGCTATTTTTTTAGATATTTTGCAGTTGTGCTTAACTGACAAAACGGATTATATATGTTGTCCTGTTATCATTATTATTTAGTTAAATAAATTTGCTTCCATTAGTATTTTCTCTATATTCATATCTTACATATTAGATTGTTATATATAAAATATTGGAGGGGGGATACATTAGGCAGAATTTCTGAAAATTGTTTTTTTTTTCAAAGTTCTGAAAGCAAATTGTGTAGAATTATGTCCAAATAGTGTTTTTAGAGGTATTGATGAATCAAAATCTGCTGGACACTTAGCTCAAAAATAGCTAAGATTGTCTCAAAATCCAAGATGTCCGCTGTTCTAAAAATGAGTGTATTCAATGTGCTGAAGACAAATCATGTAAATTTATGTTCAAACAGTGTTTTTAGGGGTATAAAGGGACACTGAACACAAATCTAGTGTCTGCTCAGTTCAAGAAAATTGAGAAATCTAAGATGGTCACTGCTATGGAGCTAAATATATTTATGTACATTTTTTTTTTGACTGAACTAGATGGAAACTTGAATGAAATTTGCCTCAGTAGATTCTCATACATGGAAGATCCATTGCAATAATCTGTTTTTAGATTGGATGTGTAGAACCTGCATAAATTAATCTCTGCCACTCACATCAGACCAGTTTAATCGTTAATCCTGAGTTTTGGTTATTCATGTTTTCTGACATTTATAGATATCTATCTAGCCTTAACCTTTCATTGAAGAAACTTGAAATTTCATATATACACCCTTCAATAAATTGCGAAAATGTTTTCTTGTGTTTTCTTGAAAATTCCACTCCAAAATATGTTTTTATGGCAGGGTTCAATTTTCAATGAAAGTTAATGACAAACTGGCCTCTTAGTTTATGTCCATGTTTTGTTTTTTCTTTTTCTACATCATGAATAAATTTTACCACCACCACCACTGGTTAATTTACAAGGTAAGAAGAAGCATAAATAGGTGGCGGTGATTCATAATTTCCCTTGGAATGATAAAATGATAGTTTAATATATAGTGAAAAAATTGCCATTTTTAGTTGTGAATAATTCATCAATCAAATAAAATTCAGAAAAAGGTTGATCAAATTTACTTTGTTGGTTTTTTTTCCAGATAAGTAATTATATTCAGCAGATTACATTGATATGATTTACCTTCAGGATCAATGCATAAACCATTTATAGGTTTTTAAATATTAGGATTATATGGCTATATTCAGTTTTGAAATAAAAGTTGAACTCTTGAAAGTCATATTTATTGGATAGAAACTTGGCTGAATCTGAGGCTGAGTTCAATTCACTGAAGTTGACTCCATGTCAATGGCTGATGCTGAGTTAATGTCACAGGCTGAGGCTAAGTTTTCCAATATTTGTAGCTATCTTCTCGAGATACCTTCAAAGCAATTATCAGTTTATACCTGTCTGCACTATTAGGCTGTAGCAGTGGCTCAATTATCAATATTCGTAAGTCTGGCGTGTTGCGTTGGAATTCATAATAGGTGAACACATGACCTTATTCCCAGTCATCATGAGTGTTTCAGCAGTTATTGCCAAGATTCCTACTGTTATGTGCTTCAATGGATTCAACGCCAAATTTCCTGCAGTTGCAGCGTTGACTGGGGCATCACTTTGTTCAAACACGTGAGATGATCTCCCGACAAGCTTCCGGCAGAGGTAGCAGAGAGAGTCCAAGTGCATCCATCCCATTTCCGTCAATGGAAGAAGATCCGGACAGGGAAAGAGTGCCTGGTTCCAGACACTTGCTTGATAGTGTGAATGCGCAAGGTGTTACTTTGTTACATCAGAATTTGGTGGCTGATTCTCTTGTGCACTACCTATACAAAACAAACTGACCCTGTTTTGTCACACATATCAATCTTGGTTACAAAATATATTTTGCAGATGAATTTTTCAGTTGATTTCACAACGTCTTCTATGAGAGGGCCATTACCAAGACAAGTAAGATCCACTGGTTTATCTGTTGGGCTGTGTTCAGATCTGCTTTTTTTATCTTCAAATTACATAAAGCTATATACCAATCTGATAGAAAGAAACTGACACATTTTCAATTTAACGATGTACCGGTCAATTTGATCCTTGTGCCTGTTTTGATTGATTTGTCTGGATACCGTCATTCTCGAACTGAACACAGTGTTAGTGAACATGTTGGTATAGTCAACAAATGTTATATTGTCAGATGGCTTTCCAATACCCTAAAAACAGTTTGTAAATAAATTTACATGATTTGCCTTAAGGGTCAACATTTCTTGAAAATTGACTTTTACTACTAAAGAATATTATCAAGAGTAAAAGACTTACTGATATATTTCTGTAGACTCTATGTGAATATAGATACAATTCATTATTACTGGAGGGTTTTGAACCCATAACAGCAACAATGTATACCCAAGAAGTAAGACTAGTTTTCGAGCAGAATTCAAGATTAGGACATAACACTCCTCAAGTTGCAGATAACGTCTAAAAAGCATTTGGTGTAAACAGTACAGTGTCAACAACTCAGGATTGGTTCAAAAGATTAGGGCCAATAATAATGTTCAAAAGGTTATAATATAGAATTGAATAAAAAAGTTCAATAATAAGGAAGCTATAATTCATACTTTTACTGATTTTGTGACCACTAAAACCTAAAAAATTTAGAATCTTATAAATAAAAAATTCACTACATACAACTTATTGACCTGTAGTTAGTAAGGTAGCTTGTATCATATACAGAGACACAGATACAGTGAGAGAGAGAGAGAGAGAGAGAGAGAGAATTGATTGTGTCACTTACTGAATTTACAGATAGTTTGACAACCTTTGGAATCAGTCAGAAACCTTGAGTATGATATTTTCAGTGTTATTTTTCTCACAATCCTACCCCCACAGGAAGGTGTTTAGGTGCATAGCAATAAATCCCCACTCTGAAAGCTCAAAACACCAATCTTTAAAGATAGATCCAAGCCAAACAGCATAAAAGAATAAACAATGATCCACATTTATATAAGCAAATACAGATTTTTCCATTACTTGTACAGCATAGATTTTATGAGTACAAAACAGCCAATAAGAAATAGTTTGGAAATAAGAGCTTCGTGGTCTAAACACCTGCTTCAGAGTTCAACCCTTTTCCTATACCTCTCCCATATGAGCAACTAACTTCCCTTTCATTTTTCAGTGTTTTCAGACCTACAAGATCACATTTGAGCAGAATAGTTCTTAGTCTTGAACCTGAGCAAACTAACTAAAGTACAGACGAGTAACAAGATGTCAGCCAAAAGATAAATCAATAGCAATAGTGTATACATTAATTGCAAATAACTCTAAAAACAGGTAACAGAATTGCCTTTTTGTTTTGTATGAAATTTACTCTCTTAAAGACAAATTTATCCTGACAAGTCACCTCAACTTAACTGCCATAAATCTTTGTTTTATTTCATTCCTTGCGTCATGTATGGTTTTTAATGAAGCACTCACATTCTGCTGTCAATAGAATGTTCAATTCATCATTATTCTAATAAATTATTGTACTTTCTCTTTTCAAACTTAAGTAAACATTACTGTAAATAACAGAAGTATTTTGTTTGCTTTCTTACAAATAATGGCTTACAGGTAAGACTTTGAAAGAAAGATTGTAATTGTGGTTGTCAAACGGAGAAAGAAAGAAAATAGGTCTCTGGACTCAGGAAATCACTTGTGACAAGATAATGGAGAGTAAGTATTGTAATTCTAGATGACTGGAAAATTGACAAATCTAATTTGAAAATGCTGGAAACTATGGAAACTCATGAATGTTAACAACACTCAAGCCAATAAATCAGTTGGAGCAAAAAGAATAAAAAAGAAGGAAGATACTTTACAGAAAGGGAACTTAATTTCTTGTACCTTTGGTCAGCCTTGTATAATGAGGAATCCGATACAAATTCTTCTTAATGTATTTGTTTGATAGATTTTACCTGTTGTATCATGGGATATATAAACAGCTAATTATATATAAGATTCCAAGCTTTGTTCAGACAATCGGGCTCCTTCTTTGTGCTGTAGAAGCTATTACCATAACATTTTGGCCAATCCATTCTTTGGCTTCCTTCCGGTGAAAAATCTATTAGGAAAGAGAAAGGTCTTTTTTTTCCCAATGAGATGGCAACAAAATAGTATCCCACCCAGATCAGCTTACTCCAGCAATATGAGATACATAAAACATACCGTTCAGTTGCACCCATGTAATTCAGATTCTGATTTTTATAACATAGTGAAAGGGGCCAACCCCTTCCGTAATGAGTAAAGAAAACCACACAGGATTGAAATCAATACAGAAACTAGCCAAAAACAGGTATGACACCCATTTCTTTCATAACTCTATTGCTATGTTCTATGTCAACTATGTAGACCCCATCCTAGAGAGAGAAATGGGTGCCCTTATCACCCCTGATTTAATCTGCTTTACCAGATTTCATTTAGTACAGATATAGAGAGTTATATATAAGTTACAAAAGTAGACAAAACAAAATGTGTGTCCGTGGGGAGGATAATCAACTTTATAGGTCTCATTATTCTTTGTTTTTATCAAGAAAAAATCAGCCCAACTATAATTTTTCATCTGTATTTAGAAAATCCTCATGTCACAGACATGTGCCAGGTATCCCCTAGTAAGCACTTGGCACCCTGGGCAACTGCTTGTCTTTGCTATGTCCAGAGCCAGCCCAACAAGAAGGTGGTATATTATATCACCCTCTTCTAAAGTCTAAAACAAAAATGGTTCTATGGCCTCCATGATCCTGTTAATGCAAAGACTTCACATTTCATCTTACTTTCAGCTTTGATTTGCAAAATGATATCCCTGAGGATACGTAATGAAACTACAAATAGGGTGTGGCAGATGTTTACCAAGTTACATACCTACACTTCTTATTGAATGATCTTAAACAAGATAATGGAACCATTGTCTTCCTCAAATGAGCAATGGCAACTACATCTTTATCTTTTAATGTAATCAAGAGGATTTAGGGATGAAGAAGAAGAACCTTCCTGGAAAGCCTAGTATATTTGAAATACAAAAGAACAGTTCAAATTTCTTGTCAATGTCAATGTTTGTTCTACACTTGGTGTAAACCATTTTTTATATCAATGCATATTTATGGATGTACTGAATCTTCTGTATACGTAAAAGACCTACCTTTCTTTTTTTCTTAAACTGTCAAAACCTACATAACAAGGTTACCAGCCCTGAGTTTCCAGTTGAGACCTGTCTGGTGACTTTCTCAAACTGAAGTCAAAGCAAACAACAACCTTTTTATGATAAAGATAACAACAGTTCTGGTTAGTCACGTAATAGAAACAAGAAAAGTCTGAATTTTCAAATAACATGTCGGAATCAAGGGATCAGATGAGCATAAACTTGGATCGCTAAATGATTCCACCCCAACTCACTAAAAACCTATTTAGGGGGACAACTTTCAACATACTTAGCTAGCCAGACCAATTTAAGAAGAATCCGATGTTGACAATACTTAATTACTACTGCAAAAACAAACATCAGTGCCACCTACAAAGCCTTCATCATATGATGATCATGGAGTCTGGCATGGTTCTGGGGTCTCATTACCACCACCTCAGGGCACCCCAGGGCACCCCAGGGGCACCCCAGCACTACCACATGATGCTTCGTTTTAAGAAAGGTAAACATGTATCTAAACTCAAAAAAGAAATTACTGTGAATGATCAAACAAGTCAAAAGTGGTTTGCAAAGTTTCATGCCAGGGATTTCTTGATCAATGGTAGAATAAACAAGTTGGGGCTGGTAGAGATCAAATCAAGACTTAAGCTGAGAATGATTAACATTAGACAAAGCTTGCATAATCAAAATATCTCAATCAAGTGTTTGAAAGCATTTACATCAACTTGGTTATCAGGGTAAGTTGAGCAAAATAACCTACAAGACCCACTTCAAATGTTCTGTCTTTGAAACAAATTGTGACAGACAATGAAATGAGGATACTTTACAATAACATGGAACATATCAAAAGCTAGGTTTCATCCAAAGAAAGTGATGTTTATTTTGAAAATGGAGTGCTTCATTGTGAGCTCTTTCCAGAAAGCTAAATAATCGATTCAAACAAGTACTGCTCCCAATTAGATCAACTGAAGACGGCAATTTACGAAAAGCACCCGGAATTAGTTGATAGAAAGAGCGTAATATTCCATCAAGATAACGTTTCTATGGTGATCAGGCTGACATTGTTCCTGCTCTGCTGGACCCTTCTTTACTCATTCACTGTACTCCCTAGATATCGCATATTTGAATTACAATTTATTTTGCAGCTTTTACAGAATTGTCTAAATTAGATAAATTTTAATTACTGGGAAGATTACGTGAGGTTCCTGGGGCAGTTTTTTGCTGGAAAAGGTAAAAAGTTCAAGGAAAGTGAAATTATGAAGTTGCCTTAAAGATGGCAGAAGATAGTAAAACAAAATGGTGGATATGTTGTTCAAAAAGGTTAATTTCAAAAACAGAAAATTTGTTTTTGTTTTTACTTCATGAACAGAACAACAGATTTTTTTTAGCCACCTAATATGTGTCTACATGTGCGTGTGTGTGTGTGTGCATGTATATGTGTGTGATTATGGGTGTGTGTACATAAATGCATCTTTATATGTATACAAGGAAGGAATAGTTTTATTCAGGAAAGGAAAAGATAGGTTACATCATAAACCCATACCAACTAAAAAAATTATTCTGTTAATCTAGAGTTAGTTCCCTTTTTAGCAGAATTTTTAAAAGCTTTTTTTACATTCATGACAGCATTTGTCAACATTTGTTCCTATAACAGAACTCTTTGTTTCCCATTGAATTTTCCAGCCCATCTCCAGCCCTCTCTGAAAACATCCAAAACAAAAATGATGATTACATCGAAAATAAAATGAAAAATATCATCAAAAGTGTAATATAATTCATTGGCAAATGAAAATTTATAAGTATATATAAGTGGAGTGTATACATTATTTATAAACACTGTATAGCTTATTTCTTTTGATATTCGGACCATCCTCATCTTGGTTGTTTTTCATACAACGTTTCGGCCGTTGCACTCTACGGCCTTCGTCAGGTATCATCTGGTACATGTGGGGAAGTAACGAAAAATTCCGAGATATACTGTATAGCTTGTTTTCTTTCTTTCTTACTTTCTCTCTCTCATTCTACGTTTACTTTCTTTTTGTCCTTGTACTCTATATTCTTTCATCTTGAGAATTGATCTAAAAAAAAGAATAATATGATGTAGTGTGACGGAAGAAAAAATATCCCTCTCTCTTTGCCCACTGACTATTGCATTTTTACAATTTTTATCTTTTATCTCTACCGATGCTATGAATCAATTAAAAAAAAAGAACGCTCTCTTTCTTTCTTAAACCACTCCCTTCTGGTCACTTGATTTCTAACAAATGCTGTTGACAGATTGAAAATTGGGCTTAACATGAAATTTTCCCCATTCTAAGAACTGTCAACTTTCATTGCAGTTAAAAATGTTTGATCTCTCTTAGGAGCCAAAGTCTCCATTCATGCCTTCCATAGGAATAAGCAGAAAAATCTGCCAACGAGGCAAGTTTCTGATAGTAGATATAAATATATTTATGGCTCCTCATCATGATACTATACACTATTGGTTTATATACAATTTTGAATGAAATTCCTTGCCATTACCTTTTTTATGAATCATTCTAGTTCTTTTATTGTTATGTTACTTATAAATTTATCATGTACACTACATATATATATATATATATATATATATATATATATATATATATATATATATATATATATATATATATATGAATCAAATGTATTTAGCATGGATAACAAAACAATTTTTTAGCATGCATATTTTGGAAAGGTTCATATAGTTCACTTTACTGGATTTTCTTTTGTTTTGGTCCAATAAAATTTCTGGTCTTCTGTCTTTGCCTCTGAGAAGTTGACAAAAAGTTCAGTACATCATCACCTCTTGTACTGGTAGGGATGCATGGCTGGGAAGACCAGAATTCAATTGAAGCAATAGAGGGGTGAGCAAACTAAAGGTCACTATGGTAAAAGACATTAGGGAAGGGTCGTTTGGTTTTGTTTTGATTTTGAATTTTTTGGCCTTTTTCTAAGAGTAAATACCTGCAAATTATTTTGAAATAGGTTGGCACACACAGAGCACAGTACTGTAAATAATTTAGAAATTAGTTGACCAAAAAGAACGATTTCTACTTTTGAAAAAAAATCAAACAACTTGTTAGCATGTATATGTATGTACATTTTGGCAAGGTTCATATATTTTCCTAATCAGGATTTTCTCTTGTTTAGCTCCAATGAAATTTCTGTTCTTCTCTGCTTCCCTATTAGAAGTTGACGAAAAGTTCAGTACTTCATCACTTCTTATACTGGCAAATGAGCAGTTTGAAGTGGGGGCCTTACATTTCCCATCTAGCCTGGATATGATAACAGCTCTGAATGGGCAAGTGCAAATTGTTCACAGCTGTTGAGAGTGAATGGGTTGCACAGGGGAGACATCTTCCAGTTTTTAACACTTTCTACATTGGATAAATCAATGGAGATTGTCGTAAAACAATTGATGGGATATCTATGATGACTGGATTGTTTTCAAGTGGCAATTTGCAAGCAAAAGTCTTCACTGAGAAAAGTCTTTATCGGTTGTTCAAAGAATGATAGAACCCAAACAGAAGATGGTCTCATGTAGATTGTGTTTTTTTTTGACTTCATGATCTTAAAATCAGAAATTCAGGATGAAAATTCAACAGATTGTAAATGAATCAACTTGACAACAACACGAAAAATCAATTTAAAAAACAGCACACAAATTATCACAAAAAATCATTACAAAACTTAAAAAATAAAAACATCTTATTTCATCAAAATAGAAGGGTAAGTAAAATGTATAAGAGGTCTGGTTTGTCACTCAATTGAAACTGTTAGTTGACAGACACCTTTTAGCAGCATGTTGAGGGTGATCAATCAGAAAAATTGAAAAGGGATGATCTATTAATCTTTTGCTGAATCACTGAAGTCAGAATTCCTAAAAACCAAGCCTAGATGAGCCAGGCACAAACTAGGAACCGATTTAGCATACAATTACATTACAAGTTACCCCCCATTTTTAGGTGGGGGTAAGAAAACAAACAAAATTTTTTGGAAGTAAGAAGGAGTTACATAATTCCCCATATATAATCTGCACCCTTTTATGAAAATTTTGAGCCCCAAAATCCAGGTGCATATTATCTAGAGGACTATAATTCAGGGGCATTTTTCCCACCCTATTTGTTGGGTGTAGAAGGTTATTTAATGGCTGCTATTGCCATGATTATGATCAATGATGCAGAGAACTGGAAGCATACTCACCAGGTGGCAGAAGTGGCAGTAATTTACAATGAAAATACTTTTTCAATCACTTTTTTTCCAGATAATCAAAATAATAAATTTATAAAAACTTATATTTGGTTGAAATTTTGATTGTTTTCTTAAAATTCTTTATGAAAATACACAAGCAGTCAACACAAAAACAACGAGACATAATGACTCTGCTCTGAATAGCATAAATTTGATGACAAATGACATTTACTGCTTAGTGAGGTTTAGGTCAAAATTCACATTTTCTGACTCACGGCAAACATTTCCGTGATGCTGATCAGATCAAAGAAAGGGGTGCAGAGTATACCCTGATCCTACATTTGCTATTCAAAATTGAGGCTTAATTGGTGGGTGCAAATTATCTACGTTAGTAGATAATACAAGGAGGATTACAATAAATTTTTAAATTTTCAGTCCTCTAGCGCCAATGTTGCAGTCTGTACGCATGATACATAGTTTTAGAGACAGTTTTAGTTGACAGTTTCATCTTAATTTATCAAAATAGAACTGTAAACAAAATGGCTAATATTGAAAAAATTCCTTACAGGCTTGCATGACTTTCAGAAAACACATTTTCTTTTCCCATTTATATTATCTAATGGATTATTTTAGTGTTAGTATTTGCACTGAAATATTTTTTCATTCAAATGAATCTGCTGATCAACAAGTTTTTCATTTTTATGCAACTGCATTATTCCCATGTTACTCAAGCAAGCAAGCAAGCATTCAAAATCAAATCCAAATGATCTTACACAAATTTCCACGTTCATTCTCCACCTATCTAAGATTATGCAACAAAACAATATTGACTCAGTGCTTTTGAGTCCTCAGAATGAACGCTAACACATTATTTTGGTCTCATTCTTGCAAATACAAATCTGTTATCAAATCTGTCAACTTTTAAACCATTCTGAATGTTAATTAAAAACAGATTTACTTGCAACTCTTTTGACCTTTAGAAATTACATCAAAATGAATAATTTTCTTGTAATTTCCAAGTGATATCCTGTATTTGTCAGCTTATAAGACAAATGGTTTACAAGGATATTTAGGAGACTGCCAATCATTGCAACTCATCCAAGCCCGATAACTCTCCATTTTGTGCCTAAGTACACTGGCCGTAGTCATAATACCAGACACATTTTGATATTTGCATAGTTGGGTTTTTTTTAATTTAATTTACATGCCAGCAAATATGATAATAAGAAAGAGGTTAATACAAATATGCTGACACATAAATTAAAAACCAGACTGTCAGTAAAACTATCATCTTAGTTTTTTTTCAGTTTTCAAGTTGGTCTGGCTGCCTGTGTATATATCACGCCAACAGGCTTGCCCAATGAAGCAAGAGGGCTGAAAATTTAAACATTTACATCTTATGTCTTAAAAAAAACGTTTTTTATTGTTCTTTTTACACACCCAAATACTTCTTTTAGGAGGATGTTCAGCTTGCAATGTAAGTTCATGCTAAACTTAGTTTGTGTCTACTTGGATTTTTTAAATTTTCTGATAATTCAAACTTTTTCAGCTATCACTGCCCAACAAAAGGTGAAAGAAATAACTTATTAATTGATCACCCCTTTTTCCAAATTTTTTATAATTGATGACCTGGTATGCTGCAGAAAGACATTGGTTGCATGACAGTTTCTATTGAGTGAATAACCAGACCCGTCTTTTAATATGTCTGTTGATACTGAAGATGCTCTTGCAAGTACTGATTCATTATCATGTGTGATTATAGAGAAATAATCTTATTGATTAATGGTAATTAATGGTGCTTAACGAAATATCCACTCTGCTAAAGAACAAGATGAAAATTCAGAGTCTTATTCTACAGTTTCTGAGAATTAGTTTTTCCATTTTAGAAAAAAAAAATCAGTCGAGTGCCACATTTAATACAATTTTAATAGATTGAAAAAGTAACGGCAAAATTCGTCTTTCTTATAATGAAATTTATCAAACCGCTGGAGGTGTTGGTAGCCAGTGGTTATCAGCACAGATAATTTAATCACCAAGTCGAATTCAAACTCTGGCTGGGACAATTCGCATTTGCTTTGCACTAATGCCCTTGGGAAAGACATGAATCCATCTCTTATTTCCACCAGCTATGAGTAAAATAGCAAAACCTGGAAAGTCCAACCTCTTTTCTAGGGCAATGAGACGCTGGATATGATGAGAGTTGGAAATGTTTTTCTGAAAGGTGCAGTTAACAACCCCCTGGTGAAGCTTCAGTGGGCATTGCAAACTAGAAGTAGAAGTCTAATTGCTTTTATTTGCTTCATACCTGACAAATCTATGTGATCATCATTGATAACTTTTCTCTTTACAAATAGTAGTTGAATGGAACTAGACAATCCTTGGTTGGTATGTTTTCTGAATAAATACCTGACTTGATAGGTTTCTTTTATTTTTACTGGATAGGAAGTTTGTTGACTGACAAAAGCAAAGCTATCTAATGCATCAGGAAAAATGGAATTTTGTTTTGTTTTTTTTTTTGCAGCGCTAAGTGCCCTCCTCTATATTTATACACAACTTTGTGAAAAAAAAAATTCTATCAAATTATATGTTTCAAATAATCGAGTCTGGAAGTTCAAATATTGGTTCAGGCATTTACAATGCTTTATGCAAGTCACGAAAAAGTTAGCAAAATTATTTCTCTTTGCTATTTGTTGCAAAAACATCGTTATTTGCAACCTTTTTGCAATGCATACACCATCTACCTTTAGAGAGCAAGATTTATTGAATTCTTTATAGGTTTTTTCTCTACGTTCACAAAAAAAGGAAATCCAATCTGATTTTTTTAGTACACTAACTGTCCAATAAACATAAAAGAAATCTTTTCAGTTCTATAGAACATCATTATGTTTTTCCAATGGTATCAAGACCGAAAAAGGTATGGAAATTGACCTTTATCAGCACCTCACCTGCAGTAATTTTGGCATTTACATCATTTCTTATTCCCATTGGTGGACTACATACACTAGAGAAACTGAGAAGCCCTTCAATGACCACCAAAACAATTGGAGGAGTTACCACTGGTCTAAACAAAATGGCAGTCTAGCTCTATCGAAATAATATGACATTAAACACTGAAGTTTCAAGATGCATTAAAGGTAACATTCTTGGGAGGAATGTAACTCAAACGGCCTTGATTTGTGTGAAAACCACAGGAAAGAGAGGCTAAGATCCTCTATTGATATCTCTGAAATGGTATCACCAGTGGTGATCTAAATTTGCTTCCAAAGATGCTGGAATTGTTTGCTACTTTTTGGTCTTGTTCCAGACAGTATGCTGTTTTGCTGGTTTTTCCCATACAGTTTGGGATTACAGCATTTTGAATGTGATTTGGTGGAGGATTTTTCTTGTAGCATGATTTAAATTGCATTGAGAGATTTGCGCATGTCTCCATTACATTTTTGCTGAATTTTGTGAAGAGATTATAACTGATTTTTCTAAATACTGAATGCATCTGAAAATTTTTGTTCTAAATGTTGACAATGGCATAGAAGCCGAAATATATCCATTTTCTTTTAAATATTTGCTAAGGAGAAACATTCATATTTATTTATTGAATTGAATGTTGCAAAACTCTAAGTTTTTGACCTTTTTTATTTTATTCAATTCAATCTTATTCAATTTTAGATATTTATACTGTGAATGCAGCAACATGTTTTGTCTAGATTCACCTAATTGCTATTTGTTAGGAGAAAAGATAAGAATGGTGGTCGTATAGATTTATTGAGTATGAGGCAAATAGACAGAACTATTTTATTGCACTGATGGCAATAAAAAATTAAGTAGTTAAATGTTCTAAGTCCTTTAGCTAGTAATGACCAGATCTTTTATTGTATCCAAAATAAAGTTATTGAAACATATACACAATCCTTATAAAGCTCGAGTTATAATTTTAGTGAGATCTGTTCAACTAGCTGAGATCACTGTGTTTTGGACAGTTAGTGATAAGAATTGAGCTTTTCTCAGAGTTGTCAGATTAAATTTGATTTTACTACTATCTCTATGACTTTGTATATAAAGAGCTTGAGTATAACTTCTCTTTTCTCCATATTGCTTGATGTCAGATACCTACATCTTATTACATGTTATTTATTTACATTTTTATCAGAAGAATGTAGTCAGAAATAATTAAGAATAGAACTGTGACAAACACCAGTGCATATGTCACAACTGTGATCAGAAAGGATACATCAAAGTAATCATGTAACAACTAATAAAAGTAGATGTATCTAACTCTATTTCATTTTTCTCTGGACTTTTCTTGCTCTCTTATTCTCTCAATGAACATTGTAACACTTCATCACTTCTCAAGGATTCTAATTCTTTTTGGCCCAAAACTGAATTTTTTGCCCTAATAATTTCTACCACAAAAGAAAACTGCAATACTTCAGAAAAAGCAAAAACAAATTTAACCTTTTTACCAGAAAAGAGATAAATAAAGGCTGATTTCATAACAGATTTCATAACAGATTTCATAACAGGTTTGATTATTCACTAAATAGAAACTATCATGTGGCTAACATCTTTTAGCAGCATAATGCATTTGGGTGATCAATGGGAAAATTTTGAAAAAGTGATTATCAATGAATGAGTTACTCCTCTCACTTTTTGTTGGGTCATTAGAAAGTCTGAAATCAAAGAAAAAAGAAAGCAAGTGTTATTGCAGCCGGGTAAAAACTAGGGAATGCTTTAGAATAGACTTACATTACAATTGACCCTATCCACACTGAAGCTTATCTGGGGGGGGGGGGGATTAAAAGAAACAAAGAGACATTTTTTGTAGATATGATAAGGAGTCAGTGTTCAAATTTTCAGCTTCTGACTTCACTGGTGCAACCTATCCACATGATACATAGATACATACATAGCCAGCCAGCCGGATCAACTTAAAAACCAAAAAAAACTTATGTTGGTGAGAGTTCTAGTGGATAGTTTCTGATATATGTGACAGTGAAGGATTTCATACTATCCACTTTCTGTTTACCAAATTCACTTGCATATAAATCTAATTTACAAAAATAACAATTTATATATAAAAATGTGTCTCCTGTACTGGTATTATGACTAGGGTCAGTTTACTTAAGCACAAAATGGGAAGTTATCAGGCTTGGATGAGTTGCAGTGAGTGGCAGTCACCTAAATATCCTTTTAAATCATTTGTCTTATAAGCTGACAAATACAGTATATCACTTGGAAATTACAAGATAATTATTTATAAAAGCACAAAATGGAAAGTTATAGGGCTTGGATGAGTTGCAATGAGTGGCAGTCTCCTAAATATCCTTTTAAATCATTTGTCTTATAAGCTGACAAATACAGTACATCATTTGGAAATTACAAGAAAATTATTCATTTTGATGTAATTTCTCAAGGTCAAAAGAGTTGTGAGTAAATCTGTTTTTAATTAACATTCAGAATGGTTTGAAAGGAAGCAATTCAGGGACGATCACTCTGCTATGACTGAGTTGAGATAGTATTTAACACATGACTACTTTCTCTGTATCTAACCAGAGACTTGTATCTTAAACCTTGTTTCTAGAACTGGACTTATAACCATGATTTTATTTCTTCATTCAAGTGTGGAATTTAGTGCAGTAAGGCCAGACACTTGCAATAATTTTCTTTTGGTGTCATATACACTTTGACTTCTCATAAATAAAAGAATTGGAATTCAGTTCAGTATCTCTGATTGGCGAAAGTTTATCACGCAAGATAGCAGGGATGGAAATGTAGGTGGGTACATAGGGGTATGGCATTTATCTACTCCTCGATTTCCAGGCTTTTTGTAAATCCAATGTCTACTAATAGTGACATTACCATATAACAAGTTCCCAAAACCCTACCTTACCATGTACCTAGTTCCCATCACTGCAAGAATGAAGTAAATAACCATCTTGAAGCTTTGCCTCTGGAAGAAAAACTAGCAACACCAGACATTTTATATCTTTTTTGGGTGAATAAAATTTTCTCCCACTTACATCAGTAAAATATAGATAAGAGCAACACTAGTTTCTATTTGACTGATAAATTGATGCTATTCTACACCAACATTTTTAAAAATACATATTAACCCTTTCAATATTGCCATATTGTACACAGATTAGATTTCATTGGTGCCATTTTTGTCTGCATTAAAATTTAACAGAATCAATTTTGAACAATTTGTAAGCAATTAAACTATGTAAAGTATCATCTTGAATTGATTTCTGTAATTTTTACTTCTCCTTTCATACATTTTTACATGATGCAATTTCAAATTAGAACTTTGCATTAATTCATCTAAAACTTGTTCATAGTCCAATTTTATGATATGCTATGTCTTGTTGCCATAATTATGATGTTTACTATTGGGTTTGCGAAAGTGGGAGATGCTGTTTTTAAACTTCTAAGTTTAGGTCACAGTTACTCAGTGGAATGCCAATTAATATCGAATTAATTGGTGTTATGTTCATGATACCAGATGTTAGTTTTTTGTTGCTGTTAGATAGATATTAATTATGGCAGTAAGAGCTTTACATTCAACCAAGTGGCATTCTCACTTTTGGAGAACTGCAAATGGCTGCCATAGGAAAGATATAACTTCTGTAACAATATGGCTCCTCTACAATGAAGGTGGCTTCTATATAAATGGTTAATTTTTCTCTCTCATTCAGATGAGAATCCCAATATAAGACAATGAACTGTCAAAGGTCAAGAACATCCAATTTACTCTCATGGTTCTGGCTGAACAATCCTGCTTCTACTTTCAACAGCAGGATTTGGGGAGAGAGGTGATGATGGCCCAACAGTTAATGGCACAAAAACTCAAATCAACGAACCAAGTTCAAACTCTGGCTTGTATTTTCTTCTCAGTTGGGAAAGGCATGAACCCACTTCTTCCACCAGCTATGAATGAATAGTAGCAACGTTGGAGCCCTTCAGCACAGTAAGTCCCATAATAATCCACAATCGCAACAAAAAATGATTGGATCACCTTCGATCATTCAAGAAATGAGGAAAAATCATTGCCTCATGTATCACACAGCGTCAAGGCCTCTGAGCTGAGCTCTTTGGAGAACTGACACTCTCTGACAAATGAAGACACATAACCAAATTATATCATAGAAGAGAAAGGTTACAAGATTTTTATTCTAGTAAAAGGTTTACTTTTATTTTTGTACTTTTTTCCAAGTCTGTAGCACCAACTACAATTGTCTTATCATTACTTGACTGACATAACCAGAACCTAAATTCTGATCTGATATATAATGTTAGGTAACACTCCAATCAGCTCAAAACAGCTGAAAACAAAATCTGAAATGGGTCAAAACTCTTTTCATTCCAGCTGCCGAGTCAATCTCAGGTGTTCAGTTCTGCTAACATACTTACAATCAATAATACCAGTTGCGTACCTCTTAATTCCTATTTCTAGAACATTGACGGCACACCACTATCATTACCTACCAGTATGGCATTACTTTTTCTTATTTGTTAATGTTTAATTGGTCCCAGGTCTTAATATGAAATGAAGAAGTAAACAGTCATGATGCATAGTAGCTGGGATAAATATACAATGGACCTGAATATGGCAGCCTATCAGTGATTTGACTAAACACATAGTAAGGTTCATTGAGTTTCTCGGACAAACAAACTCATGCTTCTTATTATTTTTGTAGTACACCAAATGTTTTGGGCAATCCATCCTATGGTTTTCCCCAGGTATACCATTTGTATGTAGAGAGGGGACTCTTTTTTTCAGTAGTATCAAGTAATAGAAGCAGAAATTTAAAATTTTAAAAGTTTTCACAAATAGCAATGCTTGTCGCAATTCATTTTTAAAAAAAAGCTATTTCAAAGCTTCAAACGATTGGAATCAAAATTTGCCCAATTTAGATGTAGATAGAAATATACCAATCAGAATCAAGTAAGTGCATCTTACAATATTAATGGAATTTAGCATTGAGAGATGAAGAAGAAATGAATTTACTATGGATTGTAAGAATGGTAGACATCTTACAGCGATGATAGTTTTGAGAAGAGTAATCAAAATTCAAAGAGCTTTCACAGAAAACTAACAATTGCAGTAAGATATGTTTGCTGGATACTAATTAGTATATTCTAATTACAAGTAAAGTGGGTAGATTTTAATCCAAATCATTTAAAGCTTTAAAATTTCTATTTTAAAGAAATGAACATTCTAATTCTTTTAACAATATATTTAAAAACTCAAACTTTTAATTATGAACATTTATAACATGTATATAAGATTGTGGTCTTACCTTATCCAATGGCTGAGATAATTGAATATTTCTCAGTAACACCAGTGGTCAGTGCTAAAACCCAAACAAAAAGCGAGGATTCTGAATGCTGATTTTCATGGCTGACAGGCAGACAGACAACCCATAAAGAGATCGAGGCAATACAATATTCCTACAACCATTCTTCCATTTTGGCCTTGTATCATACTAAGTTATTTAAATATCAATAAAACTGTAGTAATCCATAAGATAAACAGAAGGAAAATTTCGATGCCCTGTTCACTTTTTGTGTTTTTAGATATACATATAAATGATCCCCCAAGTGTATTACAAAAAAGTATCAGTCTAATGCCATAATACTTAAAAGCGATTTTTGGTGAGAGAAAGCACAAATGTGACTGGAAGAGAGGTATGAAGTTTATCATCCTGTGATTAATGCTAAAATAGACTTCCTTTTTTAAAGAGCAACAAAAAGCAAGGGAGAAAATAGGAAAACCTCACAGAATTCATTCTGGTTATCCTATGTTTGTGAGTTCAAGAAGGACAAAAAAAGAAATGAATCATGAAGGGGAGAAAAGTTAGCCAGTTTCTGTTCGATGCTTGAACAAGATTTATCAGGAATTTTTCAAGATTTATATATTACTCACCAAGCTCAATGTCAAATCATTTCCTTTGTATTAAATTAATCATATGAGAATTTTAATAATCGTGCTATATTTGGTAGTGCAAACTATGCTTTAACAAACCATGTTATGTTGGAGGACGCCTGTACAAACATCATAAATGTGTCCTTGATTTGTACAATATATATATATATATATAGATATAGCATGTTGGTAGCCAGGGAATTTTGCATAAGTAAATATACATTGCTTAATTCAGTCTTACTGTCCGTCCAGTTCCACGTAGGGCAGGGGGTAAAATGTCTGCCTCTGGGTCTGAAGTGAAGGTTTTGATCCTACCTCATGGTACTAGATGTTGGATAGTCTATAGCCACACTCAAGAGTTGTAATACAACGAAACAGCTGTCTGTGAATGACACAATTATTAAATATTATTACATATATATATATATATATATATGTCTGGTTAGTCACTCAGTCATATAACCAATATTTTTGGGGCAGGATTTGTGTTGGGGGTGATCAAATATGAAATTAGGAAAACAGCTAATCAATGAATAAGTTACTTTCCTCACAGCCAGACACAAAACGAGGGATTAATTTAGGATGAAATTACACTGCAAATTGAACCCCCATTAAAAACTTATTCAGGGGAGAATTTAAAAAAATGTTTTTTCTTGGCATGATCAAGAGTAAATGTTTAAATTTTCAGCTTTAACATCATTAGTGGAGCCTTTTCACATGATACATAGCCAGCCAGCTAGACCAACTTGAAAACTCTACCGAGTCAAAGTGGCTTGTTGTTTGCAAATGACTTTTCAAATAGTTGATTTACTGTATATAAGTGGTCTGTTGTTGAAAAGCCACTTCTGAAGCCTGCCTATTTCCATGGTAAATTTTCCTTTAGGATGCCTGATAGTCTGTTTGTAAGTATACGTTAGTTTATAGTTTATATATGATAGATAATAGTTTGATAGGGTGGTAGTTACCGAGGTCACGATTATTTCCTTTCTTATAAAGTACGATCACTATTCCTAGACAGAAATTTTCAAGTACTTTTCTTTCTCATATGCAGTTTTCTTTTTCATATATGAATAACCGTGCTAGTCCTTTGTGAAAGGTTTCTCATACATCTTCTAGAAGGTCTGTACTTATACCATCTTTGCATGGAGCTTTTTCTAAGCTTCATATTTTGTAATGCAAACCCTAACTCATCTTCTGTTACGTCTGGGATATCACTACTACCAATTTGCTTATCAGTTGGTGGTACTTCTATTTTTGAAGTGTATAAATTTTCATAGTATTTTTCAGTTGTTTTTGATAGCGTGTCCCTATGTCTGATAAGAAAAGAAGTAAGACAAGGAGATACATCACCTAAACTTCAGTTGTAGGCATTAGTTTATGCAACTCACTAGGTTTTACAGTAATTACATATTTCCAAGTATTCTACATAAAGTATTTCTTATCTCTTTTATAGTTACTAATGTGTTAATTATGCAAATTTCAATGTTGATGAGAAACCATCTCTGTATGCCTCATTAAACACATTTAAGGGAAGGTAAACATGAAAATCAAACTATCAAACATACATGAGTAATTTGTATTCTTGTTGTCCTCCTGCTTCTGAAAATACTTGACATTTTCTGATTAATGTATAGTGTAATTCTTTTTCTCTTTTTTTTTCTTTCAAATCTAAAGAAATATCTCTTGATCTATGGCTGAGGGTAATAAAGCTGCATACAGAAGGCCAGTCATACAGGAACATATCTTGAGCCCTAAAACTGCCAATTCATACCTTAAGATCGATACAAGATAAATGGTAGTTGGTCTGTTATCACAAAGCCAAGATCAGGACAACCAAGCAAAGTAACACCCAACACACTAAGTTTGATTGTACAAGGGACCAAGAAAAACCCTCATGTTGAATCATACAATCTTCAGGCAACAATGCAAGTAGAAGCAATCAATATCACCATCAAAACTATAAGATACGCTAATTGAGAGAGTGGCAAGGATGAAACCATACTTGAGACAGAAAACTGATCGCCTAAAATTTGCCAATGATCACCATACCAAACTTGCAACATTTGGGGATAAAATTATATGGTTTGATGGATCCAAAATTGAACTTTTGGGACACAAATGTTTTGTTTGGTATGGAGTAAACCAAGCACACCAAGAAAAGTTTACCATCTGAACTGTAAAGCACAGTGGCAATTCATTGATGTTTTTGAGTTGCATCAATGCCAAAAACAGTTGTCAGTTTGTCAAAGTAAATGGCAAAATGAATGCTGATCAATATCAGGAAATTTTAAAAGAAAATCTAAAATCATCTGCCAGAAAATTGGGAATGAATATTCAATATTCAAACCAGATGATGACCCTAAAAATGCAACAAAAACTACTCAAAATTGTTGAAGGACAACAAAATGAAAGTATTAGAATGGCCATCTCAATCTCCAGATCTCAACACCACTGAACCTCTGTGGGGTATATTGGAGAGGGCTGTGGCTCAGAGAAGACGCACAAATCTTCAAGAAATAGAACAATATTGTTATAAAGAATGGAATAAAATGGATCTTTAGATGATGAAAAATCTAATTACAATTTATCCTAAAAGACTTGGAGAAGTAATACATTCTGATGGTTGAAACACAATGTATTAGTTCCAGGTGTACGTAAACTTTTCACTAAGAAATCATAATCTGAAAACGCAATACTTTTTTCATTTATGATGTACAAATTTACAATCTAAGTATACGGTTGAACTGGACCTTCACTTCACACCTATCATACAAAACTATGCCTTTGAACTATATTGGTAACTTGTCATCACTTCCTTAGAAAAATCATTTTACACCCCAGCAAAAAAAAAATTGGGAGAGAGGATGGGGGTTCTATTCATGATATATATATATATACATATACTACTGAAGTGGACCCTCTGTTACAGTCCATCATATGGAACTACAGCTCCTTTTTATTTAATTGAAAAATCATTTCCCCAAAACAAAATTCTTTTGGAGGAGGGGATCTGTTTACAATTTAAGTATAGTGTTGAACTGAATCCTACCTCTGTCCAGCCATCATACAAAACAAAGGATTTAAAGTATTTTGCTTACTTGCCTTTGCTTCATTAAAGTAATCATTTTCTAAAAGCACAAAATTATTGGGTGGGGGAGATTCTATTTACAATGTAATGATACTACTGAACTTAAGCCTCTCTTTCTGTCCATTATACAAAACTGTGGCTTTGAAGTATTGTAGTTCCCTTTACTTATTTTTTATTTAATTTAGAAATCATTTTCTTGAAATACAAAATTTTTTCGATGGGGTAAATGGCTTCTATTTAAGATTCAACTACACTGCTGATCTAAACTTTCACTTTCTGTCCATCACATAAAAATTTATCTCCAAAGTAATTTGGTGTCTAGCCTTCACTTCAAGAAATTTTTTTCCAAAACAAGAATCTAAAGGGGGAGGAAAGAAGAAAGTTGGCTCCATTTACTAGGTGGTATACTGCTGAACTGGACTCTGTCTTTCTGAACAAAACTATGGCTTCTAAGTATTGCAGTCCTTTACTTCTCTGAGAAATAATTTTCCCAAAACATGAAGGGGGCGGTCAGGAGCTCTATTTTCAATGTAAATATACAGATAAATTAGACCCTCTTTCACCATTTATCATAGGAAACGATGGTTTCATAGTATTTTAGATACTTATTTTCATTCAATTTAGAAATAATTTTCTCAAAACATTTTTGGTGGGATAGGGGTTGGTTTAATTTACAATATAATTTTACTGCTCAACCGGACCCTCTCTTTCCAGCTATCACATGAAACTATTGCTTTGAAGTATGAGAAATAATTTTTCAAAAACAGGAAATTTAGGTCTTGAATTAAGATTTCCCTAAAACAAGCCAACTTGAAGAATGCAAAAATTTTCTGTCAATTTGCAACTTAAGAAGAATATTGTGGGGGGTCTGCATTTGCAATTACACCGATTAGTTACCCAATGGATTGCTGAATTGTATATATATTGGATATTATAAATACCCGTAAAAGGGCTAAATCTATCATCTACAATTTTAGAACTCTTAACACAAAAATTCCTCAGGAAGATCTTATTAAAGAATGAAATCAAATAATAGACTTGGCATTTGTAGGAGGGAATAGTAAATATATTGGGTTCACAAAATCTAGAGCTTTCTGGTGTAAAACAAAAAAAGGCAAGACTTACTTTATGTGCTGTACCCTTAAAGAGATTGTTAGTCATCTTATTAGGGAATATTATTTCAAAATAGGTGAAAAAATATTTTATCAGATCATAGGTGTCCATATGGGAATTGATCCTACATACTACTGTGGAAATTTGTATTTATACAGACATGAATATATTCCTGTCATCTTCAGTTAGAACTAATATAAAGAGAGTTCATTCATTTTTAGGTTGTAACCATTTTATTGACGACTTATGTTCTCTCAATGATGGAGGAGAATTTGGGAAACCGTAAAGTAATATATACCCTAAGGATCTTGAATTAAAGTGTGAACATAATGGAATGCAAGCAATGTTCCTAGATTTGAATATTAAAATCGAGGATGGAATGTTTGTCTATAAATTGTTTGATAAACAAGATTCCTTTTCATTCCATATTGTACAAATGCCCATAAGAAGCAATATTCCATCTTATACATTTTACAGAACTGCATTATCAGAATATTTGAGAATAGCTAGAGCTACTAATAGATTTATTGATTTCGTACCAGAAATTGTTTCTTCAATTATAAGAATCAAGGCAGTGAAATTAGTTAGATTTTTAGATAAATTAATAAAGCCATGACTAGACACTTATCTGCTTGACCATAATGCAATTATAATGAAAATTGAAGAATATGTTAACGAGAGAATGAAAATAAGATAAATGAATAATACGTAGTAAAATAAATCATTCGTATCAATGTTAAGGGAATTAGATAACCAAAATAGATATATCCAGACTTTGTCAGTGTGAAAGATGATTGTATTGACTGAAACCAGGGAAAAGGGAAAACATTGGGCTCTGGTACATTTGTCTGACTGATAGATAGTTGGGCATGTAGGGAGATCAAACATAGAATAACTTGCCTAAGTATATTAATTGAATAGCCCATTGAGGTTGCTGGAAAGTGGTTTTATTTCATTTCAATCATGTAAGGATACTTTATTTGATAATTTATAGGGAAAAAACATATTGATGGAAGCTTGATGGAATATGACAAGGAAAAATTAACTTCGGGGTTGATGGAAAAAATTGTCAAATTCTTTGGTTGAATATGTTGGTAGAGAATCAACTTGAAGAAGTCTTTCTGCTCAATTAGTATTCTCAAAGATGATATATATTTATGTATATATTGTAAGATGAATGTATGCATATATATATATATATATATATATATATATATATATATATATATATACTTATATCTTGCACAAATCAAAGTCACATTTCTTATATTGGTTGCGGTGTACCCCGACATAATGCTGTTCATTTTAGCATGGTCTGGGTTACCCATTATAGTACGGTTATACAAATTCATATATAATTAATTGAATACAAAGGAAATGACTTGATATTGGGTTCAATGACAAGCAAAGATGGCCTTTAAGTGAGTCATTATAAAGGAGATATCTTTATTCACAGGTGAATACAAATTATTTGAATTGATGAACTAATTCAAATTCTTCTGTCCATCTCAAATGCCCATACTCCAACAAAAGTCATAATTCCAATCTCTCCATTTCATATCACCCATCAGTCTTTTCAAACCGTATGATTAGCACACAATGGTTATAAAAAAGAAACTAATGGTGAGGGTGATGCTGTGCAAGTCTCCTTTGCTTTAATCCCATATAATGATAATACTTCTCAAGATTAGTATTGACTTTGTAGACAGGAACGAGTGATGGCTCACCATATCTCTTGAGTCGATGAATGAATGGAGAGATTTAGACAAAGATTGAGTCTGAAGCCATAATTGAGATGGTCAAGCAATAGGATGAAACATTTCAGATGAAATATCTCAAGTCTACATGACAAGTGCAATGATACTGTCTGATGTCCAGCAAACCATGACAGGTAAGTGGACATCGAATTGGAATCAGGCTTTACTCAGTATTTAAATGACAAGGCAAAGAATTACAAGTGCACAATTTGTAAGGTTTGACACGATTCTCATTTTACAGACTTCCTCTCTCTCTTCTTCACACTCATACATACATACATACATACATGTGTATATACTATATTTAGGTTGCAATTCTCCAATAATACAAGACTGATCAAAGAACCTTTTTTTATATTTTTTAATTAACTTTTCTTGTTTACATACACACGTCTGGACCTGATAAATACAAATATAGTCCAAATGTTTCATCATCATCATCATCATCATCATCATCATTATCATCATCATCATCATCAGTCTTTTAATGTCCATCGTTGGACATAGATCTTTCCAAGGATTTTCCACAATTCTCTATCATGGGGATCGCGGAGCCAGTATTTCCTGAATTTGTCCAGTTCATCTCTACATTTTGTGTTCTGTCGGCCTCGGTTTCTCATGTGATCTCTGGGGATCCATGTTGTGAGACGTGATGCTCATTGGTTGTATTTCATTCTTGCAACATGGCCTGCCCATTGCCATTTGAGTTTTTGAATAGTTTATATGATGTCACGGACACCTGTTTTCTTCCTTATATACTGTACAGTCTTGTGATCTTTCTACGTGAGGTTGAGCATGATTCTCTCATGCACACGTTGAATACTTCTCAGCTTGCAGGTCTGTCTCTTGGTTAGGTTCCATGTTTCAGCTCCATAAGTGACTATTGGGAGAATGCATTGGTTGTATACTTTTTTTATTAGGATTATTGGGATCATCTGGTTCTCGAAATTTGAGCTTGCTCTGCGGAAGGCTTGCTATCCCAAAATGATTCTTTGTTTCTTTCAACAATACTTCTGATCATTATCAGGATCTGGGGAAAAATTTGAATGTTTTTCGTTCTTGAATTTTTAAATATTTTGTGTTTACCATTCGTACATATTCTGCACTTGGCTAAACCTATCAATCAGTGGTTGAAAACATTTGAATCCCAGTTCCCAAACTGAAGAAGATCTTATTAAAAAATTGACAATTCGCGATTAATTTTGTTCACAAATTTGCAGTCTGTAGGGTGTAGCCCTCTGCATAGGATTTGTAAATGCTGGAGTTGAACAGACCCCAGCAAAATTGACCTGAGCTTGAATTCTATTCAAGAGGTCACAAGAAATACAGCACTATCAATCCTATGTGCATCCTGGGGCCAAGTTACCCTTGTACACAAATTTGCCACCTTTATGGTGTAGCCATCACTGTTTGACTTGAAAATACCTAAATACACCTGACCCCAAATTGACTTTTGGAGGTCACCTGATGTCACCACCACTCATCCTATGTTCATTCTAGGGTCAAGTTATTGTCATACACAAAGTTTCAGCTTTCAAGGTGCTACTGTTTGGTTGTTTATAAAATGTAAAGTTAGTTAGATAAGGTCCAAACTTATTAACAAAGTTAAAAATATTCATCTTTATAATATTAGATAGTACATATATATGTGTGTGTGTGTGTGTGTTCATTCCTTTCTCTATCTACTTATATACATAAATAGACACGATGCACTGCAACACCGACAACATCAGCGTACAAGATATTGGCAAACAACCAACAGTCATTCCAAAAAATGACAAAAGCACACATACACCACCCCCTTAAGAAAAGTTAAAGAAGTCTTAGCCACCAACAACCAGAAAAACTAAAGGCAAACAAGACACTCACTTCCACCCTGCCCTACATACGCAAACACCTATCAATCAATTGCTAGACACCCCTTCTCCGTCTTAAAATAGAAATAACACCTTTCCCTGAGAAATTACCATTTTCACTGCCTCTCTTATCTAAGACAAACCAAACACCCACAGAGACAAGATACATACATCCCCTGGCCCTGCCTCGCATAAACCCATCTCATTTCAAACCAAATGTCACCCTCAATTACACAGATACAAAGACCTCCCCTCCCGCTCCTACCAAACAACCAAAAACAGATAAAATTTTCACATTCTCCTCTTCAGCATCAAAATGTATATTTTCTCTGTGAAACCACCGCAAACATTTTTTCTGAAAAAGATGGCTAGTCCCCGTCGAAATGCATTGAACTGTACCCATGGAATAATAATAAAAAATTTTGAGATATAAAACCTATCTTTTGAGTTTTTTACTTCACTTTCCAATTGTCATTTTCATCTACATATATATAAACATATATCAAAGTACAAATCAGTAATTTGATGTCCAATGTGTGGTGGGTTTATTTCATAAAGTATTCAATTCATTCAACATTAAGCTAAGTTAATGTAGAGCTTTAAGTATGGTCAAATTATGGATTTGGTACACGAACACGCTTATATTTCTGCCCTTCTTTTGGCTTCCTCAGGTGAGTGATTCAATCTATTCAGATTCCTATTTAGGACATTAATGGGGGCGTATATTCTTCTAAGTTTTTGTCTCAGGAAGCACAACTCCCTACTTTTATCTTCTCCAATGTTAGGGTTCACTTTTACATGACTTCAGTTGTTTATGTTTAATTCTCTTATTATTCTTGATGGGTTTGCATCTATATATCTAAGAAAATGAAAAGGTGATTAGGTTGTACTTGAAGTGGCTGGGGGTATAATAATACAAATCATGATATTGATAGTAATACTGCTACTACTACTACTACTACTACTACTTATGATGATAACGAGAAGAATAAGATAGCTATGGTGGCTGATTTTTGTAAACCTACAAGTGCAAAGTTAAATCATGTGTTTAGTTGAAATTTTGAGCCATGCTTTTATTTTACAGCTACTTCATTTTTTCTATTTAGTGATTCTTTTTTAGTGAAAGTGAGAATCTCTAATTTTTCATTTGGGCATAGGTAGTGTGAGGTTTCAATGTTCTAGCATATGTGTGTTTGCTCTAATATTTTCCCTTTTATTGTGGGTGTGAGATTGCTGCCTTTTAGGTTCCAGTAATGTTTAGATAGTGATACATTGTTTTTTTATCTATCATTTGTAAAGGATGATTTAAGGTCGGCTAATCTTTTTTAAAGGGTGTTTTTGATATTCCTATATGATATTTTGCTCCTAAAGGTTTCTCTATGGTTTATACTTTAGCTCGATGTACAATGATTGATTTGAGACATTTGTTTTGCAAAGGGCACCTGTTGCAATTCGTACGATTGCAGTCTGGTTTGTTTTCTATTTTTCTCGACTAGTATTATTCCTTGTTACTTTATTTTTTTCATGATTATTTGGAAACTGTCCAAATAGCTATAACTAATTTTGAGTTTGTCCTTGTTGAATATTCAACACAATGGGTTGCTCAGGGGTAATTTCTCTATGTGGGTTTTTACTTGAAGATTGAATGGCGGTGTATACCAAATGATTTTCCTACCTCTACTTCTTTTGTTGCTGCTGTATTTTCTCTACTGGATTTCACTTTTTCAACATATCTAAAGCTTGCTTCAGTAAGACCGCCATCCTTAAGGGCTTTAGAGTATTTTTCCTAACATTATTAAATATTATTTCATTTGAGGAATTGTATATTAACGTAATTATTATTGATTTAAGGATCTTTTTTATGATTATCATTTACATCAAAAGTAAATTCTAAAATACATAAAATTTTCATGTTGACCTTGATTTCAATTTTAAAGTTAATTTTTTTATTCCTTTAACAATGTATTATCTGAATTTTCAAACCATTGTCTTGGTGGAGTCCTACATTTTTAGAATTTAATTTCCTAGTAAGGTTGTATAAAATACACGAACTGATCAAGTCCAACATCTCATTTTAATGTAGACTTCTGATTGAAGCATCAAAGCTGTATACGTCATTTTTTTAAAACAAATCATCTGCCTGAAGAAGCCCCAAAAGGGCAGAAACATAAGCATGTTTGTGTAGTGAATCCATTATTTCACCATACATGTATAAGTTTACCATTTAGGAGTCAATAAAATGTAAAATTTGTTTGGAAAGTTTGAAACATTTGTTGTCTTTATAGAATTAGATGGTACACACATATTTATATATATATATATATATATATATGCATATTTTTTTCCCAAATCAATTTGCTAATATATATATATATATATATATATATATATATATATGTATATACAGATACAAGTCTGTGTATCTGCTTTGACACAAACACATTTGCATAGATACACATGTACATGTTTGTATGTACACATGCATTACCTTCAGGAATTTTGAAAGATTTAATATCTAATAATATATTGTTGAATATTTTGATATTAAAAGCCTGGAATTCCATTACACCTGTTTTTCCTTTTAAAGACTCAATTTGTCCATGTTCTTCTTCACTTTCAGATGATGCCTTACTATTACTGAAGCCATTTTGTTCTTCTCTTTGAAACATGCACAATATGAAGAATTCTTAAGGTTTAATAGTTTATAGATTTAGAAAAGAAATCCTTCAGCAAAATTCCCAATAACTTGCAAATGTTGAATTTCTAATACTCAACGATTGATGCCATCAGAAAAATTTTTTTCAAAATTTTATACCCTGTTCACTTCTAAAGAAATTGCCCGGTAGAACTGAGAATCTACTTTTTTAACGATTATTCTGTAGAATGAATAGTTTTCAGATAAAGAGTCTTGTCAAGTACCTTCAATGTTTTCCCTCTCTATTCAAAAATAAATAAAATACCGTAGTAAGTATTTTATCGAGCCTTTTGAAGAACAATGCTTCTTGAGAACATTGATCTATACTCATATCTGTAGGTACATCTATAAGTCTGTAACTCAATTATGAAAAAAGCATTTATCGAATAGATTGAACATTATGCAGTGAAAATTTCAGATCAAAATTATGCCAGTAGCCGTATCAGGATACGGACATTGAACCACTCTCGTAAACTAATTAGCACTACCCACAACAAACTGGTTTAATCTCTGTTACTGGGTTTGGGTTTTTCATCTGATCTATCTATCCAGACATTTCCCAGACCTACCCATTTATAACCAGCTGCATTCAAGCTTTTTTTTTTTCCAAAATTAGCACATTTTAGTAATCACAACCCCAAAAAGGCAAGAAAAGTAACAAATTCATTGATCATCCCTTTTTCCAATCACTCAATTGAGTGACTAACCAGACCTGTTTTATTTTCTTTAAATCATAAATCTATGATTCAAACTATATTGGTAGTATTGTCATCAAGGTAATTTAATTTTAAGAACATCACTGTTTAATTTACAAGGTAAGAAGCAACATATATGGGTGGCGGCGATTCATAATTTCCCTGAGAATGCTAGTATAAATTTTGATTGGAATATTTACTAAAGTTTGTTTAGCATCACATCAAAATGAATGTAAAGCAATAGCAGTAAAAAGATTGTGCTGCACCATCCTTCCTAGAGGGATTGTTTACCTAATTTGAGCTTAATCTGTGGTTTGGGAGGCTGATCAGAAACCTGTAACTATTTCTGCAAGATGGAAAGATCATCAATTTCTATTAAGAAATTTCAGTGAATAATTCAAACTTTTTGCTCATGTCTTATCAGTAGACCTCTTCTCATTCCATAATTAAGAATTCATTATGAGATTATTTTTCTTCCTGCATGGTTTTGATTGTTACTAACTCACCTGACCTGACAGAATATCATTTTCATTTTGCACTTTTTAGTTGAACTCAGTTCAACCTGAGCCTTGAGACAAATTCACATCATCAGTAGATCTTCTGAACTTTCCTAGATCATCCAACAATTACTGTTCTTGTCCTTAGTCAGTCGGTCTGGCCATAACACAACCAGATAATGTTTAAATCCAATTAATATCTACTTGCCTTTTGTATGATAATGTATTAAAACCTCAAACTTAGTGCTTATCTATATTTACCGTCTATATTTTCTTTTTGTTTGAAAGATCTTGAAATTCTGTGAAGAGAATTTTCATGGTTTACGGTGCAAGCTAAGACTGTTCTAATCGGGTAATTCAATTATAGTAGCATGGCGAGTTAATCATATTAAGGCTATAGATAGTTAGAATTAGTGTATTTTTACTACGAGCAAAAGTTATTCTGCATATTTTATTTAGCTCTTTGCATTTGGTTGAACTAGTCTGATACGCTTGAATGGAAAAAGTACTTTCAATATAAAAATCACAAAAAGGTACATAAGAGCATATAATATAGGTTTGGATAGTGTTTGGGTGGTAAGAGTAATACTTGGTTAACAATACTACCAGGCTAACGTGTACTAGCAAGCAGGCTGACACTAATAGCAATGTAGTAATAAAAGAGTAAGAAAGAGTGAAAAAAAGCTGAATATCCATTCCTTGCATAAATTGATCACCATAGCCTGTGCCTGTACTAAAACTAATTATCTAAAAAAATAGATCTTCTATCTAAAATTATCTAAAATATACCATCACAAGATTTGAGCATTGTTGGTTCTCAAATGACCACAGCAACCCCCAAAAGCATTTTTTTGAAAAAAATGACCAAGTTCTTTTTAGATGATGCTTAGTGGTGTACTCGTGTAAATTTTTAAGGTGGTAGCCCCCAAATTGAGACCAGGAGCACCTAAAGATGCACACACACACACACACACACACACACACACACACACATAGGCATACACATAGACATGAACATAAAGAGAAAAGACTTCTGTAACACACTTGGTTGGTTAGTTGGTCGGTCATTTGTGGAGCTACGGTAATCTGATAGAGTGAGAGCCAATTCTATGCCACAAATGGAAAAGGTGATATAATTGTTTCTTGCATTGTTTTTATACATTTGAGTAGGCTCCTGTGTTAACTTTGGTAAATAAAAGCGAGAAATGTTTTTAATTGGATATATATTTAAAGTAAATTAAAATTAACTGAATATGACACAAGACAGAAATATGATTTGTAATGTTATATGCCTCAAGTCTAATACAGTAGTAATTTGATTAATTTATTGATTTAATAATATTAATAAATTGTGATTTTGATGAGGATGATTTCAACATTAAAATGTTGACATTGCAGGAGTGAGTGAGTGAATACGTGAGTGAGTAAGTGAGGAAATGTGAAGAGGGAAGGGAGAGAAGTGAAGGGGGTGATAAAATGTTATAATAAACTAACACAGAAGAAACGAAGTGAGAAAGAAAGAAAGAAAAGGAGGAAAATAAAGTTAAAAATGGAAAGGGAGAAGAGAGAGATAGGAAGAGAAAAAAAAAAGAGATAGAGAGTCATGTGTAGAGACAAAAGGAAGAAGAAATAAAAGAAGGTATAACAGGAAGGACAGAAAGGAGAAATGAGGGATAGGATAGAAAGAAAGAAAAACAGGATTGCAAAGTCACTCAATTGAAACTGTCGTGAAGCCAATGTTTTTTGGCAACATGTTGTGTTGGGGGTGATCAGTTGGAAAAAAATGGAAAAAAAAGGAGGTGATCAATGAATAAGTTACCGCTCTCACCTTTTGTTGGCAAGTGATCACTATAAAATCAGAACTTTCATAAAAATGTAGGACACAAACTGAGGGGCCAATTCAGAGTAAACTTACATTACAAATTGAACCCAGTACTAAAACCTGATTAGAGGGGGAGTTTAAAAAAAAAAAAAAAAGGCATCAGCAGCAGCAGCAGCATTTTAGGGTCCGTCATTGGACATACATCTTCCCCAAGATTCACCAGACCCCTCTATCATGGGTGTTGTGGAGCCAGTACTTTCTGAATTTGTCCAGCTTGCCAAGCCATCTTACTTTTGTTTGCCCCAATTTCGCATATTATTTCTGGGGTAACCATGTAGTGAGTCATGATATCCAGCAGTTGTGAGCCATTCTTGCAACATGTCCAGCCCATTGCCATTTGAGTGCTCTAATGATCTCTATGATATCTCAGACTGTCTTTTCCCTAATATGCTGTGCTGTCTTATGATCTCTCCATGAGCATGTTTCATAGTTGCCAATCTTCTGGTTAGGTTCCATGTCTCTACTCCATAGGTGACTATCGGGAGGATGCATTGGTGAAACTTTCAGTTCTCTAGCTCCACACATAGCCAGTCAGCTGGACCAGCTAAAAAACTGAGCAGTTCTGCTAGATGGTTTCTGAAAGAAAAAAGAAAGAAAGAAAGAAAGAAAAGGAAGGTGTAAGGAATAAGTGGAAGGAAGAAGCTTGGAAAAAGAGAGATATAAAGAAAGTAAGAATGAATAAGAAGAATGAAGTAAGAGAAGAGGAAAGAACATGGGAAGGAATAAAGGAAAAAACATAAAAAAGAAATTTTTTTTTTCTCGTTTTTCTTTTCATTATTCTCTTTATTATTTTTCTCCTGTTTTCATTCTTTTCTTCAGTTTCTTTTGAAGTTTCCATGATTTTTTTCCTTTATCCTTTTGTTCACTTCTGTCTTGTTTGAACAACCCTAAGCATCAAAGATGGCGAAAGGGTCTATCCTTTTTTAAACGTCCGTGTGATTATGTGTTTGTGTATTCCAGCACATCTTGTCCTACCATTTTATCAATAGACTTGAAAATTGGCATCAGTACTCCACTACACCCCTTCTGAAAATATTTTTTCTAATATTTGGAAAGAAAGCTATTCTGACCTTCTGGCGGCTATATTCTGATGGGTTTAATAACAACATCTACATTCTCTAGAATCTTGATATTTCTAGTTAAGCTATTTCAGATGTTTTCCAGTGGAAAACGCCAGTGATGTCATAGATAGAATTTATTCTGACCATATTTATTCTTCAATGGAAATTTTTGTACATTACTTCAAATTTTGACTCAACAGTTGTTCAATCATTGACTGTGATAGTAGGTCTGTTATTTCTCTACTCTCTTTACTTTTCTTTTTCATTTTGCTTTTTTCCTTCTTTCCTGTTTCTTTTCACTTTTTATTCTCGTCTTTTTTTCCTTTTTTTTTCTTTATGCTGAAATATTTTTTCTTTCCTTGCTTCTTTTTTCTATTTCTCTCTTTTCTTTCAGTCTTTTTCTAATTGTATTCATCCTTTTTTTTGCCTTCTACTTCCCCACTCCAGACTTTTTCTATTCCAGCTTTCTTCATCTTTTCTTTTTTTTCAGATTCTTTCCTTCCTATATTTCATTATATCACTTTCTTATAACACCTTCCAATCAAAAGAAAAAAGTTGAAAAAAAAATACAAGAAACAAATAAAGAAAAAACTAGTCCAGATAAAAACCATTCCTAGTAATCGATAAATCCTAAGAATTGGCTTCCAACCAAATGCCAGCATCTGTTGGCATTCTGACTCAATTTTTAATCCTGTAATTCTTTGACTTACCATTTTCCACAAAGCAGAAAATATCAGTGCCAACAAATTTAGCAAACTTGTTCATGTGAACAGCATTGACAATATGGATTGAATAATTCCAGTCTTCGAAATCTGCCAATAATTGCCTTGTTAAGTGCTCCATTGAAAAGAAAGCAAGAAACAGGAAATAAAAGTTGCCATAAAAAACAATCAATCTGTCTCACTATGTTTGGCCATTGGGGAATACAAACTCTTGTGTGAAAGCACTTAACATAATGAGACAACTATGAAAGCACTGAAGCAAATGTACGTAATTCTTATTTGGTCATGAGCATGTTCACTAAACAACCAGCTCTTCTTATTGGTAGACATCATGGCAAAAGATCTAAAAGATCCAGAAATTATTTGAAGGCTTGAAAAGTTACCCAGCATGCCTCAGTTAAAAGGGCTTGTGACATCATCATCATCATCATCATATACCAGGCAATTGGTGTAAGATTGCATAATAATAATAATAATATACATGTCAATGGAAAGAAGGGGACTATTACCAGAAGAACAGAAAGGGTGTAGGATAGGAACCAAAGGGGCAAATGATTTACTCTACATAGACCAGATGATCTTAAGAGAAGTGAGGAAAAGGAGAAAAAATATCGCAATGGGATGGATAGATTACAAAAAAGCGTATGATATGATTCCACATAGTTGGATACTCGAATGCCTTAGAATGTTCAAAATTAGCAAACCGGTGGTTAAATTCATTGGAAATTCGATGAAAAACTGGAAAGTAGACTTGACAGCCGCAGGGGACAAACTAGCAGAGGTAGGGATAAAAAGGGGAATCTTCCAAGGAGACTCGTTGTCCCCACTATTATTTGTCCTAACAATGATACCGCTCAACAGAATCCTGAAGAACAGCAAAGCGTACCATTTCTCTAAAACAAAAGGAAAGGTCAACCACCTAATGTACATGGATGATATAAAATTGTTCGCAAAAAACAGGGGAGAGCTTGAGACTGTTCAACGAAGTGAAGGAATATAGTGAGGACATCGGAATGGAGTTTGGAATAGAAAAATGTGCTATCATGGTAATGCACAAAGGAAGGCTTACAATGACTGAAGGAATTGAACTCCCGGACAACGGCAAGATTAGGGCATTGACCGCACAAGACCGATACAAATACCTAGGCGTCCTTGAATGTGACATGATAAAACGGGAGGAGATGAAGGAAAAAATAAAAAGAGAATACCTTAGAAGGATAAGGAAAATATTAGAGACCAAATTAAACAGCAGAAATCTAATAAAAGGAATGAACACCTGGGCTGTGTCAGTAGTTAGATATACAAGACCATTCCTAGGATGGACAAAGGAAGAACTCCAATCAATGGATAGGTGAACTAGGAAACTTATGACAATGTATAAAGCATTACACCCTAGAGATGATACAGATAGACTATACGTTAAGAGAAAAGAAGGTGGCAGGGGGCTCATCAGCATAGAAGACTGTGTCCAGAGAGCTAAAGTAGTCCTAGAAAGGTATGTGCAAACGAATAGTGAAGAAATCATAAAGAGTGCGAGAGATAGTGCAACAAACAATAAAGTAGAAAACAATGGAACAGTACAGCAAACAAGAAAAGAAAGATGGGAAGAGAAAAAATTGTATGGCGAGTTTAAAAGGCAGATACAAGATGTAGCAGACGAGAAATCATGGACGTGGTTATGAAAAGGAAACCTTAAGAGAGAAACGGAATCGCTCATCATGGCTGCCCAAAACAAAAGCATAAGGACAAACTACATAAAAACAAAAATCGATAGAACACAGACAAACAGCAAATGCCGCATGTGCGGTGAAAGAGATGAGACAGTAAACCACATAACTAGTGAATGTAGTCAACTCGCCCAGAAGGAGTATAAGCATAGACACGATAGAGTAGCAACGATGATACACTGGGAACTAAGCAAACAAATGGGATTCAACCATGTGGAAAAGTGGTATCAGCACAAGCCAGAGGCAGTTTTGGAGAATGACAACCACAAACTACTCTGGGACTTTGACATCAAAACTGACCACCTCATCCAGGCAAGAAGACCGGACTTAGTAATAGTAGACAAAAAAAGGAAGGCCTGCCAAATAGTAGACATTGCTGTACCTGCAGACCATAGAGTAAAAAAGAAGGGAAGTGAAAAACGGGAAAAATACCAGGACCTAGCAAGAGAATTAAGGAAGATGTGGAACATGAAAACCAGGGTAGTACCGGTCGTAGTGGGCGCACTAGGAACTGTCCCCAAAACGCTGAGGGTGAGACTGGAGGAGATCGGGATTAGGGGAAGGATTGAGACCGTACAGACCACAGCACTACTGGGAACTGCACGGATACTGAGGAAGGTGCTAGAGATATAAGGACTGCAACGAATTGTAGCCCTGACATGATAGGTGAAAGAGAGAGGAGACATTAGCTGAAGACCTGAGGAGACTTATTGTCACTCAGCCCTCAACGATAACCACTGGGCAACCGGTGTGAAACTGTAAATCGCAGAATTACTGTGACCTATGAGTACTAAGAGAAGAGGGCTGGAGACTTGCGGAGACTTGCTGTCACTCAAACTCCAGCGGTTACCACCCGGCAACTGGTGTGAGATTCCAAATAATAATAATGATAATAATGATAACAACAACAACAACAATAATAATAATGATGATGATGATAATGATAATGATAATAATAATAATAATGATAATAAAAAAATATCTAGGATAAGGCCTTAGTGATGGCCTCTTGTACCAGGTTCACATACACATTGATCGCTTAGTAACTTGTTCGGTGATCAGATGATATTACATGGAGATCTACATGAAGGTCATGAATAATTCTTTTTCACTCCTACAGTGTGTCCAGGCGGTTTTCAAATGCATTCAACTTTGGTGCCTCCACTATTACCTCTGGAAGACTGTTCCGCTAATCACTGACTCACCAAAGAAAGATTTTCGTTAACTTTTATTGACTATTTTTTCAAAGAATTACATATACCAAAGTGCAGTAGTGAGATTTATCAATTGATAGATTAAAAACGAATTAAGAACTGATCTATCAGCTAAAATGAATTTAGTAATAAATTGATGGAAGAATAAATTGATGAATAACTAGAAACAGTCAGAGAGCGCGTACCTCAGCCAATGCCATTGTTAGGGGAAGTAATTGTGCATGGATCCATCTTATCAGTTCTTCCATAGCCTATTATGCCTCCATCCACAACAATAGCATTGAAATTCCCTGAGAACTTTTGGAGTTATTGTGTGAACAAACATGAATTTTTTGTGATATTTGTGGGTTGAAGATATAACCACGATGCAGGGGAGATAATTGTGCAAAGATCCAATCAAAAATGTTGCCAGTTCCCCTGTAATCGGTTCCCCATTCTTCCACAAGTATACCATTGGAATTCATAGAGAACTTTTAGAGATATTGAGTGAACAGTCATGAAGGTATACATAAATACGATTTTTAAAAAGTGGAAAAATATTTCTCAATCAACAACAGATCCCTGGATCCGCCCCAACATTTCACCAGCTATTTCTTACCTCATTGTCCACCCTTCTACAAAATGTGACAAAAATTCATACAGTACTTTTGAAGATATGGTGTCGACAGATGTGAAATTTTGGCAATATGCGTTATGAACATATAATTACAATGTAAGGGAAGTAATTATGCATGGAAATGCATCAAGATTTAATCAGTTCTTCCATGGTATGTTGTCCAACCCTCCACAAAATCTAGTTGAAATTCATTGCTATCTTTTTCAGGTATCTTTCAGTCTGGAAAATCTTTTTTCTTTTTCAATATTATGTGGTTTTCACTTATAACTTTGAGGTGGAGGGAGGGTTATTGCACAAGGATCTGCTCTAAAATTTAACCAGTTCTCTAGTGGACTATTTTCCACCATTCCACTAAATATCATAGAAATTCATCGAGAACTTTGTGAGATATCATGTGGAGAGTCATGAACTCGAATATAAATGTAATAGAAAAAAAATATTTCTAAAACAAAGAGAGATTCTTGGGTTTACATCCATTCACCTATTCCTTTTTCATCCAATTATTCTCCCTTCCCCAAATTTCATAGAAATTCATTCAGTACTTCTGGAGATATTGGATGAACAGATGCAATTGAATACATATACTTCTTTTCATCTTCGTTGACAGCAGTGGATTATTATTAATTCATAAACAGGAAATAAGATTTTGGCTTAATGTTCATTGGCAGCATAAATTTTAGCATACAAGATGCTCATGCCAGGGAAAACAGGTAGGTCTTAGACCATTGTTGAGAATTACATCTCAACTTCCAGTTACAAGCACCTCTCCCCTACTGAATGTCAAAAATATGAGCACTATATAAGCACTTACATACATAACGCCACTCCAGCAAGTCAAAAACTGTCATCTTATATGTAGGGCACTTACTTGACTATTTCTATTTCATTCTATTATCTATGCATAATTAGGAATAAACAAGTATTAATTGATTTTTATAAATAGTGATCATTGTATTACAACCAGGCTTTGAAGACACAACAATTTTTCCTCTTCTTCTCTTGTCCTAGTCAAAAAACTAAATCTTTAGAATATTCTTTTATAATTGTGTTCTCAACAGAACTTTAAAAAAACATCTGCATATGCATTGCGGATATTCATTCTGCTACAGGCAGATACATAATAATTTCAAAACAGGTACAATATTGAAAAGAAGTTCATATATTCGGTTGTGTCTGTTTGTTTGTCTGTTTGTGTGTTTGTCCACACAATCTCTAAGAAATTTTCTGGAATGGTGGACGATTGAGTAAAAAAGAGATGGTAAAATTTGGGTGGGGGGATCCAATAATCTCTCTCTGATTGAGAGAAATTTTTTTCAATTATATTTATGTATTTGCTCATGACTTTCCACTCAACATCTCAAAAAGCTCTCAATGAATTTCTATGACATTTTGTGGGAAAATGGACAATAGGCTACAAAATACTGGTTAAATTTTAGAGCAGATCCTTCGGCAATCATCTTCTTTACATTGCAGTTATACGTCAAAACCACGTAATATTCCCCAAATTTTCTTCTTGTCTGCAAAATATTTCAACCAGATTTCATGAAAGAATGCACATATAGGCTACGAAAGAACTGATTAGATTTTAGAGCAGATCCTTGCGCAATTACCTCTGTTATGTTGCAGTTATATATCAAAACCACATAATATTACAAAAAAAAAATTTTCCCATCCAAAAGATATTCACAGATACAAACAATTTTTTCATGTGTTCCTTCAAGTTACAATACAACATGTTATTCATGTCAAACTCCAGTCTAAGTCTGGAGTTGACTGTTTTCCCACCTTAACAACAACAACAACAACAATACTCATCAAAATGAGGGGTGTAAACTGATATGTAAAATCCACATTCCTCTGCTGACCAACTGATTGCCAAGAGGCTGCAATACTGATTGAGCTAAATTGACACGTCTCAGATTTTAACAAAAAATTATCATGTACATATGCACAGCTTATTTTGTTATAATGAATAAATACATTCATACAAAAAGTATACATTTTTCATCTATTATATATACAATACAATAGTCACAATAATCATCTTCAGTTGGAATGGAAATTGGAGTGGAGTTTTACCTTGCAGCAGACAGTCTTGTTACTGGCACGAAGTAATACCTTGGTAAGCGCTTTACATACATTCCTAAAAAGGCAGCGCTAAATGAAACAGCTCTATACAGGGTCATTTTAATCCAGCATAGATGATAGCATTCGATCTCAATTGTTAGTATACAATTATCATGTATGTAGTGCTATCCCACCAAAAATGTTGAGCCAGCAATCATTCTAAAATATATAATGTTGTTGTTGAGTCTCAACAAGATTGAATGGATTAATGCAGCGAATCTCATCTGGTAGCTACTTTCCAGTGTTGCTGTATATCTGTACATGATGAATTATGATTAATTCTTGTGCATATGTACATGTCTATCTTTATTCTCATACACATGGCACATTAACAAAAGTTAATCATGCTTAATATCACATGGAGAGACCACAAGACAGCAGAGTCTATTAGAGGAAAAACAGGAGTCCAAAACATCATAAAAACCATTAGGAAACTCGAATGGCAATGGGTTGGCTCTGTTGCAGACAACCAAATGACATCACAACTCACAACATGGATCCCTAAAGATCGAATACAGAACTGAGATCCGCAAAATATGAGCGGTTGGGATAAGTTCAAGAAATACTGGCTCCATGACCTCATGATGGAAAGATGTGGTGAATCCTGGGGAAGGTCTATGTCCAACAACAGATGATGAAAGACTGATGATGAGGAGGAGGAGGATTTACGATTATTTGGACATTTTTCATGATGCTGTCTCACTCGTGAACAAAGATTTTGTCTCATAGAAGATATTACATGTTTCTTATGTTTTTTGGCATGTTGAATTTAAATATGTTTTCAGAATTTCTCCATCACCTCTAGTTTTGTGTTCAAGCATGCTTACATAGCATTGTGTGGTCTATATGGACCTTATCCATATAAGTCTTTGAGATCTATTTGTATCCTATCAATCTTTCAGTGATCTATATGTACCCTATTTACATGTCTTTGTGTAGTCTATATGTACCCTATTCATATGAACAAAAAATAAAGGTTTTACAAAACTTTCATAACGTTTTGAAACAAAAAAATTCACTCAGAATATAGGACAAACATAGAAACATGTTTTTCAAAATTGCAACTTGCCTACTTCTAAAATAAGCTCACGTAATGAACAACATGTTTAAAGAGAAACACACTTTTCTAGGCTACTTGGCTATTTTGCTAAGTATTACCATCATCTATTTTGAAAATTTAAAATTACCAAGTAGATTACAAAAAATATTAGTGAATAAGGGTTAGTGTTTAGCAGGTTATTAATGTCTACAAGTTTCGTGATAGGGATCAACGCGTTATAGCAAATAATGATGCAGTGTCTAGTTCAACAGAACACCTTTACAGAGCAGGAAAACATTTTCATTGAACCTTTCTGGCTGCTAGAGATTGAATATAATATTTGTTCCTGTTCCTTCATTAGATTAGAAAAAGAGAATAGAACTGACTTAATTGGTAGGACAGAGAGTAAAACTGCCTTGATTGGTAGAGAAAAGTGTACAACTAACTTAGTTGGTAGAAAAGAGAGTAAAAATGCCTTAGTTGGTAGAAAAGAGTGTGCAATAGCTTTAATTGGTTTTGATCTTAAACCTAGTCTATCAAATAATTTTATAACAAAAAGGTTTAAAAACTCTGGAAAAATAAACTTGTAGAATATCAATATTTGATCAACAAATGTATTAATTGTAATAAAACATTTAAACATTTATTTCTATCATTTTTAGTGAATAATAATTAGATTATGAATATAATTCATCACACATTCTTGTTTGTTAGTCAAAGGGGTCTCACCAATTATGTTTTAAAATTAGCCATAGAATAAGATATAAATATACATGTAGGTATATCAATAAGTCCACAGGCTAATGATAAAAAAGCATTATATTATACAAGACAACTATTTACTTGTCAGCATAATCTTCTTCCCGATCAATGTATTTACCTCAGTGGTGTGAAGTTAGTAATCACATGGATCAAACATTATACGATGAAAATTTCAGACCAAAATTCAGCTAATAACTTGCCATCGCAGTCATTAATTGAACAACCCTAACGTCATGTAAAAAAAAAATTCCATCAAGGGATAGATATGGTTAGAATAAATTCTATTTATGACGTCACTAGCATTTTCCATAAGGAAACATCTAAAATAGAGTAAAATCATCCAGAAACATCCAGATTCTGGAGGATAGAACCCTTCACCATCTTTCTTGGTTATGGTTGTTAAACTATGTATCGGATTATGGACTTACTGATCAACCCTTAAATGTACACGTTCGTGTGTCTGTTTGCGCATGCTTTAATATTGCCAAGTTTTCAATGAAGTCTGTCGATTAAGGGGCAAAATGTTTGAAAAAAATGTAATTGGATGTTACTTCTAGAATATTTCATTTTCTCCGGAAAAATGAAAATTTTTTTCCAAAGACCAACTTCAACCACAAAGCATCACTATGTGGTCTATAAATTCCCATCACCCCAAGCAGTTTCCATGAAAAGAACATGGTACTTTTATTCTTTTTCCACTGCTAGCATGGGGGAACATTGACAAAGGTAGGTAGGTATGTAAAATGACTGATAAATATTTATGAATATATATCTATCCATTCTATTCCAATTTATGAAAAAATATATCTTTGGTTCTACCCAATTCTACCACCACTTCTTCCTCCCTCCTCAATATATTTGATGCTCTATTAGTATTTAAAGTCCTTAATTCCTAAAGGAATATTTAGATATTTCTAAACCCCCTTTCAATTGATGTGGAGGAAAGTTATTGATTTTAAATAATATATAAAATGCTTGTTGCTGGCATCATATTGCTGAACATGAGTTACAGATTTATTGGTAAAAAATTGAAGCGCTGAAGCATACATGGTAAGTCTGATTGCTGAAAGTTCAGAGCCACTCATATGGAAGCAGCAAAAATCAACAAAAAAGTAAAGAAATTACACATTGAAACAAGAAATTAAAGAATACTTTATGTTTAGAAGATAGCACAACAAATATAAATCTAACTGAAATGAGGAAAATTAAAGTGGACTTTCTGAACTAAAATGTAATGAAATATTTCAATTAGGAACCGTTAACCAAAATTTGTCACAAAAACTGTCAGCATCAGTTTTGTTGGTTTTCAAGTAGGTCTGGCTATGTATATATGTATGTAAATATGTATGATGTGTACAGGCCATACCAATGGAGTTTGTGGGCTGAAAATTTCAATATTCACTCCTTATTATGCCCGGAAAAAACGTTTTCATTTTCATTTTGGTAAGATTCCCCTCTAAATAGTTTTTTTTTTATCGGGGGGGGGGGGGGGTTCAATTTGCAATGTAAGTTTAAGCTAAATTGATGTGTTAGTTTGATTCTGGCAGCATTCAGGTATACTCTTTAAAAATATTGAATTTTTCAATGATCAACCCTGAACAAAAGGTGAGAGAAGTAACTTATTAATTGATCATCACTTTTCCCAACTTTTTAATTGATCACCCCCAACACAGTATGCTGCCAAGAGACATTGGTCATATGACAGTTTCTATTGAGTGACTAACCAGACTTGTTGATTTTCTTTTATTTCATATCTTTCGCTCCAACCGTGAGGTATCATGAGGAAAGTGGAGATGGCAGTCAATGGCTTGATAAATTACCTCTGTAACGGACAGGCCATGTGACTTCAATCCTAGGCCTGACAAGTCATCTTCTTACCTTTTTACTTCCTACCATCCATTTCACTCTGCTTCATTTTGTCTATGCAGTTCTCTATATCTACTTCCGGTTTGCTAAGCCCATTGAAGCTTCATTAGCTCATTGATTGTTGATTTTTTTATTTATTTTTTTCCATTCAATTTCTCTTGATTGTTGATTTTCTTTTCAATTTGATCTCTCTTGATTTGAAATAGGTCCAATCCTTTTTGTTCTACGCATTCAAATATCAACAAAATGATAGAGATCATTATGCCTAGGCAAAAAATATGCAATATATAAATTATAGATTTATACAAACTACCAGAATTTATAAAAAGAGTTATTGAAAGTAAAGAGAAAATGAATTACACGATGAAGAAATTATAGGAGCAAGTTTGGGTCATTGTTTTTATTGTGTTACAAACTAAGCTTAGCTCCGTCTGGTACAAGGCCAAAATCATGAGTGCTCATTGAGGATCACACTCAATACATGAGTATTGGTCTCTAAGATTGACTTGATAACAACTACGCCATGGTGAGGCAATCTAATAGCTATTCACAGACCCTAACTTTGTCTGGCATAAAACTACAAGTGCTAGTTGAACATCACAATTAGAAGAATGATTGTCACGTCAGCAGTCACCTAAACCACTAGATAATGCAAATATGTCATTTGAATTTATATTCTGATTGGAAAGTTCTCCAATAGGAAGGCCTCATACAGCTTCTATAATGCAATATGTTATTGATTTTCAAGAGAAGGCAGCCGTTCCACTAAAATCATCTTGTAGAGACCCACCATCTTTGTTGAGTATCGGAGCAATTATATTGTTAGAGAGTTATCTTCTTGGAGACCTGCCATCTGCAAGAGAGAAGGCTTTTTCCTCGGACTTTGATCTAAACAGTTCAACATTTACATAATGCCACTAAAATTCTGAACACAGGAGCTTGAAATGAGAGCATATCATCAATAAAATCGCTATTAATTTTGAGTTTGTTGAGTAGCCGGCTATGCAAAAGTCCTTACACAATAACTGACTACTTGGACACCACACCAATGCATAACTGAGTAAGCCAGCTACAAATGAAGAGAATCTTAAAAAGATTAATACTTCTTTCAGATGCAAACATTCAGGATTTCGGGTTTTGTTGATACCTGTCATATACTGATTTGTTTGTTTATTTATGATACTTATTCCTATCCATTCTTAATTTGGTTTGCAAATTTGGCAAGAAGGTAATAACATTTCAGAAATAATTGAATACTTTGAAATTTTTCAAAGTGGGAAAAGTGACTAACTTGGTAAATTGGCAGAAGGCCAAAACACACAACGAGGATTTCAAATTCTTTTCTTTTCTGACTGGATATTGATTTTTCGAAACATCTTATGGCAGCACAGTATATTAGAGAGAAAACAGGAGTCCAAGACATCATAGAATACATAAGAAAACTCAAATGGCAATGGGCTGGTCATGTTGCAAGAATGGCAGACGACCGATGGATATCACGACTCAGAACATGGATCTTCAGAGATCACATGTACAACTGAGGCTGGCAGAATACAAGATGGAGAGATGAGCTGGATAAGTTCTGAAAGTACTGGCTCCACAAAGCCCACAATAGAGAGATGTGGCGAATCTTGATGAAGGTCAATGTCCAACGACAGACAATAAAAGACTGATGAGGATTTTTAGAATGAGAGATTGAAATCATATATATATATATATATATATATATATATATATATATATATATAGGTAGCTTTACAGTTTTAAATACTAAAAAAAAATTTCAGATTTTTTTGTACCACTTTTTTTCCAAATATCTGTAATTATGTAATTTTCTTCAGTGTTTTATGTTTTAAATATTCTTTGTTATTAAGATACAATGTGTAAACTTCCCCTTGTTGGGATCATCAGTTGTTTACCATGTAACTGTTTCGTGAATTTTGAAAACAAAACAACTATATTGACATTGCACTCTAGCAGTATTGATCAAACACCACTTCCCTTTCATCTATGATTTTAATATATAGCTTATGTCATACTACATATAGTTTGTTGTTTTACATAGGGTATCATCATAATGAGTCACAAATGGATATTATTTTAGCCTATATATAATCACAGGGGATACCGGGGATAGTTAAATAGGTAAGGTAGGTAGGTGGGTTGAACTGCAGATTTTTATTTGAAACCTAAGAGGTTTTTAGTCATTTCAGTTAGAAAGTCAAGTCCCATGATTGGCACGTACCTGTTGCAAACCAGTGTGTGGTAAGTGCTAAAAAACTGATTTTGATCATTAAAAGTAAACTTGTGGAAGATCTGTTTAGATCAAGTTCCAGAGCTAATGAATGGTATCTGCCAGAAATGCACAGCTATTGTTTTCTTTTATGGTTGTGTTTGTTCGATTGAGAATCCTGGTCAGTAGGCAATGATGCAGATCTGTTTTTCTCAAGTCGTAGTCCGAAGGATTGAAGTGAAATCCTTTTCTTACTACACCTATTAGAGGAATGTGAAATATTATAAAAACCTGTACAAAGACCATTGTTAAATTCACAAGGTAAAAAGAAGTGTATGAATGGTGGCGATTATTTCTATATGTCTTTCTCACATGTTCCTTGAGTTTGTACATGTTTCTGCTTCTATGATATTCCATGCACCTTTAAATGTTTTGTTGTACTCAAGTGTGGGCGTTTTGTTATGTATCTCTCAGTACAGGGGCAGATCCAGGGTTTTCAGCAGGGGGAGAAGGGTTCTCAAATTAAAAAAGACTTTTTGGGCAGAGGAAAGAAGTCAAAATGGAAAAATTTATCTCACAAAGGGATACGTGATAAAGGAAATAAATTTAAAAAATCAATCTAGATATCAGATCACTGTAGCCCCCCAAATTGCCTGACCAAGTGAGCTACAGATTTTTCTCTCTTTGCTCATCAGCGTGCATTCATGTGTCTGTATCTCTTGGTGCTTCCAATCACACTTTCCGGGCTATAAGCTTGAAAATTTGTATGAGTACACCTCTAGACACAATTTTAAAATATTTTTCTTTTGTTTTTTTTTCAAAAAATGCTTTTGGAGGTTTCTATGGTCATTTTGGACCAACAATGTCCTAATCTTGTTCTGGTATTTTTTTAGATAATTTCATATAAGAGATCTATTTTTTAGATAATTTTTCTCATAATTAGTTCAGGTACACATGCAGGCTATGGTGATTCATTAATGCATGTGGGCTTTTGTGATGCACTCATGAGAGGTACAGATATAGTATTTTAAAAATAATCATACTTGAAAGTAAGTCATTTGATGACGCAGGTCATTTTCTAACCAATTATTGTTCTCGCTTTTCTTTGACACACAGTCCAGAGATTTCTAAGAATTTATTGTAATATCTTGATTTCACGATTCTATAGTGACAATAATATTTCTTCTGTGTACAAAAATATTATTGATATTTTGAATAATGGCCTTTAGAATTTCACTAACATCCTTGCCTTACATGGCTGGGTATGAATATATATACATATAAATGAGAGAAAGAAAGAGGGGTGGGTGAGAGGGAGATAGAGGGGAATGCAGATACAAATGCATTTTCATACAGTCGCGGTAAATATATTTATAGCTGAATGCATGAGAATGTAAGTAAGTAAATCAATAGGTCTATAGCCTGATGATGAATCAAGCATTTATTTTACATAACAAACATTTTCAACAAAATCTCCTTTTTTGCCAATGTACTAATCTCAATGCTTCTCCATTAATCACTCAGATTAAACATAATATAGTGAAAATATCAGATCCCAAAAATATCAACTATATCAGGCTACATATACATATATATATATATATATATATATATATATATATATATATATATATATATATATACATATATATATATATATATATACATATATATATATATATATACATATATATATATATATATATGCATATATCGTGGATCCGTAATAACATGGCTCAATCAATCAATTAATTACTTACATCAAACATAATAGTGAAAATATCAGATCCCCAAAATTCAGCTATTAACTATGTCAGGCTATATATATATATATATATATATATATATATGTACACATTGTAGACCCGTAATAACGTGGCTCAATTAATCAATTAAACACTTAGATGAAACATAATACAGTAAAAACATCAGATTACAAAAATTCAGCTATTTACTATGTCAGGCTATATATAAATATATATATATATTGTAGACCTGTAATAACGTGGCTCAATGAATCGATTATTAACGTAGATCAAACATAATATCGTAAAATATCAGATCCCAAAATTTCAGCTATTAACTATATCAGGCTACACATATCTATATGTATATATTGTAGACCTGTAATAATGTGGCTCAATATAATGTGGAACTGCTTATAAAGTTGTTTGAGAATTTACCTCAATTTTCAAAATGTTAAAATTTGGCTCTCAAAATAACAGCTAAATACAAAAATAGAATGACCCCATACTAAATCAGGTAACACCAACCATAAAAAGGAAATGAATCAGACAAAAATATCCAAGTAGTCAATAAACAAAACTTGGTTAAGATTCACATTGATAAACTGAGGGGCAGGGGGAAATAAACATCACCCTATTCCCTGTCATCTGTCACTAGAAAATTGCTGACATATTGTCAAACTCTTCCTTTAAACGCTCACTACATATAAATCAACTGACTGATAAATTCTTTGAATAAGCATGCAAGTTTTGTCAAAATGTAACCTTTTGGTGAGGTGTCACGATTTGAAAAATACATTTTCATTTCTATCTTCCTTCCAGACTAGCCTCACCCTACCCTCATCCTCAGGGTTTCATTCCTATTTCTCCATGAATTATGAATGTTGGTGTTGAAGGAATTGGTGGGGTCAAGGTTTGTAAAAATGGACAAATACAATGCAGACTCATTTATAATGCAATAAAAAATCATGGACCCCGAATTATAACAGCTTTACAGCATATATATATATATATATATATATATATATATATATATATATATATATTTATATATATATATATTATATATATATATATATATATATATATATATATATATATAAGCAATACAAATAAAGAATACAGAGCAGAAACATAAACATGTTTATGAAGCAAATCCTTACTTCATGATATATGTATATACACACATGAAAGTATGGTTGAGAGAAAAGAAGGAAAGAAACAAATAGAGAGAGAGGGTGGGAAAAACAATCACTCCTCAGTGGTATCTTGACACAAAAAGAACAATATTATATCTTCTCAGATGAGCACAACAAAAATATCTTGTCGGAAGAACATTGCCAGTCTGGGGATCTGCATAACACATATTGTAGCTAAATTTCCATCTAGATGAAAAATTCTTTTTAATTATCTACAAGCAGGGAATACCCACATTGCTTGGAAAAAATTTGACAAACAAAAAATCAGAATGTTCTACAGTATATGTCTTCTTACATAATGCAACCAGGAGTGCAGGGTTGGTGTGTGCCCCGAAGTGGTTTGAGTGTATTGAGTGTACAAACAGTTATTTGCAAAAATTATTGTTATCAAATATTTTTGAATATTCCACTAAAACAAACTTTTCAGAAAATTTCAGTGCCTTATATGACTCAGTATAAATATGTATATATGAGAGGCAGATTGCTAGGGTGTGAGCCAAATCACTCACTTCCTTTATGAATGTTGATTTTTTTCTGAAAGAAACAAAGGTCAGATTCAGAAGATCTTTTTATAGTGTGTGACTACTTTTACATTGGACAGATGATTTTTCAAATATCTCCCCTCTTTCATCGGAAATATATATCCCTCCCTCATTACCATTCATTGAAAAGGCCTGGATCAGGAAGAGCAGGGAATTGCAATCAGGATTTGCTCCCTGCCCCTCAGTTTATCAATGTGAATCTTAACCAAAGACTGTATTATTATTCACTGGTAACAATATTACCACAAAGACATTTTCAAAATATTCTTTTTTGCACCCCCCTGCCCCATCGGGAATATACCCCCTACTAAAAAAAACCCCGAGGCAGTGGACACCCATTTTGTTGAGTGGAGTAGTATACTCTTTTTTACATCTTTTCAAAGAAGAGTATTCATGCATAGATTCTAAAGTCAATATTTCTCGTTTTGACTGATTCTGTCTTTCATTTTGATGACATCACAAAATCGCTGAATGATACGACCAAAACAGGAGGATTGCCAAAATAGCAGACAAAAAGTGATTGTTTTAAAATGCAAAAATTCAAAACTACGCTCATAATCTTCACTAACGTTATCTTGCAAAGTGGATGTCTTTGCAATGTCAGTCATGACTTGGACCTTTTTTACCCTCAGTCAAATCTTAATTAGTTTTGACAGCTGGTAAAATGACTCTTCTTTCTACAATGCTACTGCTGATAAGACTGTATCAAGAACTTGGCCAGAAATTTGACACCCTTTTTCAAGGTTGTATGAATTTAAAACTCAATACTTCTCACATGACTGAGAGTGACCTTCATTTTGAAGATGTCACAATGTCAGTGAGATACAGAACAAAACTGAAAAATTGCCATAATAGGAAACAAAAATTGTTTGTTCCAAAAAGCAAAAAAGCAAAACTATGACTGTAATCTTCGCAAACGTTATCTTGCAAACTGGAAGTCTTATGACATCAAGCATGGCTCAAACTTTTGCCTCTTTGCCAAATTTTATTTAGTTTTGACAGCAGGTATATTTTTTTCAAAATCACATAAATGAAAATACAAAATGCAGTAAAGAAAATAATAGTAATGTAAAGAAAAAAAAAAGACTTCTCTTTTCACAATGTTCATGTTGATAAGACAACATCAAGAACTTGGCAAGAAGGTTAACACGCTTTTTATGTTTTTGTTGGTGGGTGGTCAATGGAACATCAGACTGTTAACAGTTCAAATCTGAGTATGGTCATAAAAAATTGTGAATATCTCTTTGCTTTTATTTTGTTCATGTGAGCACACAAATATGCAAATAAACAGACATCCAAATTTACATAAAGATAAAGTACAACAATCATTTAACCAACTTAATCTCGGCTTTCATGTCCCGAAATTAACCTAGTCTTAGCTTCTCTTATATAAAGTTGGTGTCAACAGACAATACAGTACATAATGATCGTAGTTGTCAGAAAAGGAAAAAAAAAGCCAAATGAGTCGATTAAAAAAGTGAAGCTACACTGAAATAAGTGTTATGTAGTAAAACTTTGGAAAATTACTGTAATTCGTTACATGTAAATTTATTAGTTTATCTCAAAATGATATTTATCATATCTAATCAGAAATTAACTTTGAGACAAACTAATAAATTGAGGTTGACAAATTTTTGTTAACAAAGAAATTTTTTTTCAAGTTGTTCCAAAGAAACACTTTTTTCAGTGTATGAAAACCATAATTTTTTCTTTTTGAAGTTATGTGCAGCAGAATATAAATAGCTTTAGAAAAAGAAAAGGTGATGAACTACAAAGCTTGTTGATACAAATATTAGATTAAAACAAAGGAAGCAAATTAAGTGAGATGATCACAACCCCGACGGATGCAGAAAACAAACTCTGATGCCAAGATACTTATGTACTAATTTTATTATTAATTTCGTTTATTAGTCAATCTGAAACCAGACCTGTTTTCCTTTCTTTTATTTGCCAATCTTGGTAAATACAAGAAAGGAAAATAGGTCTGGTAAGTTGCTCAGTAGAAACTGTCACATGATCAACATATTTTGGCAGCATGCAATGTTTGAGGAGGTGATCAATTGGAAAAAAGGGTGATTGATGAGTAAATTACCTTTTCTTGGACAATGATCAGTGAAAAATTCAGAATTTAAAAAAAAAGCAATCAATTTAGCATAAAATAACATTGCAAATTGAACCTCACTCATGGAGGGGGGTTCAAAAAACAGAAAAAATAATTTTTGTAGACATCATCATCAGCCTTTTAGCATCTGTTGTGAGATATAGACCTTCTCCACGATTCACCAGACCTCTCTATCATGGGCGTTGTAGAGATAATACTTTCTAAACTTGTCTAGTTTGTCTCACCATCATATATTTTGCCAGCCACAGTTTTGCATATGATCTCTGGAGATTCATATTGTGAGTTGTGATGTTCATCATTTGTCTGCTGTTCTTGTAACATGACCTGCCCATTGCCATTTGATCTTTCTGATGGATTCTATGACATCCATGACTCCCATTTTTTCTCTAATATACAATGCTGTCTTGTAATAAATCCATTTGATATTGAACATGATTCTTTGATGTGTACATTGTATGGTTCTCAGTTTGAGGGTCAATCTTTTTGTTCAGTTCCATGTTTCAGCTCCATAGGTGACTATCAGGAGGATGCATTGGTTGTATATCCTTCTTATTAGGACTTATAGGATTTTGTTGTTTTTATCAAAGGTTGGACTTGCTCTATGGAAGCTTGCTAACCCAGAGTGATTCTTCTTCTATCGAGGACTTCATGGAGATTTGTTGTGCTAGGTAGATGCTATCTTTTTCAGGCCTGTGTTTTAATTTGTATTTTTGTGTCTTTGTCCTTGACATGTTTGTTGTACATGACATTTGTTTTACTGAAATTCATCTGAACTCGAACTTTCTTGCTGTCTTCATTCAGTTTCATCTATCATGACTTTGAGATCATAAAAGTTTTCTGCAAAAAAGGAAATGCTGTCAGGGAATCTGATGTCACTTAGGTATTAACTATCTATTCTGATTCTTTTATTTTCTCAAGATAGGTTTCAGAGGATCATCTTGAGGTAGTCTGTGGAAAGTTTGGGTAAGCTGGTATCACTTTGTCTTACTCCCTTTTCAAGATGAAAGGGGCTCAGAGTCTAGGTAGAGTAATAAATGAACTGCTGTTTTGGTATAGAAATTGCAAGACTGACACATATGGGGTCTACATCTTGTATGATAGCATCGATGACCTTGGCTATTTCCACTGACTAGAAAGCCTTCATAAAATCAACAAATGCTACAGCAAGTGGCATTTTATATTCTGCTGCTATCTCTTTTAGTTAATTTACTGAACAGAGACAGTCAATGGTTGAGTAGCATTATCTGAACTCAACCTGTTCTTGTGGTTGGTTTTCATCTTGCGTTTAGGTGATTTGGTTTGATATCGCTTTTGTGGATGCAGTTGAGTAGGCTTTTTGTATGCAGTTGTTGAGATTTTTTGAGCTCTCTTTCTAGGAGTAAATGTTCAAATTCTCAGCCCTCGTGCTCAATTGGTTCAGCCTGTATGCGTGATACTTATATATATATATACACTGGAAAAAGTATTAGGTTCTTGAAAAAAACTACTCAAATTTGTTACATGTAAATTTATCAGTTTATCTCATTGTAATGTTTATCATATTTAATCAGAAATTTACTTGGAGACAAACTAATAAATTCAAATTAATGAATTTTTTTTCAACTAAGTAATCTTTTCAAATTGGTCCAAAGAAACACTTTTTTTTTAGTGCAGTTTGGTAAATGTTTTGTTGATGGTTTCTATTATTTGGCATTCTTAATATTGATTGCATATTGATATTCATAGGTTTATATATAGACACTTTTTTTCAACTGGGCTAAGAAATTTTTTATTTCAATGCTGAATACAGAATAAAATGAAAGGGATTTTGTACATATTTTTTCATGATTGCTCACATAATTTAAGACCAGCTTGTGTATTTAAACAAAGAATTTCATCTTAGCAGATAATATCTCTTGAATATAATAAATTTAAACTGCCTGTTTAAGTTGGTTCTGAATGTCTTCAAGAAAAAACATTTTTTGGTCTGGTGGCAAAAGTCTGATGATTAGAAAAAGCATTGAAAATTGAAATTTCATTATCTTTCAGGCAATAATTAGATTCCAAATCATTTGTTAATCATCTTAACGAGATGCTTCCTTTTCAAAAAAAATATTTGAAAAAATTTTCTTTTCATATTTTCACTTTTGTTGGAAGAGCATGCTTTTGGGGGAGGGGATTGACTTTAGCTTTTCTGTGTGCAGGAAAAAAAATTGTGTGATATCTAATATGGGAAAAAAAATTTGATCAAATTTTAAACGTGCATTATGAGAAAGCATGAATTATAAATATGTACATGCTCGTATAAAAAATGGTACTTGGACAAACTTGAAAAAACTACTCTAATTAGTTACAGCAAAATTTATTAGTTTTTCTTGAAGTATATTTACCAGACTAGTCTAGTAGATACTCTAATTAAAAAAAAAAATAGAAAAACTAATAAATGTAGGTGTAACAAATTAGAATAATTTTTCAAGTCAGTCCAAGTACTATTTTTTTCCAGTGTGTGTGTGTAGCACAATGGTTAGTAAGTTGGTCCTACAAATCAAGTTGCTTGTGTAGTGTTTGGTCCTCATTTAGCATCCCATTCATATAGCCCTGTGCCAGACTTGGCTACTCCTCGTAAATAATTATATTGGACTATCTGTTGGCTAGGATAGTAGTATTTTTCCCATGGACCCAATTGGTCTGTGTTCGAATCCAGGTAAAAGGAGAAAAATGTTCAAATACTGACTTTCAAGTCAAACAGACAGACTGTTTCCATTATTTCTATTAATATTCGCACCATCCTCATCTTGGTCCGAATATTAATAGAAATAATAATAATACCTCATCTCAAAAATTCAGAGATATACTGGACTGTTTCCATTTGGAAAATTGGTGTAACCTTTGGCCTCACTAAGCCAATCATACTAAACTAGACTGACTGCTGCAGGGTCAAACCCCCATCAACTTCTACTCTGACTGAAGCTGATCACTGCAACTTTTGCATTGTATGTATCATAAATCAAAATTATTAAAATGTATATTTTTCATGTAAACATACTTATTTATTTGAATGAAATGAGCTCATGCATATCTGAGACTTATGAATTTAGCTCAATCAGTAAGACAGTCTCCCGGCAATCAGTTGGTTGTGAATATGAATCATGGTAGGGGAATATGAATTTTACATATTGGTTTACAACCCTAGTTTTGGTAAGGATTGTTTTTGTTTTTCTTGTTACGGGAGAGAAGTAAAGTCAACTTCAGTTGTGGGCTTAATAATATCTACAAAGGACACCTAGTACAGAGAAATGATTTTGAATCTGCTGCAAGACAGTAGAATTCTTGTAAGGTACCCAGTCATTGTAGCCTTGTGTCAGAACAAGCTACAATTAATAAATACCTACAGATAGAAAATAAATTTTATATATTTGCTGCAAACACATTCATGTTCCTTAATGACACTGTTTCCAAAAGCAGTAAAACAGTTTTCTCTATTTATAGGATTTAATGGTCTCTCGGTACACATATAAATTTGTAAGTGGTACTTTCTTTAATGTTGTTATACCAAACAGCAATTCGAAAAAATATAGTAAAAAAGTTCACTTTTATATTAGAATTAAAGTAGGTATGTAAGAGAAACTAAAACAAACATTTTAGTCAGGTGTTCACAGAAAGTTTAATTCTGTAAATTATAGCCTAACTTCTCAAAGAAAAAAGTTTGAGGACATTTATGAGTCTGGATGAGGTTGTTAACCCATCAACTGAGGCATGAGCAGCTCAATCACTTTTCTTGCCTTTATTTGGCTGTGATCACCCTCAAAAGAAGAAGAAATCAAGTGAAGAATTACTCTAAAAAGAAGAGTATACAAACAAAGCATCCTCCCGATAATCACTTATGGAGCTGAAACATGGAATCTAACCAAAAGACAGACCCACAAACTGAGAAGCATGCAACACACACACAATAGAATCATGCTCAACCTCACATAGAGAGATCAAAAGACAACACAGTATATCAGGAAGAAAATAGGATGGAGAGATGAACTAGACAAATTTAGAAAATGCTGGCTCTGTAATGACAATGACGATGATGATGATGAAATTTTCAAAAAACAAAAAAGTCTTTTCCCTTCTCAGTGAGGGTATCGGGGGTATACATGCAAAATTTCAATGAATAGTTAAGGCTACGCAAAATCTGGATAGTTAGATGCATATAAATCTAAGAACACATGAATAACCTAAACCCAGCTGAAGTGATTAAAATGGTCTATTGTGGGTAGCAGTGATTATCATCAATCCTTCATAGACTGCATGCTTCATTAAATATAAATAACATTAAAAATTCAATGTAATAATACTTATGTTAAATAAGTTCAAATGATGCTACTTGCTTTTGTTAGGGCTAATCAGCTAATTATTCAGGTAAATTCTAGGTTAATGACAGCTACAATTCTTTTTAACCTAACCTCTTTTGTTTTGAAAAGTATAGAACAAAAATTACAATAAAACAGGTCAGACTTATTTCCTTTGAATCAAAAATCATGCACCAAATATTTAACAAAACATAATGCCTGAAATACATAATAACTTAGTTCATCTATATCATAACAACTATTTAATCACAGGGACCAAATTCACAGGTATCATTGAATTTCTATGGGATGATTTTTTTTTTAAAGAAGCTACTAGAATAGAGTCAATTGTTTCAAATGATTAGTAGGGGATATTTTTACCAAAAGTCAAAAAGAAATCATATTGCTTATCATATAAGTAAATGATGTAGCACAACAGACATTTGGGGCCAATGAGCTCAGAGTCAGGAAAGATGCCCATATTTATACTTCTGGGAAAATTTTTCCTCTTCATGCATTCCTCTAAATAGGATAGGAATATTTCTTTACTGGTACCACTTTGAAGTTTTTAACCAAAATGTCCAACATTTTAGAAAAAAAAGTAGCTCTTGCCAATTTCTACAATTTTCTATTAAGCATCGCCATCAAGATCACCTACTCGCCAAAAGTTACTATTGACCTACTTACAGCGAAGATCGCAATAGAAATTACACCAATCTTTAATTGTAGCTTTGTGTAACAGTACTTCATGCTCAATGATATCCATTGGCGTGTCCAGGGCCCAGAAATATGAGAGCTGTGCCAGCTTTTTTAAAGATTTGGCTGCGATGTGGCAGAAATGGATTGTCTTACAATTTTTGTCCAGCTGCAATGAAATATAAGGAAAGAACAAGAAGCTAACGAATGGTAAAAAATTCAACGAGTCAAAAATGCTGACTAAACATTTGAAATAAATTACAAAAACTGAGGCATGCATTAGCTGGTTTCAAAGAATGAAAAAAAAAAGGATTGGAAACCGTCAAATGTTGAGCACAAATTTTTTTTTTTTTCAAATTGAGCAAAAAACTCATCATCGACTTCATTTTCAATTTTAGCTCCAGCAGTGGATGGGCCTGGTCAGGTAGAAACTTTTTCCCCAATGTTTTTTTTTCCTATGCTGTCAGTGCTCTAATTTTCTTTAATACTTCAGGTAGAAGTTGATAAGTGCTGCAGAATTTTTATAACCTCTCTCAACTAAATTTAACCAACGAAATAGCATTTAAAAGGTTTAATGTAATATTGCCTCTGAGCCTTGATTTTACCTAATTCATGGCACTAAACACCATTTCTATTACAGGATAAGGGATATTCAAGTTGGAAGGTCAACAATTTGTAGAAATTATGGTTCTAGAGTGTTCTAGTAGTTCTTGTCAAAGAATAGGCACTTGCTGTGTTGGTGGGCCCATGTAGACGTCATTTGAAAAAGTTGACAAAGGAAGGGAGATGTATAAAGAACATGTGCGTCAAGTACAAATGTGGACACAGTCATTAAACTGGGTAAAAAAGACACTTACAAGTATTTAGAGATGAAAAATGAGAGATAGATTCATTATACAAATGAAGAATGTAAACAAAATATGTGGAATTGAAACATCAATACATTTGATTGTGTTAAGAATAAAGGGTCTAATGTCGTTTCATCTATCAAATGAATGGTACTTGACGAGTTGTACCGGTTATAATGAGTGGTATGTTGACCAAATTAGATTATAAATAGGTGGTTGGTTAGAATAGGTGCAAGAAGGAGCTAAAAAAGACAAAATAATGAATGCGGTGCTGGCATGACTGCCAAAAATTGTAGTTGCAGTATTTTTCATTTAATATCTGTAAAGTTCTCGCAAATACTCACATCAAGGAAGATAATTAACTAGAAAATATATATATATAATCATGGTCAAATAAGGAACCATGCTGACTGCGGTTTATAGAGAGGTAAAGGAAGATAACTGGCTCAAGATGCCGGGGCTGAATAAGCCATTGAAAAAGAGGGTAACTGGCTCAAGATATGTCGGGGCCAAATGAATGATTGATCATGTACGCAAGTAAGAAAGGAAGATAAGATAACCAGCTCAAGAGAAAAAAGGCCATTGACTGCGTGAATTCAGGGCTTTAACAGGGGTCATTGATGGAGGTGACATTTTTTATCTATAGCTAAAAGAATGGTTTCGTATGAAATTCCTGACTGAATTATAGGGGTTGCCATATTAGCATCTGAATATTAAGGCAGAGATGACACAATCAATAACTTCTTTGACAGATTTGCAATCAGTGAAGTCTTTCAGTTGTATGACTTCTTTCCAGAAAACTTTCTGTATCTGTCTTATTATTCTAATCAACTGAATTTATTTTTGTTAATTGGTGTTCTGTGTTTGCAATTGAATTTTCAGGGACACCTAAATAATTCATTACTTCGCAAAATGAAGAAATGTCTTTTGTTGGTTGGAGCATCTTCTTTACTTGCCAAGCCAGGCAGACAGGTTGGGACTACGTAAAAATAAAAATTGAATTTCCAATATCCTACATTAAATTGGTTTTGAAAGCATTGATCGATTTGGAGAATATAGTCTCTTCACAGAGAGCATTCTATGGTATGATCATGGTTTTCTAAGCCTAGTTGATGTCTGCACCTGATGTTTTTGACTATGTCCTTGGGCTTTTGCAGACAGTGATGCAGTAAATATGCATTTGTCTGGACACGACAAAGAGCAGTGGCATTTTTGGTCCAAGGTGTGGATGTTATTTTGAACAAAGGAGACCTCCAACAGATCGGTCATGGCAGAATTCCAATGTCTCTAGATTGAGTTTATTCAGCCCCTCTGTTTGCATGTCAAGTTTTTCATTTTGGGGACAGTTTTTAATCTTGGTAGCACTTCTTTGGACTCTTTCTATTGCCTCAACGATATATATTAAGTGCAGTGACCAGATGCATGATGTGAGCCCAAGTAGTGAGTAGACAATAGCTTTATCGAGAAGCAGGAAATTTTCTACATCTATATATTTAAAGGTATATTGTATATATTCCAGTAGAATAAGATCATGTAAATTCAATAACCCTAATGTATCTTAAAATATATAAACCTCATTTAAAAAATCTAATTTAGATCCAGGATCTAAAAGCAATTTCACATGTTGAAACACAACCAAAATAATCTAGTTTTTTATTAAAATGATCAGAGTTGGCGATCCTGCAAGGTGGAGCAAAATTACTTGAACAGTTTTTTCTCCTTTGTTAACATTGGGCTCTTCTACTCGGAGTTATAGTCAGAGAAATACAGGGACAAGCAGAAAAAAAGGAAGGGAACGTTGCGTAAACAGAAATTTTTGTCATTCACAATTGAATCATAGCACTGCAATGACTGAAATTTCAGTCATCTGCAGGGAGTGGATTAATGCCAATCTTAGATTTGGAGGTGGGGAAGGTCCAGACCCATCACTTGCTTGGGCACAGCATATTTGAAAATTTAAAAAAAATATCTAGATAGAGAAATTCATAAGAAATAAACCCTAATAATTCTAAGTAATCATAAATTAGCCTTAAAAAAAATATGTCATCCATCTTATCTTTTATAAATTTTTCATTTGTTGGTTCTTAAGTAAATTTCTTCAATTGTTTTACTCTATTCTTTAGTTAATTCTTGGGCTATGGACAAGTCAAGTTTACTTGAAATTTAGGTCGACCCGCTGGGTAATTTGAGGTATTTATTTGTAAATTTGTCTTTCTAATTTAGAACCCACCTCTGCTCTAAATCCTGGATTAACCCTTGCTGGGGCTATATTTCTTACCCCCAAAGCAACTAAAAATTAGGGAAAATTAAGATAAAAAAAAAAAAAAGGGATAGAAGGTGATTCATTCTTGAAGCTTCGAAATCAACAGCATGACATCAGTTCTCAATTAAAAAAATAATCTTGCATTGCAGATAGTAAAAATAAATCAACTAAACATTAAAAACTATCACAGAGTGGGCCTGCCTCTTGTCTAACGTATTTACCACTGGTCCCAGACAGATGTTGGTATTTGAGCCCAGGTAAAAACAAGGATTTTGAATACTGATTTTCTACCAATGAGGCTATTTCTTGGTTAGATGTAGCCATTATCCCTTATTCAACCAATATCTTGTACAGCCAAAAATCTGGCCATTTCAAAAAAAAAATTAATTAGCCGATCTAATTTTATTTTATAGCCTACTTAAAACATATCTAATATTTTTAGTTATAATATCAGCTCAAGTGGGACAAAGAATTAGCCAATTTTAGTCACTTACTGAAGGTCAGTCAAATCAAATCAAACTGAGTTGGAAAAGTATTTTTTCAAAACGTTCATTGTTCAAAAAACCGTATTTGAACAGAAAATTTTGCTTTGAGAATATTTTTTTGTTTTTTTGCTAGCAAATCCACAACAAATCTAGTTTGATGATAGTAAAAGTACTTTTCTTATTATTCATTGTTAGAGAATCCTTGTTTATTTCATTTGATTATTGGGCTGTAAATGAATTTACAACATTTTTAGCCATAAATTCAGCCATGAATGAAAAATATTTAGCCGATATTAGCCATTTCATAGGCAGGTTTAGCCAAAAGAAAAATCAAACCTGACTTGGTAACAGTGAACTCTTCCTTAATACACAAGACCAGCCAAGGTTTAAAAATTCTCGGGGGGGGGGGGTAAAAAGCCCCCCCCCTCCGGTTAGGGAGACGAAGGATATTTTCAATTCGAGAAGATCTAAAAAACTACTTCAGTGTATCGAAAACCTTCCTTAACATAATTTTAAACTCTAAAAAAGAGCAAATAAAAGGGAAAAAAAAACTTTTTACGGGCATGTTTTTTTCAATGTAGAAGATTCGGACAGCTTCAAAATGTCGGAGTCTCCTGCGAAATGCGGGAGTCTTGGTAGATCTGCATGTACGGAAGACTGGCCCAACAACAATCTTCCTCCCCACTGTTTCGATCGCATTTCATGTGGCCCCGTTCGATGTTAAGCTGAACTGAGTAAATATTTATAAACCACAGGTAGATCAAAGGAAAGAAGAAAAAAATAAAATAATATAAGAAACGGAAAAAATCTAGTCTTCTTCCCCTCTTTCTTTTCAGCGATTGAAACTTACGGAAACTACCGAAACTAGCCGATAGGTACTAGTACGAATGTCGTCTGTAAGTGAACTGTTATTACCTATCCATATTATTACCTATTTTTTGTTCTGCTTCTTAGATACGATTTGCTTCTTTTTCGATACTTGCTTGAATTCATTTGAGAGGAACGAAAAAAAAGGAACTTAGTTCAACTCCGACGACTCCCCCGCTAAAATTACGACTGTTATTCTGTAATATATATTTTTTATTTTTAGTTCATTTACCTTAAAAAAAAAAAGAGAAGAAGAAACTGGTCGGGATTCCTTTTACTATAAATAGGCCAAAATAAGTAAATAAAAAACATTTGTACATTCGGGTGTTTCCTCATTCGTTTCAGTTGACTACTTCAAACTTCCCAACTCGATAGAAGTTGATCTTTAGTTGAACCATTATTCCACTGAATCACTAGCATTGGAAAAAGGATTGAGAAAACATTTTCAATGTAAGTTCCTGAATGAAAAAAGATTCAGAGAGTTAAAATAATTTTTAGTCCTTTAGTAGAGCTTGAAAAAGAAAGCTTTATAGCCTTTATGAAATCTGATATTCCTATATTTACCGCTTGGACTGAACGAATCGACTCGGAAAAATACTCATTGATTGAATGGTCACACCAACTTGTCTCTTCAGAGATTTATTTTTGACAGCGCGCTGAATAAAGGACGAAATTCTGCAGAAAAAAAATCGTAAGTAAAAGAATACCTTCTTCAATTGTTTTCCCTTGTTGTAATAGAAAAGAAGGAAAAAATAAAACCAAAGAAGTTGACCATGGTATTGGAAGAAAAAAAAGAAAAGAAGTTTACAAACGTAACAAGAATTGTAAAATCGTTGAATCACTGCCCTTAACCCCGGTACGGTTTCCATGATGACTTATAAAAAGAAAAAAAGAAAGATTTTTCTCCCGGGGATGTGAATCAATATAAATTTTGTGCTTTGACAATCCAACCCAATGTTAGATTCTCTGTTTTTATTTGCATTTTCATTGCTTCTTCCTCTTGCCTAACATTGGAATTTTCGATGTGGTGTGGACTGGAATTCACTTGACTTGTTTGAGATCGATTTTTTTTTTGAATTCGGACCTACAAATACCAAAACCTGCCAAATTTTGTGTCTTACTGTCGAAGTCTGGGAGTCCAGGAATTTGTTACAACTGACTATTGAAATTCATAGAGTTTTAAGGGATATCATCATTCATTTTTAATTTTTCCCCCCAACCAATAACGGTTATTTGCCCCCCCCCCGATAAATAAGATTAATTTTCTAATGTTTTGAGGGATACTAAAATCACCTTTTCTAACAAGTTCGGAAAAAATGCTGGATTCAACGGATATTCAAAAATTTTACTTACTTCTGATAGTTTCATTAATTTCAAGATTAATTACAAATTTCGGGGTCAGGACAGAGGTGGGCAATCGATTTTGGGTGATCGATTTTTGCCCAAAGTTATCAGATTCGGCATATTGGTTCCAATTCCATTAGTTTCCGAGTTGATAAAATGCTACCAGTATCATCATTGGTAAATAAGTAGGGATAATTTTGTATGGCTATCGATTTCAAACAGAAACATAGCAGTATCAAATTTGATTTCACATAACGGACCGGACACTTTCCCCCTTATTCTTATCTATTGAATGTCATTTGGATGTGATTTAATGTTCGTCTTTGTTGGTATAGAATTTCTAAAATAAATTCAAATTGGATCCTTTGGTGCTATAATCAGTGCTGGATTCACAATTTAGTGAAAGTAGCTTTTGCAATGGTCTCTGCAATTTCAAAGGCCCGTCTTAAATGCTCCGATTCAGTGATTCTGCACTTGCTCTATTACTTTGTCCTAAGGCCCCTGTAGGAATTTTTGAGTTGGCTAACGAACCACACTAGACATGCTAGAGTGAGCTTTAGTGAAATAAAAGAATATCTTGTGTACACTTTCTAGATCTGTTACAAAAAAAATCCCACGCCATTTTTCATAATGGCGGATTTTCGTTGCGGTGCCTTTGTCAGAAAGAAGTCGTCATTAAATTTGGGCATATTGTACATCGTTGGGAAGGAAATTTCATGCTGAGAATCACATACCCCAGAGCAAGTTTCATTACATATTGCCAACTCTTCAACAAAATTTAATCGAAATTTATTTAGAACTTCTGGAGATGACGTGTTTTAAGATTTGAGAAATTTTGGTTTGGTGTGGACAGATAGCTACAATTTTGAGGAGGTAATTGTACATGGATCCACTTCGAAATTTAATGGCTTCTTTCCTAATCTCATCCATAAAATTCCATTTGAATTCATTATGAACTTTTGGACATATCGTGTGGATAGACTGAGAAGTTTCAGAGATGTTCTGTGGTGTGGACATATAACTACTAAATGAGAAATGAAGGAGATTTCACCATCTTAAGTGCAAAATTGTGGCTAACAACTTGGAAATTTAGCTGGAAATGACCTAAAATTATATTTAGTGACCTTGAATGACCTCTGAAGCCAACTTCACCAATACTTCTGCTGTGAAAAGAATGCAAAAATGTAGCCAACACCTTTGAAAATTAGCTAGAAATGACCAGATGTGACCTCTGGTGACCTAGAATGATCTCCAAAGTCAACCTTGCGCTGCCTATAATCTTTGCCATGTAAAAAAGGGTTCAAAATTATGTCCAAAAGCTTAGGAAATCAGCTAGACGAAGCTTCAGGGTACCCTGAATTACCTTCTCGGTCAACCTTACATAGCCCATGCCCTTCAACTCGGGAAGATGTACCGATCTGCTAAATTTTAACATCTTTTGTTCCAAATTGTTATCAGCAACTTTGAAAATTTGATAGGAATGACCATAAATGACCTCTGAGGTCAATTTCACTTTACCTAACACCTTTGCCATGAAAAGATATACCTCTATGCCAAATTCCAGTTTCATAGGTGGAAAATTGTGGTCGGCAACTTTGAAAACTGGTAACCTTGAATGACCTCCAAGGTCAACTGCATTGTCTCCCTCATCTTTGAAGATATGCCAAATTTCAGCATCCTTGGTTTAAAATTGTGGGTAACAACTTGGCTATAAGTGACCAGAAATTAGCTCTGGTGATCTTGAATGACCTCTGTGGTCAACCTCACATAGTCCATGTCACTAATTAATGTTTTGCGAGTCTCCCTGCCAAATATTAGGACAATGGGCACAACAAATAAATAAATAACTAATAATTAGTATAGAAGCTAGTATAGAACACCAGCTCTGGCTATAGTTGCAGTTTATTGGTTGTGGCAAGCAGAACCAACTTTGGAATGTAGTATTTTATTTCATTCATAACATTCATTTAATAGTTTTTTTGTTTTATCTATAAAAAAAGCAAATGAAAATGAAGAAAAAGAAATCATACCTCTCTTTATGGGAACTGAATTCATGGTGAGTTTCCTTCATTGTATTTTTTTTTCTCTAAAAAATCAAAACATCCATGTACACTTTGCAGTTTGGGCATGATTGTGCCCCCCCTAGAACCCCCCCCCCAGACTTTCCATACATTTTGAATTTCAAGTTGGTTATATTTGCTGTACCTGTAAACTATATGGCCAATAAACTATTGATATTGTTTTTCTGGTTGGGTTCAGATAAAGATCTATTTATCCAGTGTAGAGAATCATGCTTGCATTGTATTCAACATTTACACATTGACTATGTTATTCAATAGTGTCATCTGGAGGTGTACCAACAAACCTGCAAAGTTACAAAAAATCTATTTCTGTTGTGTTGTGTACATGAAATACTTGAAGTATGGAAGTTTTTGATAAGAGTTGCTTAAGTCACTCGTGTAGTAAAATTACTTGTTAATGAGATATCTTTCACCTTTTATTTTTTGGGGTAAAGTTTTAGGTGAAATATTACACACATGGGAGATATAAGCAACATGGAATACTTTAGACTGTTATTTTATCATTTGTATTTATTTACTTAAAATCAAGATTTATTAATTATACATCAGGCTCATGAAATTAACTGATTGAAAATTAGATATTTTGATATCCATTAACTTAGCAGGAAACAACTATAGGCATGTTGAAATATCCTACATTGAATTAAAAAAGATGTTTAGGCTGCCAGGAATTATTAGGATCCCATGTGGATGACTGTGTGAGGAACTGAATATTTCCCAGCAAGGATGCCAAAAATCTGATCTCATGAAGATGAGATTGCCATCTTTGATTTTACTATTAGCAAACCTTGTGAGAAAAATGAAATAGTTAAAAGGAAGGAAAGTTCATGCAAATAGGAATGAAGTTAAATGCAAATATTTGTGGACACATATTCAAACTTTAATGGCAAGTAAATATCAATGCAAATGAGTATGTACATTTAGCATAGAATGCACTGTATGAGGAAGGAAATATCAAACGATTGCTACTCACTTTGAGCAAACAGAATTAAGTACTTATTATAGGAAGTATTGAGATGAAAGAGGTATGTGACATAGTTCGGTTGATTGCCATTTCCTACTTGACGATGGAGTTGTCTGAATTTGTGCTATGTCAATAAGGCCTGTTTTTTTGGACCAAGGAGATATGTTATTCAAGAAAAAGAGGAAAAATATGCATAGAGGTTTTGATGCAAAACACTAAATTTAAATTGTCAAAAAGCGTACAGAAGAATTTGAAGAAAGAAACTCAACACCAGTAGATTTAACTGACTAGAGGAATGTTATGTTAGTCATTGTAAAAAAGGGTTAGAACCATGAGGGCATGATGTGCAGTCAGTAAACCAGAAGGGAACAATGAAAAATGGAAGTGGTTGCTCTATTTTTCCAAGAAACTTATTTAGTGTGTTAATGTTGAATACACTGATAATAAAGGAAAAGAGACACTACATGACCTATGAACAGTGGTTTCTATTTTCTTTATTTTCATTTTTTCAAAAATGATTATTATATGCTAGATTAGTGTAGAACATTGAAAAAATTATAATTTATTCCTATGAATTTAAAGAAGTTCATGACTAATATATGGTAGCTTAGTTTTAGCACATGACGACAAGTATGATGCACTCAGTGAAGATCGAAATAGTGATTATCTGTGAAATCAAGAACAATGTCACACATATGGGGCACCCAGTGTGGATAGCAAATGAAAGTAGGTTATATTTGTTGATGTATGATAAATAAGGATTTTACCAAGTTTTGAATATAGTTGATGAAAAAGATTTGATTAAAAAAAAAAACACTTTAAAAAAAATACATTAGTTAATGGCACACCCTATTTGATTTAAGAATTATCATTTATTCCAAAATTAGATTTATCATTGATACATTTTTAAATTTGAAGTATACCAATTTTAAATTCAGAGACTAGCAATTACTTTAAAAAGATTATTCCAGGGCTTGATTTTTCCTTTTCTTTAGGTTATATTTGAATTCAATGAGAGTTTTATTTTTTATCATAACCATCTTAGGGATAGGGTAATACAAGTTTAGAATTGCAGTCCCTTACAAATACTAAGTTAAAATGTGTGGTCCATCCCGCAGAGATCTTAATAGCTACTTATTGGATTATCGACTGCTTGGCTTTAAGCCAACTTTAATTCTATGAAAAAGACATCTTACGTGCCAGGTTTGCCTTCATATTCCTTGATGTCATAGCATGTGTTGATGGATTGATGATGACTTGCATGTGACCAACTTCACCCTTTAAACCAAAGGTTTGCATCCTATGACCCACTGAAATGGGATGATGGGAACAAGCGTGTAGGTTTTCTGTTGGAATTTTCTTCTCTTGGAAAGATGACTGAGCTGATTGTAGAGGTCTCTTGCTACTTTGAAAGAGTATTATAACAGTATACCTAACCTGGATAGATTGAAGCTCAGGTCCTGGACATACGGCAAAGGTTTACAGTTATGAGTTTTTCTTTCCGCTTCTGTCTTATTAATTTCAAACTTTGTATAACTTTTTTTCTTTCTTCCTGTCAGATCTACACTAACCCTCTGTCTATCCTCTGTTTATCCTCTGTTTTTGCTTTTCAGCATTCAGATGGTAAATTTAAGCAACATCTGAAAACTAAGCTAAAAGATAAGTTGTAAAACAAATAGGTGGCATTTTAGTCCTATGGGCTGTTGCAAAAGTTTGTGAATTCCTCATTTTGTGATTTGTACCAAAGTTAGTTCTTTCTGACAGTATTAAGACCTGACTGAAGTGATGCATTACTCTATATTATATTTTTTGATTTAATTGGCTTCTTTTTTTTGTTTTTTTTCTAACAATGTAAATGCAAAATGATACATACTAGATAGCCAACAATTGAGATCTAATTAGATGATTTTTAGAATGTGGTAAACTTACAGGATAAGTTTTCTTGAATATGTAGATCATTGTTTATCTTATTCTGAAATGTTTTTTTTTCTCTCATGCCCAGTTTAATTGTATATTAGATTGAATAAATTTCCAATTTTTGATTTCTGATCGTTGTCCTTCTAGTTGAAACAATCTAAAGACCAATCTTCATTCTCCCCCCCTTCCCACCTTCAGACATGTAAATGCACATGAAATACTAATTATATGATGTATGATGTTGTCAATAAATCCCTGCCATCTAACCAGGTTTTCTTGCATTCTTGTTCTTTATTTAAGCTGTAGCTTACTGATTGCCCGAGATTTATTGCTATGTAAATTGATCTTTTACAATGGCTAAAGAGTATTCATCTTTATTGAAGTCAAGTTATTCATGACAGATTTTCCTAATAGCATGAATACTAGATAAGGGGTTGGCAGATGCTAATTAAAACTAATGATCGAGCAAAGGAGACTAGGATAAATTAATTAGAGGCAAGGAGGCATTAATTAAAGGTAAATGAGCTCAGAATTTATGATTGGTAAACATCACTTGGGAACTTGTTAGTAGGTGATTTCTGACTGCCAATTATACCTGGAAGCACTTTTCTTTATATAAAGCTCTCAGAATATTGAAAGTATTACATTGATTAGTATCTCAAGAGATATACAGGCACTTGTATGAAGACCGAAATTGAGCAACTTTGAGCCTGGTTATTACCCAGATGGGTGACTATCTGGGAATAACAGGTGCTGTATACAGCAACAAGTTTGTTCTGTGGCTGTCTTAGCCTATGCTCTGTTGTTGATTAAGGTAACATCTTGCCAATCTGGATCAGACTGTGTACCCAATCCTTCTTCATACTGCTCCATAGAGGACGCATGACAGTGTGCTCTCCAAGGAGCCGACATGCTTGTTTGTTTTGCGTCATAGATTTTTATCATGTAGAGGCTAGGTTTTCTCCACGTTGAAGCTCGGTTTTGCTTCTTTTTTTTTTTTTTTTTTTTTTTTTTTTTTTTTTTTTTTTTGCTAAGAAATGACTGCATAACATCTTTGTATTTGAGTGCGTACATACTGTAATGTAGGGCCATAACTTTCAGAGTTATGACTGAATTTTATCATCTATACATCAAGCTATACCACTACCTGAGGTTTTCCAATGATGATATGAAAAGATAATTTGAAGAAACTTAACGTATGAAAAATGGCTGACAGAAACCAATGCCAAGTATCCTTGCCTTCAGGGCTAGTTGGCATGCTACCTAAAAATCTCCTATAAAATTGTACGTGTGTTCTCACCCAGGGACATGGCTAGAGTGTTGGGGGACTTGGCTTCTGGATGGTCTCCTCCCTCCAACATTGAATCCAGTTTTTCCCCAACATGGTGGCCACAAATGCCTGAGGGACCAAAAAAGTATTCAAAAATTCAGAGTCCATGAGCTTATTGAGTTGGCAGTCCTTTCAAAACCAATGATGTAGCTAAAGATTTTAGGGGCCCAGGTAAAAGGCTTCGCTCTTTGAGCCCCCCTCACTTTCTAATTTAAAATTTTATCTTCCCCCTCCCTTAACTTGGGGGGCCAGTGGGCTAGACTCCTTGAGTCCCCCGTCCCAGTATTTAGTGTAGTAATTCCCAAACTGAGGGCCGCATACATTGTATAATATTAGTAGAAATGCACTTGGTGAATTACTCTTCATGAAGCTTTTTTTCCAAAACAATAAATCTTTATACCCAGTAGTTTTTTCTCCGTGGTCCTTAGATAGAGAAAAGTCAAGCTATTGAAAAAAAAAATTCTTTTTTTTTTTCCTTTTAGATATCAACTGCAAGTAAATGCTATAACTAGCACTTATTAACAAGAAGGTTGTAGATATTGTTTTTTATCTTGAAATTTTTTTTTTACAAATTCTAGGTAATGAAAATGAATGCTAAGTAGCCCCCATAATGCTATACATGACTATATATACTCTACATTCTATAATTTTGTGATGAGTCATTACTATTCCAGGAGTTGCAAAGAGTGGAAAACAACTGTGATGTTATGATGCCAACAAATCCCTTCGATTAGTTCCACTGCTCCTATAATATATGGTTGGTTTACTGTAACTACATTTGAGATTAGTTCTCCTATTGCCATTTAAGAAATTCCCCAGAAATATCTTGTGAGATGTGTGCTCTATGGCAGGAAGTGATTCAATTTATTAGGCAGAGTCATCTTTCGTTTAAGATCATGTTCACAAAAGTTTGCCTGAAGAACAAATTATCCATGATGTGCAAGACTACTAGTGATTAAAAAACCAAAGTGATGATTATCACTGAATTTACAAGTGCTAAAAAGTGATGATTGTAAGAGAAGGGGAGATGTTGTGGTGCGAATCTCCCTGATTAGGTAAGAGCTTTCACTGAAGGCTAGAAAACCTAAATTTGAAATTCAAGTACTGTTTGCATCTGCTGCTGACATTTTATTGTTTGTGCTTTTGGTAAAGGTAAAAATCTCACTTTCCCTGTATCTCCATCCCATCACCATTCAGTTTGTTGATAATTTTTCTATCAAAAGCACAACAATGTGTTATTGACAGAAGAGAATATAGTCAACTTATCTAGGCAGTAGCAATAAAACAGTTGCTGTATCCATTGTTAGTTATGACAGCATTGGAATTACTTTCTGCTTGATTGCTTATTGGTACAGATGTAACTTTGTACCGTTTTATCTACCAAAGTAATGAATAAATTTTTACTTCTCAGAGAATGAGTGGAAATGCGTTCATTTTGATATTTACTGTTTGAAACTTAGGCAAAACAACGAAAAAGTGATATTTGAGGGTCTTCAAAGTTGGAAAGAGGTATTTTTTTGGGTTTTGTCTGTTGGTTAGTTTGTTTATTTGTCTGTCCATATATCATCTCAGAAAGTATTAAATTTCAATAGAATTCTGTGGAAGGGTAGGCAATGGGGTAAGAAAGAGGTGGTAAAATTTTCAGGTGGATCCAAGAATTTTTTCCTGATTGAGAGTTATTTTTCTGTTTCTTTTTCAATTATACCTCATGACCGCTCATTCAATGTCTCAAAAATTTTTCCATGAATTTTCATGAAATTCTGTGGAGGGTTGAACAATAACAATGTGAGAACAGATCAAACTTTGAAGCTGATCCATGTTCACTTATCTCCCCTGCGTCGTTACATGGCCAAATCACATAATATCACTGTAATTTCATGTTTTCTCTAAGTGTTTTCTAGTATATGAAAAAGTCCGACAATGCAGAGAAACTGTTTAGTGGATCTATTTTGTTATGTAGCTAAAATATCAAAAACATGTTAATAAGTAATATACGGATAAATCATAATGAGTAAACCGACCAACATCTTCTGGCAACATTTTGTGTTGGGGGTGATCAATTTAAAAAAAACAAGGAAAAATGGGGGGTTGATCAATGAATAAGTTGGTATGTAATCATTAAAATGTATGAATTTTCAAAAAATAAGCAGACACAAATGAACCCCCAGCTCTAAAAAAGTATTATGTGGAGGAACTTTGAAAAACTTTCTTTTTAAGCAAAATGAGGTTTGAATTTTCAGCCCTCTATCTTTATTGGTGAGACCTGTATGCATGATGCAGACATAGTCAGCTTCACCAACTTGAAAACTGAAAGAAGCCCTTTTGGTAGTGGTTTTGTGTGACGGTTTCAAAATAAAAACAATAATAAGTAGAGGTATGTTCTTAATGTAAATGTTGTGCCTGCCTCTTCTTTGTCACCTAATCTAATCTTTGTTCAATCGAAAATAATGCTGCATACAACTGAGAAAAGATAGCAATAGTATTTTTGTATTTTGTCTTAATTACAATCATTGCTGAGAAGTTATTCCTGCAGAGCTATGTTGAAGGGAATGATGGAAGGGGCTTCAATGCAATTTCAGTGAGCTCAGTTTATTCTGTATTTACTTCTATACAAAAATAATCCAGTGATTTTGTTATTTCATACTGGCACTCTGATTGATGAATCTGCATTGGTACATTATCCATACTTTGAATAGCATCTTCATCTGACACCTGACCAACCTTTATTAATTTTTGACTAGTATTTTTTAAATCTTAATTTTAGTTGCTTTTCATCAATACTCCTTTGACCATCTGTATAATGATTGACAATGCTTCATCTAATATAAAAGTGAATCAAGACTTATGACCAGTTTGGCTCAAATTTTTCAGTGGATCAAATGTTACTCAGAACTACTATTTTCTCTCTGGAGGCCAAATTCTCTTGTCTGTCCCTAAGAAACTTTCTCTGATACCTTTGTAATTTAGATTGCAAGGCTTTTGTCTACTGATACAGATGTATGAATATTACTTCAATTATTTCACTCAAAGATGAACCAGAAACTTTCCTTTGATTTTTAATAATTATTAGAAGTGATTCAAATTTGTCTCTTACAATAAAACAAACTTGAAGATTGTATTAAGATACAAATCTATAATTGACACTGAAACTTCATCTCATCAGATATTTATATTGCTATCACAGGGCTATGAACTCAATTTCCAGGTTTGTTAAATTAGTCAATAGTTTCTGATTGATTTCTTAAGCCAATATAGCCTAGGGTAGAGCATTGGCATGGTGAGCATTGCTTCAATCTAAGGAAAGTAGAAATGCTTCAGATTTTAGGGATTAGTAATTTATAAAGCCGTATGAAGTCTGACAACAAAACTTCTTCATATTTAGTTTATTTATGAACTTGATATTCTGGATTTACTATTGTATTCAGATTCCCCGACTCTGGAATGGTTTGTCTGAATTAAACTGAATAAAAACAGGTCTGGTCATGTAGCCTTTGTGAAAAGCAGTGATGAATACATTTTGAACTAGGCAAAACAATCATTGTAGGTTTACAAATGGTGTTATTTTTTGAGATTGCGTGTGTATGCATTTTGAACTGGGGATTTATGTACAGATAAACCAGCAATGCATTTTGGCAATCACTGGTTTTACACTTCTTGTATTCTTGACTAAATTACACAAGAGCATTTCTCATAACTGTCAGAGTAATTGATACAGTAGACATTGATGCTGTAGGTGATGTTTGAATTGTATGAGGATGTTAGATTATATAGCTTAGATTTATTCTTTGTAATAGCTTCTAAAAGACATGAAAATTTCAATGATAATGTAAAGCTTAAATACTGATCCATGTTGATCCAAGAAAAGAACAAACTATTGAAATAAACTGAATCATTATGTCTTCATATAAATGTTTTGCAATCCCTGAGGTGCTGGTTAACTATATACAAATAATACAAAGAAACCAGGGAATAAAAAATCGTGAGTGGGGAAAAGTTATCATGAGAAAGTATGAGCTTTAGAAAAACTAAGATTGTAAGGATAGTTATCATTATCATATGATGATGAAATGGTGACTGTGAGGTAGGTAGTTTGATTAGTTTTCACTTCACCTTGCTTAGTCTGACAAAATTGTTTGTCTGCTAGAGCTTAAGAATATTGAATGTTGGAAAATAGGTGCTCTTCATAGGTTTTCTTGGCTGAGAATTTATTTCTGTTTGATGAAGTAGTTTAGCACTTAGAAAAATGAAGTGTGGGTATCTCAAGTTATTGTCAGTAAATTCTTCTATAGCAAAAAGATGTAAAGATTTTTGTTTCTCATTTTATTAATTCAATAATTTGTGGCGGATTCTGCAGAGGTTATTCAGGTAGATTTACAAGAGATTTCATTTGATTATTTTACCGTTCATACATTTCATGAAATTCTTTGCTTTCAGTTGGAAAATATTCTTGAAGAACACATCATGTAAACTTCATAGTTATTTATGATTATCTTCCATTATGGCTAATAGAAAATTGTTGTAGGTATACTCACTACCCACACTATATAGTGTCATTTTTGTTATTGAACATTTTTCTAGATTATTTGTCAATAAAAATATTGAATTTAGTTTTCAAGCATTGTTCATTTTCTCTGATTTGCTGGTGGCTCTTTCGGTAATTTCTTTTAAAAAATTGAAGTATTTGGCAGTCAAACAATTTTATTGATAACCTTCATACTGTATATATCATTACATTCTCATTTTTTTTATTCAGTATTTTTCCAAGTTTCCCAACCATTATAACCATTAATTTGAGAGGGGAAAAAAGCCAACAATATCATATTTAGACTAGTATCCTCATCTATTTTATGGTCTGAGCTCCTATACTTTTCAGCCTTCATCAGCCATCTTTCCATTTGAATGGAAACTACAATTTCATTTATAGGACTGCATTGATTTTTTCATCAGTTCCCTCACAACCTCTACTTTTATTCAGGCTTGAACTCGTTATGCTACCCTTTACTGATTTCAGTGGTTGACTAGTTTCTTTCATGTTATAAGGACTGAGCTGTTGTATTTGACATACTTTCTTTCTTCCCACACCAATGTTGTTAATGTAGATGATTATGTCTGTTTTGGCTGACCAGGTTGATGCGTGATCAGCGTTGATGCTGACAATCTGGGTAGATGAGATTCTCTTAGGGTGTTGGCTGGTCCTCTTGTCATAACCTGCGTGTCAGTTCAGCTTCTTTTTCAAAATCCAGTGTGTCTTGCTCCTGGCCGCAGTGACAGTTCTTCTGTCGTTCAGGTCTGTCTATTGCCCTGGTGGCATTGTTGCAGCGCTTAGGGGTTACCTTCAGGACATCCTTGTATTGACCCCAATAGAATCTGTGGCTGTTTCTTCATAGAACTGTGTCTTAGGTATGCAGTTGTTGTCCATGCAGACTATGTGATCTGACCAATGGAGCTGTCATATACTAATGAGCTTACTACCCATCCTAGAATCTGAACATATAACTTGGGGATTTGAGCAGAATTGATGGTGCTAACTAGTATTTTATCTCTTTTATGATAATTGTGCCACTGGGCACAACTAGTTTTTGTTAGATGGCAAATTTTACATTTGTTCAAGTGTAGTGCTTAAGGTGCTTGGAAATATTCCCACAGGTGAATGAAGGTTACTAAAAGTGACTTATGTGATTAATGTTGAAAATTGCACTTGCTACAAAAGCAATAAAATAATGTTATGTGGAGGCCGTATAGCTGGGGTAGTTACATATTTTCCACTGGTGACGGGTTGGTGTTTCAAGCCCAGGTAAAAGCCAAGAAGAGCATGGAGATCAGAAAATTGATCTTCAAAACTTGCAAGATGCCCTTACTTGAAAGATTAGCATTACACAATCCTCCTACCCTCCCACAGTTTGTCCTTGTGCTATATTAAGCCTAATAAATATCAAGATAATGATAATCTGTACAATTCATGGTATTGTCTCATCTCAATATCATAAACCAAGTGAGCCTGATTTATTATTTTGAAAGAATATTTGCTCATGATTTTCATGATTTCTATCAGCACTAGACTGATCTTGTTTGAAATGGGTTTCTTTTACATGAAAACATGTTGTAATGAGGTACCAGTTTGTCTTTCAACAGCTGAGATGCCATGTAAGACCACGGCATGATTGAGTAGACAGATCCCTGTTCTTGATATTGAACATTGACTATTGCTGTCTCCAGTGTTATATTTTAAACACTAAGCAATCACACGAAATATAAGAATAATGCAATAGGCTGTTTTTTTTAATTCATTTATTTACTTACTTTTTTTCTGTATTTGGTCTAGATTCAATCTGAGCATGCGCTTGGAGAAAATACTATTTTGTGCAATTTTGTAAAATACAGGAACTAATTTAAAATTCCTTGACTCCAGGTAAAACCATTTAGTTTATTTATTGTTTTTAGGGAAGTAGTAATTTGTTGAAATCCTTTCAGGCAGTGGAATATTTAGTTTTCACCTGTATAGTTTTCAAAGAATAGTTCCCAATGTTTCACACTTTGCTTACAGCTGAATCTTGACAATACAAAACAAACAGAAACACATTTCCTTTGCTGTAGACATGGAATCAGATGTTTTTTATTTTATCATTCCTTTGCATTGCTAATTTTGGTGACATATTCAGTGCCTTCAAGATTCGGTATGGAATTTCTTTTTTTTTTTATGAGTGCAATTATTGTCTCCTAAATCTTGAACAGAAGGTTTTATACATTTTCTCCAAATGCAAACACATGAATGTGTTGATGTGTGTATCTTTATGTAGTGTATTTGTACACAACATGTTGATGTGTATGTTTGTGCTCAGGTAGAAATATTTTACGCCAAATCAGTGAAATCGCCTAATTCTCAAAATTCACTTAATTCTTCAGGAATTCACTCTTATTTCATAATATTTTGATAGGAGAAATATTTGCTTTATAACATTGTTTTGATCAGATAAACTTTTAATCAAATAAAATTTATGTATTTATTTTTTATAAAAAAATTAAAACTACATATAAAATTTTTTTACAAAAATTAGTATATTCCACAAACTTTTGATTGTGGAAAAAAAAAAAAAAAAAATAGTTGTTTTATATCCCTGGTTTGATCAAATGAACTTTGGATCAAATTAAAATTATGTATCTTTTTTTATTTGGTGGAAAAAAAAAAATTGAAATTTTGCCAATTAGGCAATTTAGCATAGAAATACATCTTTATAAAATATATACATGTGTGTGCATATACGTACTCATGGGAGAAAGAATGATAGACAGACTGGTGTTATAAAGAGATATGTATGTATTTCTATGAATATTTTGTCTTGCACAAATCTTTTATGTATTACGTCTGTATACTTTCAACTGGTCATGTTTTGATATATGTGCAAATATGAATATATTTATTTCCTTATTAATATATGTTGTGCATGTTTGTATGCACGCTAATATATGTGCAAACCTACAACATATATATGTAAAGATATGTGTGTATGTATGTATGTAGTGAATGTATGTATGTCTTTTGTAGACCACAATTTTGCACCTTGGAAGCTAGTTCAGGGATATATCTTTTCATGGCAAAAGTCATAGGTTATGTATTTTTTTTTTTCTTAAATATGTATGTCTGTTTACCGAATTTTGCTTATTTTACAAAAACAAATAAGGATGTGCACCTCTATCCTAAATTTTACTAAAAAGAGCACTACTGTTTTTTTTTTTCTAATTTTACTGATCTTTTATTCATGGGGTATAACACTTATTTTTGTCTCAAAAATATTTAAACAGATAAATGTACTCTTCCATTTTTAGTGCCTAATAATTTTTTGTGAAATTACCGGTCTTTTTCCCAGCAAATTAATGTAAATGACATGCAGATATAGCTGAATATTTGATGGCATCAAAAGTAGAAAAATCAAAAATCATTCCTACTGCATTTTTCAGCTTGACCGTAAAAGTCAAACAGGCAGTTTTAGATATAAACTCAGTGGATTTAAGTTCAAAACAGCTTATTCAACTCCTATATTACACAAAATATTTTGTGTAAATTTTGCTGAAAACACTGACAAAAATAATGATGCTAAAGCAATCAATGAGGAAGCTGATAAAAACGCTGGAGAAATAACATCAGAAAGATAAGTTGAAACAATAAAAATGCAAAAACAGGTCACAAAAGTTCCAAACGATGATTAAGACACAAAACTTGAAGGAAAATATGTGGAGGAATATGATGTAATAATTACCTGAGAAAAATTGGAGGATTTTATACGAGAAATCCAGCATTGAAAAAAACAAATATTCCGAAATTTTTCTCCAGAATAAAAAGCTGAAACTACAGATTTGAAAATTCATTAAATGGATGAATAAACTTGTAACAGAAGATAGACTCTTTGACTGTGTGGTTAAAGATGAAGAATTTCCTCACCTAGCAAGATACAGTGCTGAGAAGGTTATCATGGAAGAATTGAGTGAGGAATATGACACAGAATGTTTGTTGAATGAAAAATTTGAAACCTCTGGAAAAGTTATTGAAGATAAAAAAGCAGACAATAAGCAAGATGATTCTTCAAAAACTGAAACACCCACCCCAAATAATGACATTATAATTGAAGTAGATGATTCTGAGGTGACGGTACCCCTACTGAAACAAGAATTCAAGAGATAGGAATTAAAACTAACAGAAATGACAAGGTATCAGAAAAAGAACAAGAATTAAGTAGTTCGAGTTGAGACAAACTGAAAAAAGCTATAAACTAAATAAAACTTTTCCGAAAATGGATATATTCTGAACTCCAGGTGAGATCTGGTTAAGAAAAATTTCCTAAAGAATCTGGATGTTAGAACCCAAAAAATTAATTGGCAAGCACATCATCCTAGTCACTGTCACAAATGCCACCAGTTGCGTATTCAGCCAGTTAGTGCTTCTTTGGACAGGTCCACTGCTACAGATGTGGAAAGATAGGCCACATGGCATGTTACTCTGATGCTTTGATGAAATATACGTAGCTGGTTTGGTCATATTGCTCGACCGTGTGATAAAGAAATCAGGAGAAAAGGTCATTTTATCTGCAATAGCTTTGAGCATATCTGATGAGACCAAGTATAGTTATCAGGATGAGAAATTCAGCGGGATTACAAAAAGGTGTCCTGAACTGTCGAAGTTCATCAATACACCTGATATTATACTGCTGTCAGTGGCCTCACAGCATACAAAGAGATCCAAAACCTGCACTGGATTTTAATGAGAACGCCTATTATTATTTATTTAATATACCAAGTAACAAAAGCATCACACTCACTACAAAAATAAAAAGCAGAATAGAGGAGGAAGGACCCTGGAAGAACCCTCATTGAGTTGGGAAACAGAGACAAAGGACATTGGAGCAGTATCAAGTTGTGGGGAAAGCATGACTTCGGAGTGGTTCAGATGTGCAGTTGACCATGGAGGTCAATGATATCAAAGTAACCAGGCAGTACTCTGAAGATAACAGATGATGGATCTGAGGTAGCCAGATTACAGAAGCCTTTAGAGAGACCAAGAAACGACTGAGGGACTAAGGCTGCTGTACAAAGAACCCACTGAGAAAAAATCCTTAGAATTAAGACCTGAATTTATACAAACAAGACTCACACTCTTTTGTAATTCTGGGCTCTTCCACATAAAGAGAACCAAAAATAGTAAAAAGAAGGGATGCAAGGTCTTGGGCAGGAGCCCCGAATGAATTGGAAAAAAATGGTGCTCATTGAATGTCTGAAGATGCCAGACATGAGCTGAATGATATTGCTGATTGATCCTAGTGAGCCAGACAAGAGAAGGCTGATCTAACTTTAGGAAAAGTCGACTGTCTGGAGGCTGACAAAAACTAGTATCACTGTTAGACTACATGGTTGAGATAAAATAAGATATCTATCACACTCTGGAAATTTCTGATGCAAAAAAAAAAGGATGCTCCTTCATTTCATGTAAGTTTGACTTTTACCTAAATTGAGGAACCTTATGTTATCTTGAATGTAACCCAAAAGTCAGCGAACAAATCAATGGACAGAACTTTCACAAAAATTTAACTTGAATATCATCCTTAATGTAACCTAGAAGTCATTGGACAAAGTGAGTAACAGTCCAATATAGCTTGGAATGCTGTCAAAAGATGGACAGAAAATGTGATCATGACTAATTCCTTGGATGAAGAAGAAAGCATTTTTTATAGAAAGCATGATAGACAATCAGTTGGAAGTTCCGCAAGATTACGATTACGCTTGCCAGAAAGTTTGAGGTGTTGTGTTGTTGGACTTAATGAACAATCTGTAGTAAAATATGTTTTTTTTTCTTAGTAAGCATAAAGACTATACTCACTTCTAGAACAAAAAAAGGCGGAAGAACTGTTAAGTATTTCACTTGAATTATCTATAGTGATATACAGTAGTTTCCATTACACAGTTTGATTTACTTCTTACAAAGGAGCTGATATATTGTTAAATGGGATGAACGAATGAACACGTGTGTATGATGAAGGTCTGTTGCTTTTAAATTCTGTTGAATCTGTCATTTTTCATACTAACAATCTTCATATCAAAATTCACTTATATTAAAGTATCAATTTAATATTTCTGAGGATTTTTTTTTTCTATTATATTTATGTAGTTTTTAATATTTTAAGGCATTTGTGCTTCACTAAAATATTTGAAAGTCATGTGCAAAAGCATGTTGGAAATAAACACACAACAATCAAAATTGAAGATGCAAAACTGGAATAAGTGGACCACTACATCTACCTAGGACAATGAATCTCCATGGAATCCTTTAAAAAGGAGAAATCAAGCATAGAAAGGCAATCCGTCTGTAGAGCAAGCTCAACATCCAAGAACAAGAAAATCACATCAGTCCTAAAAAGAGAGGTATACAACCAATGCATCCTCCTGATTGTCATCTATGGAGCTGAAACAGGGAACCCAACCTAAAGACTGACCCTCAAACTTAGAACCATGCAACAAGCACATGAAAGAATCATGCTCAACCTCACATGGAGAGATTATAAAACAGCACTATATATTAGGGAAAAAATAGAAGCCCGAAACAATCCATTAAAAAACTTGAATGGTAATTGGCTGGTCATGTAGCAAGAATGGTAGACAACCGATGGACATCATGACTTACGACATGGATCCCCAGAGATCACATGCAAAACGGAGGCCGCCAGAATACAAGATGGTGAGATGAACTGGACAAGTTTAGATAGTGTTTGCTGCGTGACATCCATGGTAGACTGGTCTGGCAAAATCTGTGGAAGGTCTGTGTCCAAAGACAGATGATATGAGACTGATGATGATGATGATGAAAGTATTTGAATATTTACCTCTCCTAATATAAATTTTGCATGTTGTGGAGTTTGTTAGTGCATATATTTGCATATCCTATGATGTTAATGCAATATATTTGCATATTTTAAGATGTTACTGATATATTTGTATGTTTGAAAAAATTAGATGTATATTTATTCCATTCTATTAGTTCACCTGGTCTTCTCATTTCGCTAATACTGATGATATTCCATTTGATGTTTTTGATTTTGTTTTCTATAAAACCCACAAAAGAAGAAATCAAGCAAAGAATTACCCTACGATGGCAATCTTTTGGCAAAGCAAGCTCAACCTTCAAAAATAAGAGGATCCAATTAATCTTGAAAAGAGGAGTATACAACCAATGCATTTTCCTGATAGTCACTTATGGAGCTGAAATAGGGAACCTAACTAAGAGACAGACCTACAAACTGAGAAGCATGTAGTGTGCGCATGAGAAATCACGCTCAGCCTCACATAGAGAGATCACAAGACAGCACAGTATATCCGGAAGAAGATGGGAGTTCAAGACATCATAGAATCTATTAGAAAACTTAAATGGCATTGGGCAGGCCATGTTACGAGAATGGCAGACAACTGATGGACATCACAACTCACAACATGGATCCCCAGAGATCACATGTGAAACCAAAGCCGGCAGAATACAAGATGGAGAGAAGAACTAGATGAATTCAGAAAATACTGGCTCATGATAGAGAAATGTGGTGGATCCTGGGGAAGGTCTTTGTCCAACGACGGATGATGATATTTATTCCCCTTACTTTTTTTACCATAAAGTGTCTGTGCCTAAAGGTTCAAATTTTATTTTTTGGGTGGGATGGATGCATAATGGACTTGGAACTAGACTTTAATGGGTGCAACAATGGAATCATAAACTGACTACGTAAACTCAGGCTTTGCTGGGTATTTTCTGTTGTGCTTAATGGGATAAATTATATCTTTAAATTGTTGTCAATTATTTGTGTGGGATGAATGTGCAGTGATCCAGAAACATTCTCTTGAAGAACTAGATCCTACAGTGAGAGACATGAGATAAAATGAATAAAATGGGCAGTATTAATAAACCTAGGTTAGGTCAGGTATTTCTGCTAGTATATATATATATGTATATATATATATATATATATATATATATGTGTGTATATTTGTGGAAATTTTGTAAGCCTTATAAGTTTAAAGACATAAATGTTTACTCAAACTCACATTTCCATAAATTCAATGCACACACATAATGATGGTTTCCCAGCAATAAATAATGTGTGCTCATATATACTTCTAGTGATTCTCTCTCCCTCTCTCTGGAAGACGTTGAACAGGTTCAATCACATTTATAAATTATATCAGGTGAGGCATCTTATTATAATTGTTTTGCATTCAAGATGAGGAATCTGTATTGCTAGCAGACTTTTCCTTGCTGGTACTTGCATGGCCTATTCTTTATTTCAAGTTGCTGCATCTCAAAGTTTACCTATAAATTCTTATGGCTTCCTTTTTTTGTATTTCCTCCCTCTCGGAGGTGTGTACTTATCAATTTTATGCGTGTTACACAGTGTTACCAGTGGTCTCCTTGGTGATAGTAATGGTGCCTAGTTTGCTTTTGGCCCAAGAAATCTTAAATAGTACCAAGTTTATGGCTGAAAATTCCATTGCAATCATTGATTGTATTCAAGCATGTTTTAAAAGTAAGAGAATTTGAATAAAAAAAAGATTTTCAAAATCTTAAATATGTACAAATATTGGAATTAGTGATACAAAATTTTCAAAACCTTTTGATTTGTGGATATATTTAAAACTATTGATCAGACTCTTGAGGGCGTTTTAGGACAACAACCAAACGCATCATGTTTTGAGATGTGACGTGATTTCAAATCCTTTTAATGATACTCTTTTCAAATTTGGATCACTTTCTTACATTTCATCCTCTCAATAGTGTCAGATAGGAAAAAAAGCTTCTTGGAACTATTTTATTTAGTGTCATGATATATATGTTGTAAATGTATATGTGTATATGTTATTTCTGTTGGATATTATCATAGAATTACAAATAAGGATATATATCTCTTATATTTTCACATAACAATTTATATACATGCATACACATGCATCTGTGTGCGCATATATATAAAAAACAATAATTATGAATATGTTATATTATTTGAAACTATATTTGAAATGACTTTCTGTTATTACACGGAGAATGTGTCACTTGGCCCAGACAACATAAATACGATGAACAATTAAAGAAAATTGGGTTGCTGCTGGAATCGAACCTGAGACCGTTAGGTAGTTACTTCAGCGTATTGTTGCATTTCCAATGAGATGAACAGCCTGTGGAATAGCGAAAGCCCAAATAACTGCTTCATCTTGTTCACTTACTGTCCATGTCTGCAGTATTGTTTTGTCAACCCAGACAATGATATTATTAAGAAATGAATATATAATCCAACAATGATTATGAATGCATTATATTTTTTAAAACCTTTTTTGAAATGACCTTCCGTTACTGTACAAGTGACACATTCTCTGTGTAATAAGTGGAGGTCATTTCAAATAGTTTCAAATAATATAAAGCATTTATAATTATTCTGTCAGATTATATATCCATTCTTCTACGTAAGCATAATACACACTTATGTACGTGAATACATAAATATGCACGAATAGAATTTATACAGTTTTCATTACCAGTTTTATCTGTATAAACTTAAAATGGCATCAAGCCATAATTTGGGGGCTAAAGCTCGCTACTCAAACAAAATACCCACGTGCTACTTATCACTTCATGGCCAGCACTCTCTATGGATATTAATGACTAAGCTTTTTTTTCCCTGTTAATGTTAGTAAATAGTCTATTACACACTCATTCAAATCCTCATTTTCCCTTTTAGCTTGCATGTTAAGATGCCACAAAAATAAACCTATATTGTTGAGAACCCACAACCAAAACTGTCAACATAGATGTATTCAGTTTTGCTGACTGGCTGGTTATGAATGTTTCATGCATACAGGCAGCACCTATGTAGCTATAAGGCTGAAAGTTTCGACGTTTACTCCTTATGTCCAGATAATAATTTTGGTAATTTAAGAAAATTATTTTTTCGGGGGGGGGGGGGGTCAATTTACGGTGTAGAATTCATACTGGTCCCTTGGTTTGTGTCCGGCAGTGTTCATGCTGGCCTTGTGTAAATTCAGACTTTTTTTAGTGATCACTGACTTACAAAAGGTGAGAAAATTTCTTCAATTGATCACCCCCAACATGGCATGCTGCCAAAAGATGTTAGTCACAAGATGGTTTCTATTGAATGACAAATTTTCAGTTTTGATTTACTTCATTCAAAACTTGAGATTGAAGAGAAAAAAATTCAATAAAAGAACAAAACAAACCCCAATGATATTGCTTCATTTTCTACTGGTTGTTATTTCTATCTTTGTTGGCTTTCCTAAAAATGTAAATTTTTCAAAAATTGCCGAATGTTGTATGAATATTTTAAAACAATTCTCCATTACTTCTTGTCATCTCTTTTTCTAATTTCTCCTTCTCACAGTATTATGAGTGAGTGAGTTTCTAGCCATTTCGAGCAATTTATTTGTATCTACTTTTCTAAAATATATTTTTTGGGATTTTTCCACTGTATTCTATTGTCAAACTACTATTGAGTTTTGACTTGTGTAACAACAGTGATGGATGACAATGACCAGACCAAAAACCAGTGATGCCATATGCAAGTAACAATGACACAATGACGTATGCAAAAACTGATGTTGAATTCACTCCTGCTTCTAAAGCCTAACTCCAGTCAATTTGTCCTGCCAAAGTTTGCGCATCCCATTTACAGGAACCACTAATCAAGAAGTTGAAATGGGATTCATAGTTTTGGAATAATATTGTATAGAGATATGAATTCTGTTTTTTTTTTTTTTGTTTTTTTTTTTTTTTGATTACAAAGAAGTGACAGTATTTGACCCCAGCACAGCCAAGTTTGTTATTCTTTTAGTTTGGTTATCAATTCATTGACAACTTTTATTTCTTTGAATAATACACATATACCAAGGTAGCAGGGGTTGCTGCATTTAAGAGAGAGTATAGTCATTGATTGACAGGCATTATAGGATGGAGGAAATTTTGTGCCCCTTCACAACTGTGCTTGGGGATGGCTTCCCCTCTTGCCTCGTTTCTGACATATACTCTGAGTCTTTTGCAGAATGTTTTGTGCCTTTACTATTCTTGAGTGGATAAATTTCCACTTATCTACAGGAATTATATTCGTTGAATGAGATTGCACTGAATAATAAGAGCCTGGAGTTCAATGAGGCATCCATTATCAAGTTTAAACACCATTATTACCAGATCATGCGACTCTGAGTGAAAGATTATTTCAGGTAAGGGGCATCTTATCTGGAAATACCTTTTGTATAAAGTTTTAAGCAAATCTCACTCGAAAAAGCTGAGAAACTGGATTTGGAAACAACGTTTAAACGCAATTATTGCTGGATCATGTGACCCTGAGTAGAAGATTTTTCTAGGTCATCTCCTCAGGGGACACTTGTTTACTCTATAAGTCTTAAATAAGTAAATCTGATTCAAAACAGCTGAGAAAATAGATTTCAGTCGATTTTTGAAACATGAAATCTAAATGACATCATTGCCAGATCATGTCACTCTGAGTATAAGATTTTTCTATGTAAGAAGCATCTTATTTAGGGATACCTTTCTTCCTAGTTTCAAGTAAATCTGATTGGAAGCAGCTGAGAAACAATATGGAGACAGACCTATCGATGGATGGATGGAGCCTCTTATAAAGGCTTTTGAGAACCCACTTGATTTAGCATAATGAAGCTGCATAAAATTTTAGTGCTCTAATTATTTGATACATATATTTTAATATGCATTTAACTACATTTAACTTTAATGTAGATTTAATACATATGGTGATTTGGTGTGTTAGTTAAAGGTGAGGATGATTATAAAATGAAAATTAAGTTATAAATAAGATATATATTGCGATTAAAAAAAACTTTTTACTCAAAATAAAATTTTAAAAAATTCTTTGAAACACTACCATGCCAAATCCTCTTACCAAAAGTTAAGATATTAGAATTATCTATGAAAGATATCTATGATAAATACCATTGGGTTAAGAATGTTCATTTCATTGACATTTTTAGAAACTATCAACATAGGTTTCTTCAGTACATGCCGTACCAGTTGAGCTAGAGGGCTGAAAATTTAAACATTCACTCCTTATGTCTAATTCTTATTTTCTTGAAAAATGTATAAATGCAATGTAAGCTCACATTGAATTAGTACCTACTTTGTGCCTGGCTGCGTTCATGCTTGTTTTTAAAAAATTCAGACATTTTAGTGATCCAACAAAAGGCGAGAGATGTAATTCATCAATTGAGAGAAGTAGTTTATTCCAAATTTTTTAATCAATCACCCCGATATGGCATGCTGCTAAAAGATGTTGATATCATGACTGTCTCTATTGAGTGAGTGACCAAACCTATTGTATGTTGTGATTAATCATTTAAAGTGTAAAATGGAAAATGCACATTGTTACATAGATGCATCAATAAATCTGTATCCTTACAATGAAAAAAATATTTATTTTACACAATAAATTTTTATTTTCCAATATATTCTCCTTCCTTGTCAATGCACTTAACCCAACACTTTTCTATAGATTGAAGATTATATTGTGAAAAATTCAGATCAAAATTCAACTAATAACTGTGTCAGACTATAGGCTTCTTGAACCATTGCTACATACAAAAATACTTGTCCATGTCTGTGTACTGTGGGTCTTTTAAGGCTTATTCTGTCTATATCCATCTCTCTGTCTATATCCATCTCTCTGTCTATATCCGTCTCTCTGTCTATATCCGTCTCTCTGTCTATATCTGTCTCTCTGTCTATATCTGTCTCTCTGTCTATATCTGTCTCTCTGTCTATATCTGTCTCTCTGTCTATATCTGTCTCTCTGTCTATATCTGTCTCTCTGTCTATATCCGTCTCTCTGTCTATATCCGTGTCTCTCTCTGTCTATATCCGTGTCTCTCTCTGTCTATATCCGTGTCTCTCTCTGTCTATATCCGTGTCTCTCTCTGTCTATATCCGTCTCTCTGTCTATATCCGTCTCTCTGTCTATATCCGTGTCTCTCTCTGTCTATATCCGTGTCTCTCTCTGTCTATATCCGTGTCTCTCTCTGTCTATATCCGTGTCTCTCTCTGTCTATATCCGTGTCTCTCTCTGTCTATATCCGTGTCTCTCTCTGTCTATATCCGTCTCTCTGTCTGTCTATATCCGTCTCTCTGTCTGTCTATATCCGTCTCTCTGTCTGTCTATATCCGTGTCTCTGTCTGTCTATATCCGTGTCTCTCTCCCTGTCTATATCCGTGTCTCTCTCCCTGTCTATATCCGTGTCTCTCTCCCTGTCTATATCCGTGTCTCTCTCCCTGTCTATATCCGTGTCTCTCTCCCTGTCTATATCCGTGTCTCTCTCCCTGTCTATATCCGTGTCTCTCTCCCTGTCTATATCCGTGTCTCTCTCCCTGTCTATATCCGTGTCTCTCTCCCTGTCTATATCCGTGTCTCTCTCCCTGTCTCTCTCTCCGTCTCTCTCCCTGTCTCTCTCTCCGTCTCTCTCTCTATACATACATACAGGCCACTGTCAAGATTGCTAACTGGTGTAACAACTTATTACAGTTTACTGTCTGGGTGAAAGTTATGGGAGAGTTGTTTGCATTAGTGTTCAATCACCAATTCTCTTTACTCACCATCTTAAGTCTCTCCTCCATGATAGTTGGTGAGGAGGGGGACAACTATATATTTCTAAAAAATTTCCCATCAAAAGACAACAATTAGATAATGCAAGGGGTAGTTCTTATTCAACCAAGTTTTATTGTATCTGCTAATTTGAGCAATTTTAAAATTTTGTACCACCAAAAGACTTTTCTGTTCAATTTTTCTTTAGAAACAAAAGAATTTTTTTGTTCCTGTCAATACTGTATGTTTTTACCATGTATCTATCCAATCCTCACTATAAATCTCTCTTGTTCTTTTTTGTTCACATCCTTTTAAGTTGTACTGGGGACCATAGTTTCCAACTCACCCCAGCTTATGCCCCCACCTCCTTATTGAATTATGGTGGATTTTCCAACCACCCTGCTTATTCCAACCCCCTGACCACTGCTGATTAAATTATGACAGATTTTCCACCTCTTAGTTATTTCAATCCTACAGTCCCCACTTAAAAAATTGTGACAGATTTTCCAACCCACATGCTCTTTATGACTCCCAGGCAATCAAGCACATAAGAATAGTTTGTTGATTCTATTGTCACAAACTATCTTACTACCAATGGATCTTTTAATGCGTCAATGGGATAGAAAGATTCTGGCTATGATATTCAATTCTTTATGAATTATATCTCAGGTCATTTGGCTGGGAAACACTTGCCATAATCATTACTAACCTCTGTACAACTTTGATGCATTTTTTCCATGGATGATCATTTGCGAAAATGTCATATTCAAGTCATAAAACATTTTATTTGGAAAAATTTTTCCCCTAAAATCTTTCTAGTTTTAGTGGTATCTAATAAGGTGAAGGGTTAAAAGATTTTAAATCACGCTTTTGAAAATTTTGCAGCTAAATTGGGTGTCAGAACTGAACTCGTCTTTTCAGAAGCAATTTAAAATTTTCATTGAATTTTTAATTGCTTGGGAATAATCTGTACCTTGCATGAATAAATCACTATAGCCCACATTTATCTAAAAAATAGATGTCCTGTTTAAGATAATTTAAAAGAATTACCAGCACAAGATTCGGGCATTGTTGGTCCAAAAATGACCAGGAAGGCCCCAAAAGCATTTTTTGAAAAAAACAAAATGTTTTTAGATGGCACCTAGTGGAGTACGCAAATGCAAATTTTCAAGGTTGTAGCCCCCAAAATGTGAACAGGACACGTGCACATATTCACATAGACACAAACACTTAAAGAAAGAAGAATCTGTAGCTCTCTTGACTGGTTAGTCAGTAATTTGTGGGGTCATGATGATTCGGTATTTGGAACTTATCTTCATGGAATGTCACTTTGGTTAAAAAAAAAAAAAAAAAATGTAGCAAGTTCTGATCTGTTCGTTTGACTTGAAATATCTTTTTATATCACATCACGCCAGTCTCTCAGGTGGCAATTGTCTGCCTGCCTTGAAAATCAGCATTTTAAGAACTGAGTTTTATCTGGGCTTGAAAGCTGACTACTGTTACTGGTGGGAAAAATATGACTACTGCAGTAATCAAGGAGGCTTTAATCCCTGTTGTAAGAGTTGAACATGCTGTGTTACTTTATATATATATATATATATATATATATATATATATGTGTGTGTGTGTGTTTGTATTACCTTAATTCAACTAACATGCAGGGATTCACGAAGAATTTGATTTGAAAGAAAAGTATATATATAGTGAAAAAGTAGATAATATTGTGTACAATGTTCAAATATGAACTGTTCTTATTAGTTTATTAAGAAGAAAATTGTAGAACTGAAGTTGCCTTGTCCATTGCTTCAACCACTCTGCTATGACCTGTCGATAAATCTGTTGGAATATGAATCACAAAACTTTTCATGTGGAAAATTGTTGCATCTGATTAGAGAAAAATCAGGCCGCCACATTACATTTTATATTGTGGCTCTTCTGCGTTATGATTACGACTGCTGCTGCTATTCTGACTGTTTAATCGAAAAATGTGAAAGGGGCAGTCTATCACGAACCTCTTGTTACTGTGTATAATTGATTCACCGTGAACAGCTGGATGTTTATCGACTCTTGTAATGAGTAGCTCCTTTCCTATATTGCCACCTCATTGTTAAAAAGCTGGCCACCTGTTAGGTTCTTGCGAAAGAGGAAATCCCTCTCAGCTGAGACGGCGGGAAGACCATTTTGAATGGTTATTGTTTTACAATGTAAAATTATTTCGATTGAAGTAGGAAAGTTGTGTACTCTCTCTCTTGTATATAATTTAGAATTGGTAAAATTGTTGAAAACTTATGTTCCAAAATATATTCAAGCAAAAAATAAACATACTTCATAGTGTGCCAGGAACTGTTTTATGAAATTGTCAGGTAATTTAAAAAAATAAGATGAAATATCAAATTAACAAAACCAAAAGAAAACAAGAAGTTTAGTTCATGAGTCATCATAAATAGAAGCAGTCATTCATAGAAGCATTGGTTGACAGAAATTAACATTTCTAAAGGTTAGAGTTCTTTTAGAAATTTTCTACAATAAAAAGAATGTAGCCCACATTCGTGGAAATCATATTTCCCATAAACCAACATGCATGCTTACAGACAAAATAAAAATACCAACCAAAAAATTGATGTTCATCCAAAAAGCTATTTTGACATGATCAATGCTGGACAAACATGGGAGCATATTGAGATGGTATTTATTTCAGAACTTTCTCCATGAATGGTCGAAAAAAAGATTAAAACACATTTTAAATATTTGTTTTACAGGAGAGAGCTGTTCAAAGTGTTGGGCTATTCCTTCTTGGTAACCACCCTCCAACCCTATTGCTGTCAGACTTGGATCAGTAGAAGTGATTGCTTTTCCAAGAGTATTTAAAGGGTGTCATTGGAATGGTTCCAGAGTTTGCAGTTGACAAATAAAAGGAAATTAACTGCAAACATTATCAGTTCTATTTCTGCTTGCCTCTGTTTGTTCTTGCATGCATTGTCGATCGCAACCTGGCGATGCGAATGCTTTGCTGCTCCCTTATTGGTGTTTTCTTGGGAATGAATAGTTTAGCAAAGTGATGCCTAATTTCTCACAGACTTAATCGTACATGACCATCCCCTGTTTCAATAGAAAGCAGACCATGTTTAATTTTTGCTTCCGTTAGAACTTTTAATCAAACACTTATAGGGAAACTGAGAAGGTTTGTCTAGAGCTTCCTTGCCAAACCACTAAGTTGCTAACAAAGAAATCCGATGACCACAAAGGAATAATTTTTGAAGACAATTCTTGGCAATTGTATGTTGTTACCCCTGATTGACAATCTTTCCCCTGCTAAGGTTAACAATGGGTGTAGTAATTATTTACTATCATTACTGTGTGGGCTGTAAGGTAGTTATGGGAGAGTGGTTTTCTCAAGTAATCACTCACTATCTGATCTGAATTTTAATTCTTTTCATCCATCATTTGGAACTCTGGCTAATTCTGCTCTATCAGATATTTGACCAGCTTTTAACTTTCTTTGAGTTTCATTCTTTTGTCTACTGAACTTGCAGCATCCTCTCAGGGTTTTTCAAACTGGATTCTATTGAACCCTTGAAGTCTGCTACATATATTTTTGGTTCCATGACCAATTTTGAGAAATAAACCATCCTCAGTTTAGAATGAAATGAAATGAGATCTTGATGCAAAAAATATTATTTAGATATTGTTAACAGAATGTTATTATAATGCTTCTTTGTATCCTACATATTTTGATGGTAAAAAAAAAAAATTTTTAAGTTTTAATTTTTGGATCAACTTCATTTTGAGTCTGTAAAATTGACTTGAACTGAAAATTTCAACTTCTTAGATTTTTGGATTTTTTCCTCACCAACACTGTACATGTATATGTCTTTCTGTTTGTCTGTCTCTTTCTGTAGTCTGCACCCACTCGATGGTTGCTACACTCCACTGTATCATGCTTGATAACTTTAGTACTAGGCTTTGGCACTCTTACATTTTATACTTAATAACCCAAACAGAGTCGGCTCCTATATATATATATATATATATATATATATATATATATATATACATATATTGTAGAAAAGTTGACTCTATGGAAAAAGGAAAAAAGACTTGAGACTACTTAATACATTTTTGTTTCATTGAAGAATGTAATGGCTTGTGTATGTTTCACTCATGGAAACTCCGGGCTTTGTCAGAGCTTGGAGAGCAAAAGTTGTTCTGAGAGAGATGGTGAAAATTACAGAAAATGCATGGATGATAATTGGAGTACAAAATTCGGTGTAGCTGGAGGACAGGTGTGTTTTTTTTTTCTTTTTTTTTTCTTTTTCTTTTTCTCACTCTGTATTAAGTTGAGTCTCTAGACAAGTGGATATCCTTTTTAGTAGATAAGTTGTTTGTAGGATGTCCTGGTGATGTGGTTGGTGTGGGGGAGAAGGCTTAGGGATTTCTTTTAGAAAAATCATTTGTGAAAGGGGTTATGTAATCTACTTGTCTAGAGACCCAACCTACATATATCAGGAAAAACCTTCCTTTCAAATACTGAGTTATAAAATGAAAATTTTCAAAAGTAAATAATTAAAAATAACACTTATTCTCCAGCAACACCCAATGAATTCTCTACCCCTACTATCATCTGGGCATTTTCTGTGATTTTCACCATTTTCCTTTCCTGGCTCTGATGAAAAACAGAGTTTCAATGGGTAAAACATACATAAGCTACTACACTCTCTTATAAAAGAAATTTGAGATGTACTAAGTTATCTCAAGTCCTTTTCCTTTTCTTCCATATCGTCAACTTTTCCACATTCTGTCAGGTATAAATTCTTTCCCCTCACACACACACACACACATATATATATATATATATATATATATATATATATATTATATGAGAGAGAGAAATGGATTTAAATCTATTAATTATAAATGCATTATATTTATTTGAAACTGTATTTGAACTGACATACCGTTATTATACAGTGAACTAGTCCAACTGACACATTCACTGTGTAATAACCCTATCTATTAGAAAGGACATCCACTTGGCAAGAGACCCAACTTTTGTACGTCAGGAAAATTCTTCCTTTCTAATATAGAGAAATGAAAACCCCACTTGTGTGCACCAACTACCATCTGGGTATTTGTGTAATTTTCACCATTTCTCTCAAACCAACATCTGCTTCTATGGCTCTGACAAAATTGGGATGAGTGAAACAAATGTAAGCTGTTACATCATCATCAATCTTTTATTGTCCATCGTTGGACACAGACTTTTCCCAGGATTCACCACACCTCTCTATTATGCGTGTCACAGTACTAATATTTCCTAAACCCATCCAGTTTGTTTCACCATCTCATATTCTGCCAGTGTCAGTTCCGCATTTGATCTCCAGGGATCCATGTTGTGGCTTGTGATGTCCATTTGTTTTCTGCCATGACCAGCCCATTGCCATTTGAGTTTCTTGATGTATTCTATGATGTCTCTGGCTCCTGTTTTTCCCCTTATATACTGTGCTGTCTTGCGGTCTCTCCATGTGATATTGAACATGGTTCATTCATGTGTTTGTTGCATGGTTCTCAGTTTGAGGGTCAGACTTTTAGTTAGGTTCCATCTGTCAGCTACATAGGTGACTATTGGGAGGATGCATTGGTTGTATACCTCTTTTTTCAGGACTAATGGGATCTTCTTGTTCTTGAAGGTTGAGCTTGCTCTACCAAGGACTTGTCATCCTATAGTGATTCTTTAGATAAAAATTGAGATGTACCAAGAAGTCTCAAATCTCATTTATTTTCCATATTGTCACCTTTTCCACAACATATTACAATATATATTTCCATCACCTTCAGAATTTTAGTGGAATTGTTTGCTGCTGCTGTTTTATGAGGAAGTAAACAATAAATAAGACTTAAAAGCAGAAATGAAGAATTGAAAAATATATTTATTTATATATATATATATATATATATATATATATATATATATATATATATATCAATGCAAGTTAAATTTTATACACAAGACTCTACAGACCTTTTAAACATAATCAAGCCCATCAAAACTATCCCAGACAAAGCACCTCTAGTTACTATGAATGTCAAATTCCTATACACTGACATTAAACATGACAAAGGCACTCTAGCCCTCAAAGAAGCCCTTAACAATAGAACAACTGAAGAACCCAGAACTGAATCGACTACCACCTTTATGCAACACATTTTAAAATTCAATAGCTTTCACTTCAATAATAGACACTTCCTCCAGATGAAAGACTGTGCCATGGGCACAGTAGCAGCCCCATCCTATGCTGACATCTTCATGAGTTAATTTAAAGAAACCCTCATGTACTCAGATATAGACAAAGATTATAACTTCTATGTTAGATATATAGATGACATTATTTTTATATACGCAGGAGATGAAGCCAAACATGAGAATTTCTTAGCGCATGTAAACTCTGCACATGATTTGATTAGATTTGAATATGTGACATCTACTGACTCTATAGTTTTCCTAGACACCCGCATATATGCAGATAGTAATAGAAACCTCCGAACTACCCTCTACACTAAACCCACAGACACTCACAATTACCTTCACTCTGAATCGGCCCACCCCAAACACCTGAAAACAAAAAAGAATTTGCTCTACGGATAGTGAACTCAAAAGACACAACCATAACCTATTACAACATTTCACTGAAAGAAGATATTCACGAGAGGATACAAATAACCAAATAAAAAAGGTAACTACAATACCCAGAGAAGAAACCTTTACACTCTTTAACAGTAATAAACCTGACTGAATACCACTTTCAACAACACACTTCCACCCTTACCACATATTATCAAGAGATGGAGTATCCTCACACTTAACTCATTCATTAGGCTACATAAGGACTCTGAAACGTTTCAGCTCCAAAAAGGAGTAGGACAAGGTGATAGCAGCTCATCCAAACTATTTACAGCCTGCCTTGAGATGATCTTTCGGAACATGGACTGGAAAAATAGTGGAATCAAAATAGACGGCGAATACTTGAGCAACCTTAGATTTGCAGACGACATCGTCCTTTTCGCAGAGAACCTACATGACCTCCAACTAATGCTGGACAATCTAACCAAAGAAAGCAAAAAAGTCGGCCTACACATGAACTTCAGTAAAACGAATATCATGTGCATTAATCATGTTGAGAATAAGAACATAAGTGACAAGATAGAAAATGCAAAACTCGGCAAGGTAGACCACTACATCTACCTAGGACAACGAATCTCCATGAAACCCTCAAAAGAAGAGGAAATAAAGCGAAGAATCACTTTGGGATTGCAAGCTTTCGGCAGAGCAAGTTCAACTTTCAAGAACCAGATGATCCCAATAATCCTAAAAGAAGAGTGTACAACCAATGCATTCTCCCAATAGTCTCCTATAGAGCTGAAACATGGAACCTAACCAAGAGACAGGCCTGCAAACTGAGAAGTATGCAACATGCACATCAGAAAATCATGCTCAACCTTACATGGAGAGATCACAAGACAGCCCAGTATATAAGGAAGAAAACAGGTGTTCGTGACATCATAGAAACTATCAAAAAACTCAAATGGCAATGGGTAGGCCATGTTGCAAGAATGAAAGACAACCAATGGACATCACGTCTCACAACATGGATTCCCAGTGATCACATAAGAAACCAAGGCCGACTGAGCATAAGATGGAGAGATGAACTTGACAGATTCAGGAAATACTCGCTCCGCGATGCCAATGACAGGGAATTGTGGCAAATCCTGGGAAAGGTCTATGTCCAACGACGGACATTAAAAGAATGATGATGATGATGATGATGATTGTCATCACGTACTGCAGATCCCAGAACATCAAAGATATGATTAGCAGCAACACTATAATAAAACAACATCCCTAAAACCACTGAATTCTGCTCACTGTGCAATAAAAGAAATAGTCTATGCTGCAACCACCTTAAGTACACTAATACCTTCACTTGCTCTACCTCTGAGTTTCTACATATACCATAGTACTAGCTGTCATAGCAAAAATATCATATACCTCCTAAAATGTAATAGATGTAATTTACAATACATGGGCAAGTCTGAGAGGCAATTCAACATTAGACTTAATAACTCTAGACAGAATTAAATCATAAAACCATCCCAGTCCACTCCCCATAAAACTACACTTCCACACCCCCAGGACACAATTTTGCCAGAAGCCAGATTCATAATCATCGAAAAAATAGGAAAAAATACACCCACTGACATAACTAAAATTCTAGAAAGACATAAAGATGTATGGATCAGCAAACTTGAAACTCTTTCCCCTAATGGACTTGACACCAAACTTGACAACCCTAATCACTAATCCCTAATATCATAATCCTCCCACTAATAATAACCTCACATCCACACTCTATCCTCCTTCTTGTATGACTAATATTGGGAACTTCATAGTCACACAGACTCCTACCTACTAAAACCTTTGTATGGTATTTCATCTGTACAAGTCAAAGCCAACACTTTCAATGACCTGCAAGGATAATACATATGAAGTTCCTTGATCTCATCACCCCACCATCTATACTATCCTGAATCTACCCTTACAATCCAATACTCAACCACTATCCTTCAACCCTGACACCCTATGGCCTCTCCAAGACTCACTACTGCTGCTACTATCACATCTTACCATAGACAAGCATGGACTTCAACACAGACAGAACCAAGTCCCACACATTAGGATGACCCTAAAAGATTTGATCCCAAATTTCGCTTCCAAAGCAAAGCATCTGATGGTAAATTTATTTTCCACAAAACTTTTAACCACTGAATGGTACACACACATAAACACAGCACTCACTACTGAAGATGGGAATACCCCCCAGAACATGTTTAGCACATCAATTAATTCATTTATAGATTAATTAATGAAAAAACTTTCCATACACTTTCACTTCTGAGTCTGTTACACTTCCTATTGTACACATTTTATGTATATACAGCCAGTGTCATGGCTGGGATAGTTGTCTTTTTTCACTTTTGCCAGAGGTCAGTACTCGGGTCTAGGTAAAAGCCAGGGTTTTGATGCTGATTTTTTTTTTGGCTGACAGCTTGATATAACAATCTTTCTACTCCTGCTTCTCTCACTCATTTGGCCTTGTGCCATATCAAGCTTATATACCTTGCAACCTCTTCAATTAAAACAATTCCCTGATTGAAACATCAAAGCTCTATGCTGACGTGCACAAATTTTCAGTCAGTTTTTTTTCCAGACTATCTGCATTTAGAAGAGAAAGAAAACCTCAAATGCAAATGTTTGGGCTGCACACAGAGGAAATCTTAGCCACCACTTATCCAACTCCTATATAAAAGACCATACAAGATAACAGCCTTTATTTTATTCAATTCTTGTGCTCTTTTGATAATCAATTCTTTCATGGTATCAAAGTCTACGCTCCCATGTAACTGTAAACACAAGTTTGAGATTGTATCACTAACTAGCATGAAAGATAAAATGATTTCATACCACAATAAAGGACCTTTCCTCCTATTCTTGTGAGATAACTGCAAAGGCTTGACACACTTTTGAATCCAGACTTTCTATGCTAACTCTTTGCTTGAACAGCTGTCGTTTTTAGCTGTTTATTATTTCATAATGTAGTCCCTGATTCTTTGAATTTTATTGATTAGGTCATGTTTGTTCACTTTTGAGGGACGGCTTGTTCTTTCTATTTTGTTGTTGCTTCTTTGAAATAACTTTGAAAATAGCAGATGTTTTGTCTTTTTTTCCTACATAATGCTGACAATGTAACCAGAGCCACCTACACAAACTGCAGAAGTCCTCTGTACTGCAAAGTTTATTGGGCTAACTAAAGTCAATTAGAATTTGTTGGCTTATGGGATTTCACGGATGAAGAGGTTAGCATCCAAGTTTATCAGGAACCCAGGTAATTAAAGACATTGTACTTTTGTCTTGTTTTTTATATGTATGGACAAGAAGGTCTTAAGTTGGTTGATACAATAACTTTGATGAATGATTCATCTGGGTTTTTTTGGGTTTTTTTTCAGTGTATTATCCGATAATGATAATTATAAAAGTCAATCAGATAAGACTTGCAACAAGTTTCTTTGCCTGCCTATCTGTCAGTTACTGTAATAGCTTAGAAAAACCTTGTACAGTATGCTAAAAACAAAAAAGTTTGAGGTAAACAGTAGTTCTTCATTTTAGAAATTTCTTGTATTTCAGCAGTTTTGAAATTTATTTCATTTTTAAAATAATAATTATGATAATGTTTGATTCAATTTTGGTTGTGGGCCAGATCTATGAGTGTATTGATTTTCTCCATGCTATGTCTGTCAAAAATTACAATTTGTAAGATTTGTGTATATTCACGTAGATATATCAGTAAGTCTATAGTTAATGGTTGAAAAAAAAAGCATTTATTTAAACACCTTCAACCAAAACTGTTAACATAGTCAAGACAGGTTTTTTCAGTTTTTGAGTGATTCTTCTTGGCTGTCTGATTGGTTTATGTATGTGTTGTGTGTACAGGCACCAATGGAGCTGGAAGGCTGAAAATGTAAATATTTACTCATTATGTTTATATTTTTATTATTTATTTTTTTTTATTTATAGAAAATTCACTTACAAATAATTTTTTAGTGGGGGAGGAGGGTTCAGTTTCCAATATGAGTTAATGCTAAAATGCTTTTGTTGTGTCCGGCAGTATTCATGCTTGTTTTTTTTTTTTTTTTGAAAATTCAGACTCTTTAGTGATCCAGCAAAAAGCGAGACCTGTTACTGGTACGCTATGATGGTTGACAGAAGAGAGTAAGAAAATGAACCATCCTCCCTTAAATTGCCTTACCTGCCCAGACAGCAAAAATCTGTTACCCTCCTTGTCAATTTTGACAAGGGCAATCAATCATACAGCAATCTTATCACAGAATGAGATGATTTGACGTAGATGTCTGGCTGTCAGCTGATTTGGCATTGGATGTTATGCCGTTTGGGAAAAATCTTCATTGATTCATCATCATTCAAAAGGGAAATTTAGAAAGTATTCAAATTGTAAAAAAACTTGAGAAAAAAATTATGCTGTAGATAAAAATTGAAATAAAATCAAACGATGGTCTCTATTTAAGTTTACTCTTATATTTCAGTTTTTGGATAATTTTAGGATAGAGCCCCCCAAATTGATTTGAGTGAAAGTTGCAAATTTTCAGTCAACCCCATGGATGATGTCACATGTCATGTGTTATGTTCGGGCGTTAATATTAATTGATTGTTAATAGACTTTTTTTTTCTTTTTGTACTAAATAGATACATAGGTTTAATTCAATTCAATCAAAAAAAATATTCTTCTGAAAATTGATTTGATAAAACTTTTTTGCTTATTCATATATTTTTTGAATGTCTGTGTGTGTACTACAATAATTCTGTCCACAAAACAATTTTCACACTTGCGTCTCATCCAGACTAACTTGAAAACTTGTTGGGGGGTGATCAATTGAAAAATTGGGAGAAGAGGTGATCAATGAATGACTTACTACTCCTGCCTTTTGTTGAGCAATGATCACTAAAAAAAGTCTGAATAAAAAAAACCCAGAAAAACAAAAAAAACAAGCACCGAATACAAACTAAGGGATCGGTTTAGGAAAATTTTTTATAGCTAATTGAATTCACCATTAAAAACCTATCTTGGGGAGTAATGTAAAGAAAAGGTTTTCATTTGATAGACTATGGAATGAATTTTAAAATTTTCAGCTCTCTAGCTCTATTAGTGCTGTCTCTGTGTGATACATTTATATATTCTGACCAACTTAAAAACTGAAGAAACCTATGTTGACAGTTTGGATGAATGTTTTGATTGACATTTTCTCAGAGAAAAAGGTGAAAGCTCTTCTGTGTCATTGCAGCAAATAACTTGCATAGTAAGCTGATTGCTGTCCGTTACTGAATAAAAAGTGACGCAGAAATTGCAGAACAAAGACTGCTCTACTTATTTCCTGTGGACTAGGAAGGTCTATGGAACCTAATCAAGAGACTCACCTGCAAACTGTAGAACCATGCAGTGTTCACATGAGAGAATCGTGCTCAACATCACATGGGGAGACCACAAGACAGCAAAATGAAGGGAAAACCAGTAGTCTGAGACATCATAGAAACTCAAATGGCAATGGGCTGGTGACGTTATAAGAATGGCAGACAATTGACAGACATCATGACTCACAACATGGATCTCTAGAGATTAAATGCAAAACCAAGGCTAGCAGAATATGAAATGGCAGGACAAACTAGACAAGTTCAGAAAGTATTGGCTCTGCGATGCCCGCAATAGAGAGATGTGAAGAATCCTGGGGAAGGGACATGTCCAACAACGGACAATAAAAGACTGATGATGGAAAAGCTGCAGATGATAATCAAGAAAGTATGGTGCTTTGCATCTTGGATGTGCTACAGATGCACAAAAATGCTAAAATATCGTGTTTCTAAAAGGCAATGGACAGTTGAAGCCTTTTTGGTAAAATCTATGAAAGGTGGTCTCAATTGTAAATTAAAAAAATTCACACCTTCACTCATTTGATGTTACAAATGGTGTACAAATAAAAAGAAATAAGAGAATTAATGAAAGGATAAACAATTTTCAATTGAATACTATCATCTGCTGGGGGCATGTCAACTATTGAAATAAGGCGTGTCTATTTAAAACATATTTTGTCTAAGATCAGATTTTATCAGATATCTAACATTGGTGTTTGGTGGTTTGTATCATGGGTAAGCTTTGAGCTATGAATGCTCAAAAACGCAAATATATTTTAATGTCTGTTAAAAACAGTGGACAGCAAAAGTATTTTTGCTATGATATAGAGAAGGTAGTCCTAATTGTAAATTTCTATATTCTCACTAATTCAATGTTACAAATGGCCAACAGATACTTAGAGAATTAATCAAAAGTCTTTTAGTGGTACAGCATTTGAGAATACCCCGTAATTAGCGGATGCATTGTAAAACACAAATGACGAGGAGGAGAAAGAAAAGTTTCAAATTTGATTTTTAAAATAAATCCTGAAAAGTTTCTTTCGACTGACACTCGCATTAGGGTATGACTTATCTGATAATGCTTAGAAGATGAGTATTAGTTTGAACAACTTTGAGAAATATCGTAAAAAAAAAAACTGCATTTTTTGAAGTTGTTCGAATTATTTCCACACAGGATATCTTTTGTTTTTGTAACTGGAATGTCTACCCAAATAATTTTTTAGGTTTTATTGATGTCAACTAAAGAAATTCCACAGAACTCTATTATAGTGCCAGGAAAAACAAAAAATTGCAACAGTTGCTGATTTGGAAAATCCATCATGTATTATTTTACTTTTCTTGATGTTACAAAAAAGATGGCCCCAGGGAAGTTTTACTACTTTCGGTGGTACCGATATCTGGTCTGGCCATGGCCTTAAAGTGCCTAAGACAAAAATTAAATATTTCTTACACTTGAAGTATTTTATGGCAAATTAGCAAATAGATTTCTTCTTGCTTGCACATGTGAACTTTATGAGAGCCATGAAAATTGAGTTTTTGTGTTCTCAAATATTATGCTGATGGAATATAGTTTTTCATGATATTAGTTTACCTTCATGGATTGACCTTAAAATGAAAAACCGGGAACTTTCCTCTCTCTTCAGTGAAAGAGTCTTAGCTGTAGGCAATAAAAAATGTCTGGTTATTATGACTATCTGAAAATTTAAGAGCACAATAAAAGGGTGTAAATATTATGATAAAGTAAGGTGTTTTCCCCATAAATTTATCTTTCAGTTTGATGTATCAAGTTTCTTTGATATGCCACTTTTGACTGAGGAAAATAGGAAGTTATGGCTCTTAATTTTTGCCTGTGAAGGTGAGGAAGCTATTAAAAACCTTGTGAACATATTATCATGATGCAATTTGTGATGGAAATTTATGAGCACATGAAGAATGGTCTTCAATAAACTGAGGAAAAGATGACTGGTTTTTACTATTTTTGTACTAGCAGTTAAGCTGTGATATCATGGGTAGGATTCATCAAGCTTTCTTTTATGACTATCTGTATAGCGATATTAGAAGTATATATAGAAATGCATTGCAAATGGTTTCAATATAGAAATGCATCGTTAAAGATTTAAATGCTGTTTATGTTACTTATGATATCATGGGTAAGATTTATTATATCACCGCTACATTTTATTTATCTGTCCAAAAAGTATCCGGCCATTCAATATCAATGGTCAAATTTGCCTACCTAGAGCAATGTCCCTTTCAAAGCACTCCACTTGGGACCTCACACACCTTATCCGGGCATCCCTTCCACTTTTCAAAACAGTCTGTGAATTCCTCTATGGGATCACCATCAGTTGTCTTAGGTTCTCCTTAATGTCGTCCACGATCTGGAATTTTTTTTGCGAAAGCCAGAAGTTTGAGGGAACCAAATCTGGACTGTGAGGGAGATGCAATATTCAGCCAAAAAATCCTGCACAAGATGTGAGGAATGACTTGCTTGGCTTTCATGAATATGATAATCATAAAGTATGTAAGCTGACTCAATGGGGCCTTGCTGCAAACTAAGTGACCCCACAATGTCTGTTCTCGCATGCACAGTAAGGTCCCTTCTGAATGGTTGCAAAATTACATCAAGGCTATGCAACTGGTCCTTGAAATATCCCAAATTGCTGGATACTTTCTGGTCAAACCTTGTACAAAGGTGAAGTTTCAACTTATCTGAATTGTACTATCTTTCGTTCTTTATTTTTTTTACTCAAGGTTGGTCTGGAAGCATTAGCAGCTATTCATCTATGTCCACCCTTTTTATAGAGCATTTTGTTTTGTTCAAAGACCAATGAAAAGATACTTGTGAAATTAAAGGCCAATGGATTTCTTAGATAGATCATTGTCACCATTATTAGCTTGTTACACATAGAATGGCTTTTTTTTTTTCACATCAAAGAGAATAATGCCAAAAATGAGAAATTTACTGATGTAATTGCATCTTTTGCAGATTCATTTTGAAAGGAGATGAGTCATTAACAGCAATGGTGTTTACCAAAGAAGGTAGACTCTTTTTCAAGTATGATTTAAAAGTAGGGCATAATGGTAATAGGACAACAAAGCATTTGGAGTGAATACTACTACACTGTGAACTAACCAGTGTTGGTTCAATAAGTTTAGATCTGGAAATATGGATACTGATGAAGTTTGGAGGGAGGCCCAAACATGTTTTTAATGATGGAGAATTATTAAATAGTTATCAATATCCTTTCATGTCTGAATGTTTCATGTTGTGATTGGTTGATTTGATGAGACAAGTCACTGATTTCAAAGTCAAGGTACATGATTGATACATTTTACACAACGATGATTCGATTACATAATGTGACACTGGTGCAAAATTGATGGCAGGATAATCTTGAAAAGGTTGGTTTGGCAGGATCGTCTCTGTATTTTATTCTTTTCGTTGAAGGTAAGGTATTTTTGTACAGTTGAGCTTGAATGGAGAACTCATCAACTCTGATCATATTGAAATTATTGAAAAATTTTGAATGATACTAACAGTCATAACCTAATATGCATATGATTTAGAAATTCTGATTTTTTAATCATTGAAAACTTATTAGTCTATTATTTTGAAATGGATATGATCTCCGACAAAAATAATTATAAATTGTGTTATTTTTTGAATATCCATTTTAAATGATCTTCTTTTATTAAATGGTGAATGTATCAGTGGGCCTACACAACATAAATAGAATAAACAATTGAAAAAAAATGGGGCTGCTGCAGGAATTGAACCTGCAACTAATAGTTTCAAAATAATACTAGGGATTATACAGATTAGTATATGTATTATAGTATCCTTATTGACAGTCACCATTGACATTGGTCTTTTTTATCTTTTAGTTTGAATCAATGTATTATCCTTGAATAACATTTATGTTCATAATGTCAAACTATGTTATAATTGACAATAAAATGTTGCTGTGTATATTACACAAGGATGTTTTTGAAAAGATTTCAAAAGCAGAGGAAAATTGGTCATCATCAACCTTTTTAGCGTCTGTCATTGGACTTGGACATTCTCTATCATCTCTCTATCATGGGTATTGTGGAGCCAATACTTTCTGAACTTGTCAAGTTCATCACACCCTCTTATATTTTGTTGGCTGCAGTTTTGCTTATGATTGCTGGAGATCCACATTGTGAGTTGTGATGTCCATCGGTTGTCTGCCATTCTTGCAACATGACCAACCCATTGCCATTTGAGTTTTCTAATGCATTCTATGTCTCATGTGCACATTGTATGGTTCTCAGTTTGAGGATCAACTTTTGTTAACATTTCATGTTTCAGCTCCATAAGGTGACTATTGGTAGTATGTATTGGTTGTAGACCCTTCTTTTTAGGACTGGTGGGATTTTGTGTTCTTGAAAGTTAAGCTTGCCAACTTGGTGTGATTCTTTGCTTTATTTCTTTCCTTTTGAGGGTTTTATAGAGATTCATCATCCTAAGCAGATGTAGTGGTCTCCTTCTCTCAGTTCTGCCTTTTTATTCAGATTTTCATGTCTTTGTCCTCATGTTGGTTGCACATGACATTGTTTTCTGAAGTCCAACTTCCTTGCTCTCTTTGTTCTGTTCATTTAGCATTACTTTATAGTGTGTGTTAAAATTAGGAGAATATCCAAGAATTAGGATATGCAGTATAGTGGATATCACAACATCAAAATACTATAGAAGTCATAAGAGTAAATCTTGAATCAGAATCAATGAGCCTGAGTAATTAAAACCTGTGTTGCCAAGTTGTTTATGAATATTAATCATCAATACAAACTCCCTTGATGAGAAGCAAAAACATCTCTCCAAATGCTGATGAAGGATTCACAAAATAGTCTGGACATTTGGAGAATTCCCAAATTAGATTGGATACCTCACTATATGATAATGATTAACAAGCTAGTTTGGTAGGCCCAATACTAATGTATAAAGAGTTTAATCCTCACTGAGTGCTCCACACTTATGAACTTGTGCAAATCTATGCTAAGTTTGGTGAATATCTATATGAGGTTAATCTTTATAGAGTACTGATTAGCAAGCTCATCTTGTAGATCATTAATACCAGAGTGTGTTTGATTTTTACTGATTACCTCACACTTGTGGGTTTGGGCCTTACTAAACTGAGTTTTATAAATACCTATAGTGACAGATTTGTAAGACTTGGGACAAAATTTCTTATGAATTTTCGTATCTTGAGCTGAGGTTACCAATATTTTCAAGATTATTCCCTTTTGTCAATAAAATTACTATTTACTTCCTTCCATTAAAGTAAGTTACAATAAAGAGTAATATTAAATAATAATTTCATTTTGAGTACAACTATGACAACGAATCACCATGAAATCCTGAAAAGAAGAAATAAAGTGAAGAATCACACCAAGTTGGCAAGCTACTGGTAGAACAGCCAAATCTCACTAGTCCTAAAAGGAAGGGTAAACAATCAATACATCCAACTGATAGTCAATTATGGAGGTGAAACATGGAACCTAACCAAAACATTAACCCTCAAACTGAGAACCATGCTAGGCGCGCATGAGAGAATCATACTCAACATCATGTGGAGAGATCATAAGACAGTGCAGCATATTAGAGAAGGGACAGGAGTCCGAGATATCATAGAAACAGTTGGAAAACTCAAATGGCAAATCTTGGGGAAGGTCTATGTTTGATGACTGAAACTAAAAGGCTGATGAGGAATTAGACAGCTTTATATTAAGAATTAATTTAATTATATGATTGTACAGCTACTGTGTATTTGTTACTCAAAGAAAAAATAATTAGGAATACATTGTTTGAAATTCCTCTTCATGGAAAAAAGTTAGAATTTAGCTTTAATGCTCCCTTATATGGGTTGTGCTCACTGTATCTGAAAGGTCATAGTAATATATGTTACAAGAGAATTCTACTTAGAACTTTTCAAACCTCATCTCAATTGGATTGCATAAAAATTGTTTTTAATGTTTTATATAAGAATTAACAGTGCTCTGTCATGTTGTAATGGTTAGCAATTCAATGATCATCACTACTGTAGTATGTAAGATTCTCGTTAAGTGCCTAATACTAATGGTTTTGTGCTCAAATTAAGCCACGGTTAGTGGATGATTATGTATTTGACATTTTACTGTTACACTTGGATTTTTCATCAGAGTTAGAAAAAATGAAAATTAGGCTCTTAGATTAGAAGATTATCACAATTTTCATTTAAGTATGCATTAATGATTATATAAATATTTACTTTCAGTGTCTATTATTTTTCCTTTTCATGTAAAGTATATTTGGTGTTTTATAAGTACACCCTGGATTCTTGTCAGAATTAAGTTTATCCATGATTAGAATAGAATATTGATTACTGTCTGTATAACTGCATTACATTTTCTTATTTTTTCTTTTAGAATGATATTATAATCATCAACTATTGATACTTGTAAGTTTCAACTTCTCTTTTTGGTTTGGTGGAAGTTACGATGATGATGGTCAGTTTAGGTACCCTTAAGTTATTAATATTTCAAATATTTTGATACTGGGTTAGTAATGTTCATTAAGTGTGTATAAATACTATTCAGATCTTAATATCTTTTGTGAAGTAAGTAACCCTAGATTTGCTGACGACATTGTCCTTTTTGCTAACAACCTTCATGATCTCCAAAGAATGCTAGACGAACTGAATGAAGAAAGCAAGGAAATGGGCCTTCACGTGAACTTCAGTAAAACGAATGTCATGTTCAAGAAACATGTAGAGGACAAAGACACTGATCAAAATTGAAAATGCAGAGCTGAAGAATGTAGACCACAACATCTATCTAGGACAATGAATCTCCATGAAATCCTCAAAAAAAAAGAAATCAAGTGAAAAATCACTCCACATTGAGCATGTCCTACTGAAAACTTACCAAAAAAAGAAAAGCCCATCAATCCTAAAAAGAAGGGTATACATACAATCAATCCATCCTCCTGATGTTCACCTATTGAGCAGGAACAAGGTGTTAACTAAAAGATTGGCCCTCAAACCGAGAACCATGCTATGTGCAGATGAGGGGGATCCCAATATAGCCCAGTATATTAGAGAGAAAAAACAGATATCATAAAATCCATTAGATAACTCAAATAGCAATGGGCTGGTCATGTTGCAAGAATAGCAGACAACTGATGAACCTCACAACTTGTGGCATGGATCCCTAAAAAATCATTTGCAAAATTAGGGCAAACAGAATATGAGATGGCATAATAAACTAGACAAGCTTAGTGAGTTAGCTCCATGAGGCCCATGATAGAGGCCTGCAAATCTTGGAGAAGGTCTAAGAATGGACTCTACAAGACTGATGATGAATTAGACAATAATGAGACTCTCAAATTAGATGAAATATGCATTGAATGGTTGCACAAATATCTACCTTCAGTGTTTATTATTTTATCAGTTATATATAAAGTATGCTTGATGTTTTGTAAGTATACTCTGAATTCTAGTCAGAGATAAATTTATCCACGATTAAAATAGAATATTGATTACTGTATGTATATCTGCATTACATTGACTTATTCTTCCCTCTAGAGTGATGATATTATAATCAACTATTGATACTTCTAAGTTTTTAAAATTTTCTTCCTTTTGGTGGGTTAACTACAAGTTCATTTTGATGAAAAAAAAAATACAGTCAGCCATTTGTGCTCGGAAGTAATGGTGATGCCTGTCAGTCTGGGTATCCTGAAGATATTAGTATTTCAAGTATTTTGGCACTGGGTTAGTAATGTTCATTGACTGTGTGATATTGAGATTTGTAATATCTTTTGTTAGGAATAAAATGAACTTAGTACTTCAGCTGACCTTGTTGCATTCTTAATTAATTTCTTCCAGGCAATTTAAGATAATGGACTGGAATTAAAATGTATTTTTTTTGTCTGTAATCTAGAGAATGACATCTTAAAAGCAAATGCAGTTACTGGAAGAGAAAAACCAAAATAAAATCATTTAGTCAAACAGATAATGTTAATGATTTGTTTACTGTAATTGGAGGTGATGTGAACTAATTGCATGCTATTAGCATTGCCGGGAGCAACAAGTCAAGAGCTTTATTTTAGTCAAATGGTTTTCCAAGAGGAAAGTAAGTCCATTTGTTACTGTTAAGAAATAAAGGAAAATCTCTCTCATTTTTCTGTTAAATTATCATATAAATGTAAATGAAAGTATATCTTCCAAACCAATTATTGAATTTAAATCTACCGTGGAGAAAATGAAGTTTACTAATTTATGCCCCCCAACCCCGCTTAATATTTTGGGATTTAGTTGTATGTTACTTTAAATCTGGACAGAATTGAAACCTGGTACTTCCTTGCTAGACTGTTTTTTGTTGCAGCCATGAGAGTTACTAGTTTTAGATTATTTAGTTTATATATAATATGAACAGTGACTTCTAAGAAAGGTGCTAGTGGGTGCTAGGGTGAAGTAGAAGTAAATGTCTGTCAAGTGAAGTTTGAACTGTGTAAAAATGATGTCTTCGTTGGTGGTTGTATGATGTGTATGGAATTGTTTCTTTGACTGTTTGATGATACAGTACTTGTCATAAGTATTTAAACAAAAAGCCATATTGTTTCTAATCTTTTGGTTTTGAGAAGTAAAAACAGGACCATTAAGCAAGAAGAACGAATATTTTTGCAATCAGTATTACAAGGCATGATTTTATTCATATTTTGTGGTTCTGAATGATGAATTTCTAGAAAATAATTTAATTTTCTTGAAAGAAATCATTAAATGAAGAATACATTTTTTTTTTAGTCTATCCTTCTGAAATCTTGGTTTGAATTGATCATAGAGATTAAAAAAGTAAACTCACATGGCTAAATGGGAGAATTTCTTAACTAGTAAGTTCATTTTGATCTCCCCGCCTCTTGCTCAAAATTCATAGTGGTCCCCACAATCTCGGGTAATAAAAACAGCTGCAAAATATGGTAAGTTTCTTCATCTTTTTGCTGTTTGTTAACTGACTTATTCTGCAGTCAAAGAATAGGTTGACACAAAAAACTGAAGAAAATTAGCTGAAAATTTGTGATCTATTTTTTGATTTTATGGTCTCAATTATGCTTACATTTCACTAAATAGAATTAATGATATATTTATGATGAATTTTTGTGATCATAATGAAATAAAGACATTGATTATGGAATAATGAGTCAAAGGTAGATTATGCTATGTATTAAACTATGTATTCATTGAATTATACCTCATTGGAAAATCATCACCATCATGAGCTGTTGGATAACACAATGCAAATATCTGGGGTTAATTTATACAGGATTCAAGAGCAAGCCTAGCTCAGTGAAAAACTGATTGTTAGAAATTATTTCTGCGCTTTGTTCCGAGAGACTATATTAGGATCCACATGAAACAATAAAAGATTTCGCCTGTCAATACATAGTCTTAACTCTACATAGAGCTGAGTTCTTTATTAATAATAAAGAAATAGCTTTTCATTTACTCTATTTTCTAACCCTTGAATCTTTCCATCATCATTTTGGTCGCAATAATTTAGGATGGCTATGTTATTGAAATCTCTATAAGCAAAAATATAAACAAAAAGCTTCTTGCTTTGTTCATTCCATGAAATAATGATTTTTTTGCTGAATTATAATATGAAAATAGAATATTCATGTTTCGTGAAAAAAATTAATACCGATTGATTATATTAAAAATTGTATTTAATTAAAGTCAGTTTTGAAAACTTATTTCTGTGGCAATGATAATCACCTGAAATAAAGCTCAAAGTGAGTTTGTGATTGCGGGATTTACCTTGGGTAGATGAAAAAATTAGTGTTATAGTAAATGTGTCTACAAGATTTTCCTAAGAGAAATAGAGGAATGGGTATAAATGTGTCTGTAAAATTGACCTTATGTAGGTGGAGAAAGGATGTTACATAATAACATGCACATATATTTATGTATATCCTATGTACATGCAATCAGAGATTAGAATCCACACAACAGATTTGATATTCACATGTGTGAACACTCATTAGAAGTGACATAAACAACGAGTCATGTATATTGTTAAACTTACTGATCCGTCTTTGTTAGATACATTTGGGGGGTAACCTACATAAGCTCTTTGTTTAAAAAAAATTGAAAGATGTTTAGTATAAAGTAACATCCATTTACAATACATTATGATAATACCCTATATTAAGTAACCAACTACATGTAGTAAAACACAAGCTATAAATCAAAATCATTGCTGAAAATTATGTGTGGTAAGAGCAACACTGCTGGGGTACGATGTTAATGTATGTTTTGTTTTAAATCCCTAAAACGGTAACATGGTAAACAACTGATGATCCCAACAAGAGAAAATATGCACATAATATCAAAGTTCATAAGTTACTTTACAGATATTGAGAAATAACTGACACAAAAAACATATGTATATATATATATATGAGAGAGAGAGAGAGAGAGAGAGAGAGAGAAAAAGACACACACATACACAGCAAATATATATATATAGAGAGAGAGAGAGAGAGAGAAAAAGACACACACATACACAGCAAATATATATATATATATAGAGAGAGAGAGAGAGAAAAAGACACACACATACACAGCAAATATATATATATAGAGAGAGAGAGAGAGAGAAAAAGACACACACATACACAGCAAATACATATATATAGAGAGAGAGAGAGAGAAAAAGACACACACATACACAGCAAATACATATATATATATATATAGAGAGAGAGAGAGAGAAAAAGACACACACACATACACAGCAAATATATATATATATAGAGAGAGAGAAAAAGACACACACACATACACAGCAAATAAATATATATATATATATATATATATATATATATATATATATATATATATATATATATAGAGAGAGAGAGAGAAAAAGACACACACATACACAGCAAATATATATATATATATATATAGAGAGAGAGAGAGAAAAAGACACACACATACACAGCAAATATATATATATATATAGAGAGAGAGAGAGAGAGAAAAAGACACACACATACACAGCAAATATATATATATATATATATAGAGAGAGAGAGAGAGAGAAAAAGACACACACATACACAGCAAATATATATATATATATATAGAGAGAGAGAGAGAGAGAAAAAGACACACACATACACAGCAAATATATATATATATATAGAGAGAGAGAGAGAGAAAAAGACACACACATACACAGCAAATATATATATATATATAGAGAGAGAGAGAGAAAAAGACACACACATACACAGCAAATATATATATAGAGAGAGAGAGAGAGAAAAAGACACACACATACACAGCAAATATATATATATATATAGAGAGAGAAAAAGACACACACATACACAGCAAATATATATATATATATAGAGAGAGAAAAAGACACACACACATACACAGCAAATAAATAAATATATATATATATATATATATATATATATATATATAGAGAGAGAGAGAGAGAAAAAGACACACACATACACAGCAAATATATATATATATATAGAGAGAGAGAGAGAGAGAAAAAGACACACACATACACAGCAAATATATATATATATATAGAGAGAGAGAGAGAAAAAGACACACACATACACAGCAAATATATATATAGAGAGAGAGAGAGAGAAAAAGACACACACATACACAGCAAATATATATATATATATAGAGAGAGAAAAAGACACACACATACACAGCAAATATATATATCATGTAAGAATAGGAATTTGAAAAAATTTCCATTGTATATTTTGGTTGTGAAGCGGTATAGCAAATATTTTCAAAAAGTTCAATAATTATAATTAATCATAACTTAATTATAACCTTTTAGAATGTCTGAATTTGTTTTTCAAAATTATTTTCATTAGAAAATAATCTTTCTTCCTTAGGATCTCTCTTAGGTTTGAGAGAAATAGAAACTATTATTCAACCGTTAAATTCATGAACCACTTGTAATGACAGTGGAACTCTCCAGTGAATAGAAATAAATATAATGGAACTCTCCTGTGAATTGAAAATGAAAAAACATTTTGAAAATCACCAAATAGTGAAAGCAGGATAATTTCAATTGGGAGTCATTTTCCTTTTTTCTTAAATGAATTTAAGAGTCATTGTAAATGTCTGAATATAAGACAATGTCTACTAAAAAAGAATGTCCAAAATCAGCAGTTTGACTTTTACTTAGGCCAGTCAAAAATAGCAAATACTTTTGCCTTTATGAAAACAGCGTTGATAGACACAATGCATATTAGCGAGTGATCATGCCCATTGTTTTAACTTATTTCATTATCATAGTTTTGTATGAAATGCTATGTAGGAAATATACAGTGTGTATTATTTCATTTTGAATCGTTTTGGGGGGAAGATTTGTCATCACTGATGAGTATTTCATTTTTACAACCTGGAAACAATGCTTAATATATTGAAGAAATTCATCTTTCGGTGACAGCAGACTAAATGCCATGAACAGTGTATTCATAAGAAGGAAATGACTTTCCTGACAACACTATGGCAAGATAACGGACTCTGCTTATATTGGAGTTGGTTGATTTTCTGAAATGTTATGCTCAATTCTGAACTTGTCTCATACTGATGGTTGACTTATTTTCAAGGATATATAGTAATTATTATATGATACAAGCAAAGCAGTCCGTGAAGGTCACTAAGGCTGAATAAAAATCAACATTGTAACGTGAATGTGTAAGATTTATATCTGATGATTCAGTACTGAATTTTGCAATTTTTTCATTCTAAAATTTGTTTTAGCAAGCCTTGGCACATAAACTGAATGTTGTTTATTGAAAATCAGGAAGATAGGAATGACATTGGTCAAGTATTAATGCACATGTTACTGAAAGAGTTGGATTAATAAATGTATACTAGCATTTACCCACAAAAATAACGGGGTTATTTTTTTTATAGATTGGCACTGAGGAGTCCAAGGACATCTCATTAGGTAATTTATTTTTGATAATTCAAGTATTCTAATTTTAGTCTTTTTAAAGTTCCAACTCAGCATTCAACATTTTCATTCTCTTACACACTTTCTTTTTTCTTTTTATTTAGTTTCACATGTCCAGGGATTCTGTGATTTGTAATTCATCATTAAGTCATAATAGCCTATCTCATTTGATATAATCCTTTCATTCTTTTTTTCAGTTATATTAATCTATTTCATGTAGACTATTCCAGTATAACTTTTTGGTAATACCATAAATAGGATAAAACAGAGACATACAACAATACCATTATACAATTAAACATACCAAGATGCATATATGCCTTTTATATTGATAGGTTCTTGTCGACTCCAGTCTACCCAATAACTTGAAAAAACAGAATGGAACCAATTTTTTAAATTGTTTTTTTTACTTAGTCTTCATCTTAGTATCTGTGTATATTCCACAAATTAATATTTTATTCTTTGTCATGAGATACCACGTCACTTCCATCTCAATTTGCAAGCATCTGCTGATTATTGTCAGATTCTTCTTGGTTTAACTCTGCTTGCGTTTCTAAGCAAAGATCCATTTAAGCACTACTTCGGCTGTTTTCTGTTGATGTATTCCTAGCATGTGCACCAATCTTGGTCCCTGGAGAAATTTCCTTTCAACTCGGTTCAACCTTATTCTAACGCAATATTACGTACAAAGTTTTCCAATCTTGCCTCTCGTGGAAACCTTATCAATCAGTTACCTCCTTCTTTTTTTTTTGCTTTTAATTTCAACCTGTCTCTTATTAGAATCAACGCTAAACATAATTGTTCTCTTTTGTACAATAACTCCTGTTATGATGATCATCAACATTGTTCCAGCTGATTTTTATTTTTTATGTTTTATTTTTTAAAAGAATTGTTATCTGTAGTTGGCTACAAGCTTCTTCAAATATTGGGAGCTTTTTCAAGGATTCAAACTTTGCAAGAGATAACCATCATGTGTTCCAGAACTGAATTGATCAATTTTTTTTTCCTCACTTTATCTCTTAGAATTCTGGCTATTGCACCAAATACTACCATGCCAATTAAGAATTGATTTCACTATTTTCTGTTATTTCTTTATCTTGCTTGTCAGATTTGAGATCTTTTCCTATCTTTTTTTGACTTTTTTTATTCCTGTGACAAAGTAAAATCTTTGGATCTAGAACTTTGCTATTCTTAATTAAAAACCAAATGACTCGGCACACCCACAGTTGTTTTGGACCCCAATAACAATATCTACATATATAAAAAGCAATATGTAACCATAGATTTATTTTTGGTGAGTAACATTTTTCAGTTAATGTATTCTGAACTGTATTTACTTGCTTCCCACAAGAACAAGATGTGACGCAAGATTGGTTTATTGTGGGGGTTCCATACAGAAAGCTTTGAAAATTGCTCCAGTCCCCACAACTGGTGTTGCAAGGCATCAGGGCTAGTCTCACCCTTGTCTTTTAGTGCATTGAGAAGATGCTTCTCAGGGGCTTGCTGATCCCCAGAAACTTGGCCGAGTACTTTTTTGAGGCCACAGGATGAATCCTAGGCCTCTTGCACTTAACAATACCGAGAATGTACTGCTAGCAGATACTACACTCAGATCCTTGGCAGAAATACCAGGGAGCGACACTTTGAGCAAAGTACACAGCTACTATACTCTGATTCTGAGGAGGGGAACAGAGAGTGACAGAGCAAACACAGATACTCTGATCTGAGGCAGAAGTGCCAATCCATACATAAATGATTCCATCATTTTTGATGGATATTATGCAGTTGTAAGTAGTTGAAAATGAATATTCTATCACTGTACCCTGAAATTGAATTTACATGTGTGAGACTGAAACTTAACTAGACGCACTTTAAAATGTTTCCTTTCTTTCCTAGAGAAAGTGAGAAATCATGGCAAACATTCATTTCTTTACAATGTACATTTTCCTAGAGAATTTTTTTCTTTCAATTTTATATATATTCAATCTATTAGAACCTATAATTATCTTAAAATTTGTTACTTATTTCAAAAAGATTTTTTTTACAAGGGAAGTCCTATTCACCATGTAGATCCTAATAAGGCGCATCTGAAAATATTTTCTTTCTTCCAAAACAATTAATAACATTAACTGTCATCTGGGATAGACTTTGACCTTCAGTGAAGTAATCTGCTCTAGAATCATCATCATCATCAGTCTTTTAATGTGCATTGTTGGATATAAATCTTCTCTAAGATTTATCAGACTTCTGGGTCATGGGCTTTACAGCGCCAGTATTTTCTGAACTTCTCAATCATCATGCCATCTTATCTTTTGCCAGCTATGATTTTGCATATGATCTCTGGGGATCGATTTTGTGAGTAGTGATATCCAGCTTTTCTGTATTAGCAAGCCTATGAGATGTATTGTAAGACCTGTTCAAATTCTTGAATTACTACATGCTTTTGTTATCATCACAATGTTTTGGCCAATCTGTTCTACAGCCAACTACTTTTACCCCTGCTAACAAAGTTACATTTACTTAAGGTAACTTCAGATTTACTGACATCATTCTTTCTATAAAGAACTTTCATGATCTCAAAAAAATGCTATACAAACTGAATAAGGAAAGCAAGAAATTGGGCCTCCATGTGAACTTCAGTAAAATGAATGTCATGTACAAGAAACATGTAGAGGACAAAGACACTGATCAAAATAGAAAATGCAAAGCTGAAGAATGTAGACCACAACATCTATTGAGGACAATGGATCTCTCTGAAGAAAGAAATCAAGTGAAGAACCTCTCTGAGTTAGCAAGCTTTCGGCAGAATAAGCTCAACTTTCAAGAACACAAAAATCCCATTACTCCAAAAAGAAAGGTCTACAACCAATGTGTCTTACCAGTAGTCACCTATGGAGCTGAAACATAGAATGTAATCAAAAGTTTGACCCACAATTTGAGAACCATGCAACATGCAATGGAGAGATCATAAGACCAAACATTGTTAGAGAAAAGACTGGAGTCCAAGATATAGAAACAGTTAGAAAACTCACATGGCAATGGGGTGGACATGTTGCAAGAAAGGCAGACAATTGATGGACATTACGACTCACAAGATGGATCCTCAAAGATTGTATGCAAAATTAGGGGAAATGGAAAGTAAGATGGTGTGACAAGCTAGATAATTTCATTAAGTACTGGCTCCGCAATTCCCTTGATAGAATGGTCTAGCAAATCTTGGGGAATTTCCATATCCAATGATGGATACTAAGAGGCCGCTACTGATGATGTATTATTTCTTGTGTTTCTGTGGTTCCAATTCTCCCAGGTATCTCCAAAAGTTCTCAATTAATTGTGGATGGGTAGGCCATGAGGTATGGAAGAGTTTATTAGATTTTGTGGTGGATTCACAAATATTTTTTTGATCAAGAAATATTTTTGTATTATATTTAGATATTTGATTTAAAGTTTTCAGCATTAAGACTTGATTCTATAATATGTATCATGGTTTAAAGCAATTATAAGATTTCAATAATTCTATTCTGGCAATTTTTATCTTTGAATAGGTAAATAATTTAGTAAGCAAAGTGAAACTAACTATACTAATTGGAGTTCTTAGATGTCATGTTGTTAATTGTTACTAACTTGTTTATCCTTGCTGTCCAAGAATGAAATCTATAATTATGTAATTTTGCAATTGCATTGTAATTATAAAATATCAAAAAATAATCTAAAAGGTAAAATTCTGTAAAGATACAATTTATCAAGTTTAATGTAACATCTGATCATGTTGCAAGAATGGCAGACTACTGATTGACATCACAACTCACAAAATGGATCCCCAGAGATCAAATACGGAATTGAGGCTGGCAGAATATGAGATGGCGAGACATACTGAGTAGGTTTAGAAAATATTGGCTCCACGATGTCCACAATAGAGAGGTGCGGTGGATCCTGGGGAAGTTCTATGTCCAACAACAGATGATATGAGACATGATGATGAAAATTCTATTTCTACTAAGTTACATTACAAAATGTCCCCGATGACGTAAGCAATACAGATGACATCTATACATTGCTAATTATGTTTGAATTTTTGACTAGTATTTCATCTGTTTTATATCTGTTATTTTCTATTGCAACTCCTATTTCATCATTGGATAAGTATAAGGAATGCAAATTCCAATCTCATTCAAGCCTTATTTTTTTATTCTGATCTGTGCTGCTTTTTCAGCAAAATGATGTGAAATGATGGTCTGAGAGTTTTGAGAGACAGCAACAGAAATATGTCAAAAGATATGCTTGCAAAAAATTAATAAAAATATTTTTATCTGTACCTCACCAAAATGAATTACCGTAACCTGCGTATATACCAAAATTAATTATCTATTAGAATTTAAAAGAAAATCTATTATCTAAAAATACCAGCACAATATTTGGGCATAGTTGGTTCAGGATGACCATAGAGAACCCAGGAAGCACTTATAACCCCCCCCCCAAAAAAAAACCTCTTAGATGGCTCCTAGTGGTGAACTCATGCATATTTTCAAGGTTATAGCCCTAAAAGTATGACCAAGAGCAGCTGGGGACACTCATACATACACATGGATGAGCAATGAGAGAAAAGTCTGTTGGTTGGTCAGTCAGACAGGCAATTTGTAGAGCTACAGAGATTTGATACTTAGTTAATCTATAATATTTACAAAGTTCTCACAATGTACAGATTGTCCAACTGTTAGCAGCATAGAAAATAGAATTGGCAAACTTAATTTAAACTCTGGTTGTAACAGTTGCCATTCACTTTGCTCTTGGAAAAGGTATGAATGTATCTCTTCTTAACCCTGCCAGATGTAAAATAGCAGGGCAGACTGGACTCTTCAGCTTTGGTTGGTCTAGAAAATGAATGACTCTTATTTCAAACTGAAAAAGTCCAACCTCTCATCCAATGTTTCGAGAACAGACAATGGACAGAATAGAGAATGTGCTCCAAAATTGTGTGGTTAATATGGCTTTGGTGAAGCTTTGACAGGCCTAGCAAGCTGAAAAGGGATTATGAGATTGCAAATGGATGTATGAAATAACGTGACCATTGTCCCCAGCTCTCCTGGATGTCTCAAGTATCAGTTGCAGATTAAAGAAAAAATAGTTCTTATGAGACTTGGTTTTTAGTTTCCTTATGTATATTTTCTTGGCTTGAAAAAATAATGTATAAATCCTAATGTTTGATAAATCAAATATTCAGTGAATCTAAGTAACTAATAGTGATTGGAAGACAACTTATTTGAGTCTGTAATTCAAAACTAGGAAAAAAAACAGATCTACCTATGAAGCTAATCAAGATTTTGCACTACAATAATTACATTAAACATACCTTTGAAATCATATGATAGCAACAGCTGTCTACTTATTAAATTTTGCAATGCAAATATTTATGGCCACTTGAGTAAATTTGTGTTGCACTAGTCAGTTGATGTTAGGCATGAAGAAAGCTGAAATCATTGAAGAAAATTCTGATCCATGTCAATTGAAATTCGAAACATGTCTATTGTACAGCTATTTTTTCATGGAAATGTTTATCTATCATAATTTGTATTTAAAGCAGATCCATATAAAGAGAGTAAAGGAGGTTGTAGCTTGCAATGCACAATGGATTTTTAAATTAATTATAAAATGAAGCAATTATTGTTGAGACTCTTCCTAATTTAAATCTGCAGTATTATTCAAATATACCTTTTTGTGGAAAAAAAATAACAATGCTTATACCTGTATAAGTAACATAATTTGGTATTTGCTATTTTGTAATATAAAAAATAAGAGAATTGAATCTTGGGGAGTGTGACGGATTGTTGTTATTAAACATGCTATCTTGCAGATAAGTGAAATTTGACAGCGACCTTCTTGTAGCTGTTTGTGCTTCATGACTTGAAGTGGGGCGAGCATCAGAATACTTATTTTATTTCATTAGGATTTCAAAAGTTAGTAAGAGTTTTATGAAAAGAAGGTTGGTAGTAGAGTATTTTCAACTGATGCTAACAGTTGTTGATTTAGAGTCCAGGTAAAAAAGCCAGGATTTCAAATGCTGATTTTCAAGGTTGGCAGACTCGGGTTGGAAGACTTATAGAACACAATCTTTCTACCCACAGTTTTCCTTTGCGAGACTTTATCCGAGACTAGACTTTGCGTAGTAGATATCTCCAAAGTTGTACATAGTCTTTCTGGTTGTCCAGTCTGATGTTCTCCATTTTAATCTGCACATCCAATTTTGTTTGAATGGTATAAATCCAGCTGAAATGCATCAATATATACAACTTTAATCTATTTAAGTGGACAAGAACACTTCCATTATTCTCATTCATGTCTTCCTCTTGAACTGTTAATGCAAGTAAGCTAAACATGCTTAACAGAACAATTTAGTTAATGATACTTTTTTTTTATACATCTCAACATAGAATCTGGTCTGTGTTCCTTCTTAGTCAGCCTTGCATTATGTAGTCTGTCCAGCCTATTAGCCAAACTTTCGAGAGGCAATATTGCACAGAGTAATATTAAATTCTTGAGCAGCACAACTCAAATATATTTAAGTGGTCCAAAATATCCCCCACTCTCTTTCATATGCACAGAATGGTTTTACAGGTATACTAAATATAAGTAATAAAATTACCTCTTTGGCTGTTCAGTTATAGTTTTTCATTTTCAAAAATGATATATTTGGATCAGTCTAATCTCCTGTCATCATCAGGCATTTAGATTGGATGAAAAATCAATTAATTTGATTTCATGTCTCGGACCTAATAGTCAATATTGATTTATACATTTCGATTGAAGTATTCTCCATCATAGTGTATTGCCTGGAGTCAGATTGAGTTTAAAAGCCTGGTTCTAAACTATTTCACCTGTTGTTATCGAAGAATAAGCTGGAAAATCTGTTAACATAAATTTACTCATAACTATAAGAGTAATCTCTAACACTGCTGTTCCAGTCCCAAAATGGTTTGATTGAATTTGGCTGAAATGGTGGTCGACCAGGAATTGATCAGAGAATGAAAATATTTGGTATCGTTAGAAAGCCCATTCTATATAGATTAACACATGTAAATCCTCTTTCCTAGGCCTTAGGCCTGAAAAAAGTTATGAGAGTTTGAATACAACAAGGTTCAAGAATAAAATTCACTATTTTTGGTAGCCACTGCAACACTGATTGGAAAGAAGTATGTATATCAACTCACCTCTCAATTACTAAAATATGAGCAAATTGTCTAATTAACTCTATATTGATTAAAAATCTAGATATTTCATAAAACATAAGTATACTAACCTGTTACCAAACTAATTTTTAACATATATAAATGGAATGTAATTTTATTTTTTGACATCAAATTTTAAGATCAAATTATTTATAAGTGATCAAACTTGTTGTGTGATTTGTTTGTATGCTTAACAGATCAAAAATAAAATTTTGTATTGTATTTTTTGGGTTAAATGTTTTGGTGATTTGCAATTACGTTTTTGGAATCAATGTGCAATTAAATCAGAAAGCCTTCAATATATGAATTTTAACTTCCTGTAAGTAAATCTTTGTGACAAATAGATTTTGTGTGTGCAAAACGGTAACGCTAAATTTTTTTTTTAAAAAACAGAAATGGATCCGACATAGAATAGTATTAGTTCTGTGGCTTGTCTATATTATAAATTGATAGAAACCAATCCAGTTAGTCCCTCAATAAAAACTGTCAGGGGTTCAACATCTTCAAGCAGTATGCCATGTGGGGCGTGAGGAATTTGAAAATGGGGGTGATCAATGAACAGGTTACTTCTTTCGTCTTTTGTTTGGGTGGTGATCACTAAAAAGCCTGAATTTGCGAAAGCAGGCTGGCGCAGAATTGTGATAAATTTAGGATAAACTTACATTGTAAATTGATGCTAAAAAACCTGATACAGGGGAAATTTTCAAAAAAACCTTTTTTTTTTTTTTTTTTGTAGACTTAATGCAAAGTAAATGTTCAAATTACCAGCCCCCTAGCACCATTGATAAAGCATGTACACGTGGCATATATATATTTAGACAGCCAGGCAGACCATCTTAAAAAATGCAGAAACGCTATATTGACAGTTTCTAATAAAGTGAAGTGTCTTGTAGTACAGGAAACAGTTTGATAATAAAACGACGTTTTGTTCACTGTGAAGGTCAGAAAATGATGACTATCCATCTTCATTGCCAAAATACTGTTGCAGACAGTGGTCGACTAGCTAAATATCTATTCTGTAGGCCCATTATAATGCAGGTCTGGTTCTATAATTTTCTACTGTTTCATAGGCGAGTCTGTATTGTAACTGATTTTCCATTTTTTTTTTTTTTTTTTTTCTAAACTTTGATCCAAGTTTTCCTCTTTGCTGCATGAAGACTGGATAGTAGTATAATTTCCTGATGGTAAGTGAAATAGGAGTAAAATCATTTGAAATAATCTATTAGTATCCTTCATTTGAAATATGTAACATACTCTAGCCTCATGTTTTGTGCAGAAATGAAGAGAAAACTGTAGGGTAGGTGACACCTCCCCATCAGACGGCTACATTTTGACATTTTAATTTAGTTATACATGTAATGATTGTAGACCTATAGCTGAGGACAAAGTGAAAAAAAAAAAGACTCCAGAATATAATGTACTTTGAATTTCTTTTCAATTTTTTTCTTAAATTTTCTTATTTGACTATTTTTAGCCATTCAAATGGTCGGATAATGTTTGACACATTTTTGAGTTTTAAAAAAAATTTGAGATCCAAACAGAAACCGCATTATAAGTGATTCTTTGTTATATCTGGTATGCAGTGAACTGTGTGGATTTCTTAGTTCTTCTATCCATGATTGTAAACTCTCTCACTTAAAGGTAACAATTTTGCTGATGAAAATGTATCCTACCTATATATTTGAAACTATGGAGTCTACCAGTGGAACAAATTCAGTATTCAAAAAAAATTTTTTTTTCTTAAAAAAAACATTTTATAGAAATATAATATATCTGTATTTTTTTACTGGGATTAATCAATGAAAAGTTGAAACTCCCTTGATTTGAAAAAATTAATTTAGGTAACCGAATGTTGGACAATGTACTGCACTGAGCAGCAACCACTTGAGATGCAGAAAGAGCTCCAGGATCCTTTCAGCTTGAATTGAAAAACAAATATGAATTACCAATGAAACAAGAAGCTTGATGAGATAATGACAACACATCTGATAGAAGTACGCCAAAGAACAGACAAACCATCTATAAACTCTCAGAATAAGCCCTGATTCTCACGGAAAAATGCAGAGGTATCAAGCCACCACCAACAACTTGAGATTGGAGCAATCAGACTAAACCAAACCATCCCCAAAACAGCAGAAGATACACAAAGGCAGTCACAAGAGAATTCTTGAGAAAGGTAGAGGTTTCAAAAATTTCACCAGAACTCTCAGTAAAGGAAGAAAGTAAATTACTTGTGTGCTTTATGAAAATGGAGACAGAACAATGGATAGGGACTGAATTGTTGATTGCGTCCAAGACTTCTTCAAGAGCCTCTATTCTACCAAAAAGTTCCACGGAACAAAGACCAGGATGTGCGAGCTGCAAGTCATTAGTTCAAAGATTTCCCAGGTTAGTCTGTGAAAGGTGAAGCAAGCTATCAAACTGTCAAAAAAGTGAAGTCCCTAAGATTGGAGCATTGCAATCATCATGCTTCTATATGGAAAAGGGAACATGAAAGAACTTGGCGACTTCAGAATAATTGGCATACTCAATTGCATGTACAAACTTTTTACCAAAGTGATCACTGACCTAATTACTAATACTTTAAATGAAAACCAACCCTGGGAACAGGTTTGCTCCAGCAGTTACTTGACCATTGACCATCTCCATTTGTTGAATCAACTAAAAGAAAAAGCAGCAGAATATGAAATGCCATTTGCAGTAGCATTTGTTGACTCCAAAAAGTCCCACAAGTCATCAATGCAATCACACAACAAGGAGTAGATCCCTGTATATGTCAGAGTTTTGCTACACATCTACTGACTCAGTAGCTTCTTTATCAGGTTACATGGGGACTCAGTTGTTCACACTTAAAAAAAGCATATGATAAGATGACACTTGCTCTCCCAGACTCTTCTGATTGCATCCAAATTATCTTCTGAAACTTGGACTGGACAAATAAAGGGATCAAAATTGATGGCAAATACCTAGGTAAGCTTAGATTTGCTGATGACATTGTCTTTCTTTTTTGCCAAGAGCCACTGTTAACTATACAGAATGTTAGATGGACTGAATGGAAAAAAGCAAGAAAGTAGGTTTTCACGTGAACTTCAGTAAAACCAATGACATGAGCAATAAATATGTTGAAGACAGACACAATGATGAAGATCGAAAAAGCGCAGTAAAGGAAAGTGCTCCATGGAATCCTCAAAGGGATAAATCAAACAAAGAATCATTCTTGGTTGGCAAGCTTTCAACAGAATAAGAACAAAAAGATTCCGTTAGTTTTGAAAAGGAGGATTTACGACCAATGTGTTCTCCTGATAGTCACCTATGGAGCTGAAACATGGAACCTAACCAAAAGACTGGCTTTCAAACCATGCAGTTTGCACAAGAGAGGATCATGTTTTACATCACATGGAGAGATCACTAGACAGCACAGTATATTTGGGAAAACAAGAATCGGGGATATCATAGAATCCATTTGAAAACTCAAAATGGCTATGGAATGGTCATGTTGCAAGAGGGGCAGACAACTGATGGACATCCCTTCTAACAATTTGGATCCCTAGAGATCATATGTGAAATTGTAGCGTGCAAAATTTAAGATTGTGTGGTGAACTAAACAAGTTTAGAAGTATTGACTCCACAACGCCCATGATAGAGAGGTCTGACAAATCCTGGAAGTCTACATCCAATGACAGATGCCAAAAGGCTGATGATGATGTCACATGGGAAGATTACAAGACAGTGCAGTTTATAAGAGAAATAAAAGAGTTGGTGATATCATAGAATCCGTTAGTTAGTTGTACTTTATTTGATAGTTATAAAATAACCTTTGTATACATGACAGGTTTGTGTATTTGTAGACATTATCATTTTATTCAGGATTGGAAATCTGAATACATTGTGGTAATATAGAAATTCTTCAGTTACACTTGACTTGAATGCATTTATAGTCTTTCTTTGACATCCATTTCTGGTTTGTCTTGCTTTATCCATGTATCAGAGACCAATAACATCTTATGGGTTTCTGCATGTAAATGTATATGTCCGTGCATGTACGTATATATATATATATATATATATATATATATATATATATATATATATATATGTCTGTCTATACAAGCTTTGGTAAATTGATGTTTTTCTTATTGATGACAAAAAAAAGTGGAAAGATCTTGAAGTAATACAATTTCATGCCACACAAATTGAAAATCTCTTTAGAGAAGTAATATTCAAGATACTCCACAGTTTTGATGCAAGTCAAACAGATGATGGGAATATTTTTAGGACATCATTTTGTCATAGATTTTTTTTTTTTTCCTCTCTCTCTTTCTCTCTCTCTCTCTGAATCGTTTTCTGCATTTTTTCTTCTGCACTTCTGATTGGAGATTTATTTTTCTCTTGAAAATGTTAACGCTTTATAATCTGCATTCCACCCTCCTTTTTTTTATTTTATTTACCTACACATTTAAATGATATTAGGTGAACAGTGAAATCAATATAAATATATTATATTGATTATTTTCATATTCATGGGGATGCATGTATCTGTTTACATATACACATACATAAATATTATGTATAAAATATTTTAATTTTTATTC
>OY735198.1:74602666-74747666 GCA_963457665.1 Thysanoteuthis rhombus
ACACTAAAAATGCAAGAGAATCATAAAAATATTTCTGTACTTTGTCATTTCCAAATATCTGTAATGCAATTAACAAATAGAAGTGTCAATAAAGACTGGTCCTGTGGATGGAGACAAATGGTTCAAAAGATTTCCAAAGGGTTCTTATGTTTTACATAGAATTAGATATCATAGTACTATATAGGAATTTTTCTTGTTGATATCATAAGTTATTTACCATGTGACCGTTTTGGAGAATCAAAACAAAAGAGTTATATTAATATGGCTCCCCAGCAGTGTTGATCAAACACCTTCTCCCCTCAGGTTATGATTTGAATATTCAGTTTGTTATATCATTCTTAGGGTCATGTTATTGTAAACAAAGTGCTCACTTACATTGTTAATCCCCAAAATGTGTTAGAATGTTTACCCCATGAAAATCAAATCTGTTATTTTAGATTTTAATCTCAGACTGCATGCAAACCAACTTATGATATTCTCTTTAAGAATACTAATTAATCAGAAAGAATTTTTTGGTTGATTTTTTTTACCAACGTACTCAACCAAAGAAATTGACAAATTTATTTCAAGATCAATTACTTTGGATTAAGTTATCCATGCCTTACACCATCTCACTTTCATCGATAATTTTAATTACTTCTAACTAAATTTGCTTTTTATATATGGTTAAGATGAAACTAAATAGCATTCCAGTAGTTAGTAACACCATATGGACTCTCCTATCAACATAGTTCAGTGATTTTTTATTTAGCATTACTGATTCTATCTTCCACCCCATCCATCTACCTATTCATCAAAAAAATGAATCATCCCTGGTTTTAGCCAGTACATGTATGTGTGTTTATATGCGTGTAAAATATGTTTGTGTGTGTTTGTGTGCTTTTTTGTGCATGTATGGATGTAAAACAGTACATTTGTTTATACAAAACACTAAGATCGAAATCAAGGATATAGAACTGGAGAAAGTAGATCATTACATCTACCAAGTACAGCAAATCTCCATGAGGCCCTAAAAAGAAGAAATCATGCAAAAAATCACACTAGGATGGCAAGCCTTTGGCAGAGCAAGCTCAACCTTTAAAAATAAGATCTCATTAATCCTAAAAAGAAGGATATATAACCAATGCATCCTCCCAATAGTGACTTATGGAGCTGAAACATGAAACCTAACCAGGAGACAGATCCGCTAATTGAGAACCATGCAACATGCACATAAAAGAATTATACTGGGCCGGAGAGACCACAAGACAGCATATTACATCCAGGGAAAGACAGGAGTTTGGGACATCATAGAATCCATTAAAAATCTCAAATGGCAGTGGGCTGGCCATGTTGTAAGAATGGCGTCCAACTGATGGACATAGCGACTCACAACATGGATCCTCTGAGATCACATGCAAAATCAAAGCCGACAAAATACAAGATGGAGAGACGAGCTAGACACATTCAGAAAGTTCTTTCTCCGCAACGCCCATGATAGAGGAGTGTGGCAAATCCTGGTGAAGGCCTATGTCCAATGACGGACATTGAAAGACTGATGATGATATGAGTGTATGTATGAGAATATATTTGTATATATGTATGTGTGTACATGTATGAATGTAAAAGAATATAATGTATGTAAGTTTTGATATCAATAAATTAATAAACACTCATATATATATATATATATATATATATATATATATATATATAATATATATATATATATAAATATATATATATATATAACCAAATTGCTTCTGTTTCCACCAAACTCATTTCTCTTTATATTTCTAAAAAATCCCCTTTATAATTTATCTAGATAAAAGTTAGAGAAACACAGCAAGATGAAATCTGTAATGTTTTAGTAATAGATTGTATGAGCAAACTCCTCTCTTAGCTTGGAGAACTGTCCTTTGAATCAAAATAATGATGATAAGAGGTTAGTTCATAATGGTACATTTTTATGGACACTTATCTGTCAGAGCAAATATTAACGCCTATTTTGTTTGAAAAGGTTGCCAGTCATGTCCTCGGTTCTTTTCTAGTTTTCCAATTGCCTTTTTCATGCTGCTTCTCAAAAGTAATATCCATCAGTGAACAAGTCAGAAATATTACATCTATTTCATCTGAAGGAAAAATGTTATCATTTTGATGTATTTTCATTAATGTTTGGCAGCTCTGATACTAGTTTTCATATAACAAACTCAACAAGAGACTTAAGTGTTCAGTTGACAAGTGGGAGTTTCTCGGAAAATGTGCAATATCTTTTCAGTTCTCTTGATGTTTACTAATCCTTGATTATTATGGTCCAAGGCCAAATGGAAGTCAGAAGATGGCAAATTGATGGTTGGCCTGCCTTAAGAATCATTATTGGAAATCCTAGCTTTTATCTGGACTCTTGTCTTACCGGCAAACCTTTTAATCTTGTCCCTCCATTTTGTGTATGGTCTTTTCCTACTGGGTTCACGTGCACCAATCAATTAACTTTTTCCTCCATCTGTTGTCATTTCTTGTTAAGAGTCAAGCTCATCTCCATTTTTGTTGCTTAATTATTTGTATAATATCTTTCACCCTAGACCTCCCTCTGATTCATGTTTTTTTCTATCTCTTAGTTTTTCCTGTGGATTCTAAGCTTGTGCACAGTTTGTTTTGTTTATTTCAATGTTTCGCAACCCTAATTTTACTTTAAGCTTATTCATAAGGTGCTCTTCAATATGTTTCTATTTATACTAAATACTTTCTGACTAATCATTATTTAATTTTGCATTCATAGTCTTTCTGTAACTTTATTATCTGATATTTATCCTGGAGCCTCCACCTCTATTCTCATGGACTTTTTGGGGACTTCAATATTGAATGTCACTTTTGGCTTTGCTCTGTTAATCTTTAATCCTACTTGTTTACTTTCCCTTCTTAGATCAGTCAACGTGGTTTGTAATTCTTCTGATGTCAAGTCTATGATTATTCCTATTCACTCCCAGTCAGTTAGCACTGCAATAACTAGATTAAATAAAGATACCAAAAAGATATATATGTTATCGAGAAATATGCATATATATATATATATATATATATATATATATATATATATATATATATATATATATATATATATTATTAAAGAATGGATTTATAATCTAACAGAATAATCATAAAGGTGTTTTTTATTTGGAACTCTATTTGAACTGACCTCTATCATCACACAGTGAATGTGCCAGTTGGCCTAGACAGTGTAAATAGAAAAGACAATTCAATTCAACAGAATTTATACATTGAGAAACAATAGAGCAGACATGGATGAACAAGATGAGATTTAGACATTAAGCAGTTATTTGGGCCTCTGACTTACCAGTTGGTTATTTAGCTCAATGATAGGAGCCATGTCATGTAAAGACAGCTTCCATTGGATGCAGGTTTGATTTCTGCAGCAGCCCATTTCTTTGATTGTTTATTCTTTTTATGCTGTCTAGGCTAACTGACACATTCACCATGGTTGACTGTGGATATATTTTTTCTTCATAGTTATTACTGCTTTGGCAGAAGTTACGGGAGAATAGTTTGTCTTAATGCTTTCTCACTTACTCTCAATGTCCAATTCATTTGAAATTTCACAAGTCAAAACACTTCATCAAAAATGGCTGAGTTGTTTTGATTTGGACTGAGTAGCTTGAACTTATGGCGATTTTGATTAAACTCTGTATGAATATTTTATTTCTACACAAGATGAGGAATTTGCTTACTGACTTGATCAACATAATCATGTGTCTGGAATCTCACATTATTTGTACATCTGATCCAGGATTTGGCTGTCAAATCCACTTGGCCTTAGTCTTGTAATTAGGATTCTGACAAATGAAGCATTGTCTGTTCTGAGAGAGGATTACTGGAACTTTGATCAGGTCTTTAACTGAGTAAAACATATAGGGAACCTCCACTGACTTGCTAATTTAATTGAGTTCCTTCATCTTGCGATTTGTATAGAGTTTCATGATTTAGCTATGCTTTCATCTGCGGGTTACTTAGAGTGCCTGTTATATTGAAATAGCAATTTTTCATTGCCTGCTGCCAAATAAGAAAATTTCAACTTTATTAATACTATTCCCTTTAGTTGAAGCATCTTTTCAGTGTGTAGTCTTTAGTATGCAGTACGTGCAACTTGTTGGCATTCATTTTGATGATCCCTTGGTTTTCTGGAGACATGTCCAACTTAAACAAGTCATATTCAATGATTTGAAACCTTTGAAGTATCTAGCATATACTATAAACTGGAAGTGACAATGTCCTCTGCAATTCTTTTGGAAAACCATGATTGTTTGGGAGGCACAATAATGTTTTGGAGGACCTAAAAAAAAAAAATTCCTACTGAATCTGTTTTATTGCTTGATTTACTCATGTATGAATTTTGTATAAAAACTAAAGATAGCTCAATAGTGATGTAGCAATTAAACACTTAATATAAATAATGGTAAGTACTTCATGTTGCTGGTGTTTTTATTTAAAAATTTTCTATTGTTTAAAATGAAAAATACATACAAAGAATTTATTAAGACGTTTTTGTTGTTTCGATTGAATTTAACCATAAGCAATGACACATAACATGTTAAAAACACTACTTATTTAAATCCATTAGAATAGCATATGATGCTTTGCATCATGACCGGTCTTGACCCGAACATGAATTTTTTGCCAGTCAAATTTGATGTCCCCCAAAATTTTTATTGTGCTGTTAGGGATCACTTTTCTCCTACTGTTATCATTTAGCATATAATTAATCACATAATATACATCTTAGTGCACAAACTTTTCTCAAAAGAAATCACCCTGTGCATTATTTCATGATTTGGTGTGAGCTTACATGTTGGGGTGATCGATAGACTAAAATCCGTGAACAACTTGAAAATAAAAAGGATATCTCTTCTCTCTTTGGGATTGCAGGGCAAACAGTTAATTTTACCATTAAATCCTTAGGTTTTAACATTCTCAGATCACTTTCTTTCTCCTCCCTTTTTGTTGTTTGGTGTTCAATAATTTGAGATAAACATCATTCTTACCAAATAATTCAACCTGCCCTTTGTTAGGAAACTTATTTGAGTAGTGTCTATTGTACTTGTTGAGAGAATGGTACTTTTTAAACCATAAAGCTCATTTTTTTAAAGAATTTTATCTTAAGATGTGAGATTACTTGGTACATCCACAGAAAGTCAGTTTTTCTGTTCTGCTCAACAGAAAGAGCAAGCCTAATGATACATTCTAATTTCTTGTGTTGATGAGAAGATTGACTTTGGTATGGACCCAAGAGAAATCATTTGAACAAGTTTTCCAAGTGCTATTCAACTCTTGTAAATTTGCATTTGAAAAGTATCCTATAAAAACTAAAAATATTTCTTTAAAAGTTTCTATGAAGTTGGAGCATTGATTAAGAAAATGAAATGTTATAGTGTAGTTTAAATAACATAGCTTCTGACCAGTTTAAGAAATAGACTCCTTACTTTGCTGGCTTATGGCAACTCATCAGGATTTGCTTATAATGACTATCTCTGCTGTGAATATAAATAAAGTTTTTCTCTGACCTTTTAAAAAATTGATTTGTAGTTGGAGAATATCACGTGTTTGAAATGGCTTTTTATAAAGCTTTAGACTTTGAATTGTAGACCACTTTGAGAAAGAATACTCCTTACTTAGCTGACCTATGTCAACTCATCAGTATTTAATGATAACAACTACCCCTTATTCTGATATAAATAGGGCACTTTTTTGGATTGTAAATATTAAATGCATTGATGATAAATGCCACTGATAAAAATATTTCTGTGTTGATATAATTTAAACTAAAGAATTGCTGTTTGGTACGTTCTACCTCTGTTAACAAGGTTGATTTTTTTTTTTTTTTAAAGAATTTTTCTTAGAATGCTCTACTTTGTCTTGAAGCAACATTTTGGTGTGAATAACATATCATAAAGTGAACTAGTGTGAGAGAGAGAGGACATCTCCTGCTGCCTTTTTCAGTTAATGTACCATAGAATATATGATATATGATATTGAACCTCCAGGCTTGGCTGGCCTTGCCCACATTACAGCAAGGGTTCGGTGCTGCTCTGTGATTAAGATCTAAGATCAGAGAGGCCTCTTCATTTGAAGTTAAGATTTTTTTCTTAGTGGAAGAAAATTTCCTACCACGAGATACTGAAATGAAAATCAAAAGCAGAAGAAATGATTTTTCAATATTTTTGTCTTCTACCAATGTACAGAATATATCAGCACTTATAAATATCTATATAGTGTTTTGCCTATCATACAACAGTGATTTGATATAGGTAGTATACTTTTTGTTACTGTGGGTAATATCAGGTTTTGTCATTTTTGGTCATCCATACTTCACTTGTCCATTGAGATGCTACTGAATTTCATCACCGATGGGCTTGGAAAGGTGATTCAACACCTACTCGACCTTTGAACTAAATTAACAGGTAAGACACCCGCTGTAAACAATTGTATTTTCCACTATATTTTAAGTAAAAAGTAGGGCTGAAAATGAATTGTATTGATAACAAATATAGGTAAATAGAAATACAAAAATGGATAAATTAATGACTTTATTAAATTGTCACAAAAGGCAAAATTGATATCCTCCTATTTTTGTAGCTTTTCATGTGTATTTCCTTTGAGGAGTGATTGTCATTTTCAGTCATATTGATATAATGTAAATCATAAAAAGACAACTTTTGTGTTAGTTGAATAATGACTACCTACAAGTATTTTTTCAGAGCTACTTCCGTTATGTTCGAAAATTTATTGAAAAATTTTGATCATAAGAATATACATAGATAAAATTATTGTATCCATGTTTTGCTATTAAGTGGTATTTTTGGTTTAAATCTGAATGCTGATTTTTATTTTTTTTATTTTTCTATTTTTTTTATTTCATTTCTTATTTCTATGTCTTTAGCTTTTAGCAAAAGTGTATATAAACCTAGTCTATCTGTCCTGGTTCTTTTATGAAATAAAATCAAATCTTGAATTCGATGGAAGAGTTATTTATGGTAAATTGAATGTAACTTCAGATTCGCAGATGACATCTTCCTTTCTGCAGAGAAGCTCCAAGACCTCAAACCAATGCTAAACAAACGGAACATAGAAAGCAAGAAAGTTGGCCTTCACATGAAATTCAGCAAAACAAAGGTTATGTACCACAAACTTGATGGAAATGAAGGCACTGTGATCAAAATTGAAAATGCAAAGCTGGAAAAAGTAGACTACTTCCTCTACCTAGAACAATGAATATCCATCGAATCCTCAAAAGAAATTGAGCAAAGAATTACTCTAGAATGGCAAACCTCTGGCAGAGCAAGCTCAACTTTCAAGAAAAAGAAAATCCCATTAGTCTCAAAGAGAATAGTATACAACCAATGCATCCTCCTGATAGTCACCTATGAAGCTGAAACATGGAACCTAGCCGAGAGACTGACCTACAGACTGTAAACCATGTAACCTGTATATGAAAGAATCAGGCTCAACATCAACATGGAGAGACAACAAGACATCACAGTATATCAGAGGAAAAAACAGGAGTGTGAGACATCATTAAAGCCATTAGGAAACTCAAATAGTAATGGGTTGGTCATGTTGCAAGAATGGCTGACTACCGATGGACATACAAACATACAACATGGATCCCCAGAGATCTAATGCAGAACAGAGGCTAGATGGTGAGACAAACTGGACAGGTTCAGAAAATACTGGCTCTGTAATACCCATGATAGAAAGTGTAGCGAATCTTTGGGAAAGTGTATGTCCTATGATGGACGATGAAAGTCTGGTGATGATGATGAATGATCTCATTAATAATATAGTGTTATTTGAAGTGGGTACTTGTTACAGATATTTTGATAAGAGGATTTTAAGTTTTAAGTCTTTTCTTTCTTTTTTTTTTTTTTTTTTTTTTTAAAGATATTCTGTACCAAAATACTGTTATAAATATTTTTGTTTTCAGGAAGGCTTGTTAATCATCAATTTGTGATTTAGAGCTGTGATAAAGTTTAAATGTTGTAGATACACAATAATTGACATCTACCAAATTTGTATGTACTGAAAGTTTGTAATAGTAAAGGTTTTCAGGAGGAAACAATAATCAAGAATCAATCCAGAGGTTGCTCTGTCAGCAATAAATAGCACTTGCCTCCCTCGTCTAAATTTTATCTTTTGATAAGAAAAGGAGCCTTAAACCCAAAATATTATCTCCCAAAGATTTATCTTTTTAGACTTTTTTTTCCGACTGATGAGTCAGGCTGTTTTGAAAGACAGTACAGATTACCGAATTACCAAGAAAAGTAACTGCTTCTTGTTAGTTTATCAAAAAATTATTGCATAAGAGTATTAGAATTTAGGAGATTATGATGAATTGAAAAATACAAAATAAATAGTTGTGAAAAGACTTACCTAGATTTGTTATGTCACCAATTCATTATGGTCAATCTTTCCTTATATTCTACTAGTAATGTTGTTTTCATCTTAATTTATACACAAGCACATGATATAATTATTGTACATTGACCCAAAATGTCTTTTCCAATTTTTAAAAAACTTTTTGTGAATTTCCTGTCAAATCTTTTGACTGCACAGAGAAGAGAACTAAAAAAGCATCTATATCTCAAGTTAGAATTGTTGTTCCATAGTGCAACTATTTCGGAATATTAATTCCTCCCCATGAATATAAATTTCTCCGTTGACTATGATAGAAGAGCAATTTTGCAATCAGAAGTCATAGAACATTCTAAATACTGCTTATACGTCATTTGACAACCTCATATTCTGATTTGACAATCCTTCAATGAGTTAGCTACATACAGTCTATATAATGCAGTATGCTTTAGAACTTAAGAGAGCAACAACTTTATTGCAGCAAACATCTTCGTATATAGTTGCAATATTATTACAGGAAAACAGTATTTCAGTGAAGAAATTTGTTCTAATCAATACAACATTTATGTACTATGACAAAAGTCAAAACAATATCTGATGATGAATCAAAGAAAAACTTAGAGCATAACAGCATTCAGTAAATTCAGATCAGGCACATATTGCTTTATGTATTATAATAAATGAACAAGCATATATATCTACTAAAATTATTATACTTGAAATAAAGCTTTTTCTAGCAAAAGGATCAAAGAAGGAAAAAAATGGTGAAGTGTAAGATGGCATTAAACTCTTTTGAATGAAAAGACTTACCTGACTTAAGGTTCAGCATTGAGAACAAATCCTGGCTTTTAATATGCTTTAACAACAACTACTGATGGCACAAACATGCCACCATCTCAGGCCCTTGTGTGTGTTATATGGTATGCTAAATATTGGAGAATTGTAGCTACCAAATGTGGCAAGGGTTCTATCGTTTTTTTTTTTAATGAGCTTGTATTTGTTAATGTGTTTGCATGTTCCAGTGTACCTGGCCATACTGTTTTGTTTAGACTTGAAAATTGGCATCAGTACTCCACTAAACACTTTCTAGATTTTTGTCTGTATGATCTTCTTGGGCTTTATATTGATAGGTTTATTGATATAATGTAGATTATACAGAATGCAGGTGTTGTTTTTTTTCTTCTTTTTTTTTTCTCTATTTTAGATATTTTCCAGCGGAAAACGCCATTGATATCATAAATAGAATTTATTCTGTACCATATCTATTCTTTGATGGAATTTTTTTTACTTTGAATTTTGATGCTATTGTTGTCCAATTATTAGCTGTGATAGCAAATATATACATTACGTTCTTCAAATGTGTATTTGGTATGTGTGTGTATCTCTTCATAGCATCTATTGGTAGTGGTTTGAGTATTTAAACATTGCTTTTAAAGGAAAAGAAGTCAAATTTGATCAATGGCAAAGGTGTGGTGTTCCCTCATGATAATTCACCACACTACACAGTAAAGATCACACCTGAAAAGATTGGAGACCCCAGCTTGGAAAAAAAATGTCACATCCTCCTTATTCTTGTAGATCTTACTCCATTTGATTATCACCTATTCCAAAGTTTTCTGAACCATCTTGATAAACTAGTTCTTGAAACACATGAAGAAATGGAAATTATTCTCTCTGCATTCTTTTCCTCTAAACGAAAGACAAAAAACAGTATTATGAAGCTTGTGAATTATTTGAAGGGTATTGATTATGATGGAACCCAGTTGATGAATATGTTCTAATTAAGCACCAATTTTTTACATATATTCTGTCTCTAAATCCATATCATTATGACCTGATTACTTAAATTAAATGTTTCAAGATATCCTTAGTAGCAAGGTAATAAGTATATGTATTAGTTTTTCTCCTTGGTGAAGTTACTGTCTTATCTAATTATTTTTGGTGATACTTCAGGCCTTGCTAGTCAAAGCAGTTTTCAAACTGAATTACAAATACGTTACAAAGTTTCTTCTTTAGAATTTTTTTGTTATTCTTGTGATGTAATTTAGTCATTCTTCCCTTGCGATTGCAATTTCCTGTCGTCTCAATTCATTTGTAATTCTGATAGTTTGAATCATATGAAAATTAATACTATGATATTAGATCGATACAACTTTGTTATTTGTTCTTGTGAGGTGATTGTAGAATTCTCAAGATTTGATGTTGCATATAGTTACCTATTTTGCTAATGCTAATAATGTCCCATTTGACATCAGCAAAATGACAAGACCCAGAGAAGAACTAATCAAACTAAAGAGCAAATATCCTCTTTACCACTATGGAAGAGAAAAAGGTACAAGCTGAATATCTTCAAAGTCTATACTCCCAATTCGCATTCAACCAAAGAGGAAATAGACAACTTCTATGACAACTTGAACACTCTACTTCAATGTCACCAAGGGAGATTTCAATGCATTGGTAGGATAAGGAAATGAATGTTGCGTCAGTGAGTTCAGATATAAAGTATGAAATAAGAGAGGTGAAGATCTAGTAATCCTCGCAATGGTTAACAGGTTCAAAATCATGAGCACCTTCTCCAAGAAGAAACCCAATAGAAAATGGACTTGAAAAAGCCCAAACCACGAAACCAAAAATAAAATGAACTACATCCTAATGGATAAAAGTGTCACCATTAAAGGCATTCTAGTCCTAAAGCAAATCTACATAGGAAGCGACCACAGAATGGTGAGATGTGATATGCAAATTAACACCGACAAAGAATGCAGAAAAATATTCCACACCAAACCACAACCTCTAAACATACCAAATGAGCTCACTCAATCATTCAAGCTTAAAGTGAAAAGCTGATATAAAATTCCTACCAAATCAGGAGAATGACACTAACATCAATAAATTCAACAACAAAATAACAGCCTCTCTAATTGAAGTCGCCTCTATATTTGAATGAAACCAAGAATCTTATGGTGGGATGCAGAAACCTCAAGCCATTGATAACAACAAGAGAGACAATTGAAGCTATTGAACTGACTAAAACCATCCAAAAGAAACAAAAACAATCAGTAAAAGAGTTCTTGAAAAGGATCGGGGGTTCAAAGCTATGAACAAAGTTCTCAGTTAAGGACAGAAACCAATAACTAGTATACTTGAAGAAAATGGAGATTTAAGAAGAAACAGAGACAGGATTGTCAAACGTGCCCCAAAATTCTGCCAAAAACGCTACTCCTCAAGACAAGGACTACAAAACAATGAGCAGGATATACAAGATGTGAGCAATCGGTTTGAGGATTTCCCTGAAGTTAAACCACGGGAGGTGAAGTGAGCCATCTTAGAAAGAGAAAAACAGCCCCTGGACCAGATAACATCACCATTGATCTACCCCAAATAGCTGGCAAGTTCATCACTAGGAAACTGGCAATTACATCGAATTTATGCTTAAAACAAAGTAGAGTCATAAAAGATTGGAATAAGGCAATCATAATACTTTTATATAGAAAAGGAAACCCGAAAGACCTCAACAACTACAGATCTATCACCCTACTCAACTGCATCTTCAAACTTTTTGCAAAAATCATCACCAACATAAGCACTTGATGAAAACCGACCACAGGAGCTAGCTGGCTTTGGAAGAAGCTATTTGACCATGGTCCATCTCAATTCAATTCACCAGCTGAAAGAGAAAAACAGCAGAATACAAAATACCTCTTGTTGTAGCATTTATCGACTTCAAGAAGTCCTTTGACTTGGTGGAAATTCCCGTTATCATTGAGGCAATTACTCTACAAAGTGTAGACCCTGTACACGTCAGAGTACAACAACATATAAACAATCGCAGCAGCTCCTTCATCAGGCTACATAAAGACTGTCCTTTCAACTCCAAGAAGGGGTAAGATAATATGATACCAGCTCACCCAAACTTTTTACTGAATGCCTTGAGATGCTTTTCTGAAACCTAGATTGGGAAAATAGAGGAATCAATATAGATGCTGAATATCTGAGCAACCTCAGATTTATAGATATTTTTTTTTGCAGAGAACCTACTTAACCTCCTACTAATGCTATATAAACTGAATGAAGAGAACAAAAAAGTCAGCCTCAACATGACTCTAAGCAAAACAAAGGTCATGCGTAACAATCACGTTTGAAATTAACTAATAACGATCAAAATAGAATATGGAGACAGTAAACTACTACATCTACCTAGGACAACAAATCTCCATGAAATCCTCATAAGAAGAAGAAATTAAGCAAAGAATCACTCAAGAACAGCAAGCCTCTGGCAGCTCAAGCTTCAAGAACAAGAAAATCCCATTAGTCCTAAAGAGAAGAGAATGCAACCAATGCATCCTCTGGATAGTCACCTATGGAGCTAAAGCATAGAACCTAACCAAGAGACTGACCCGCAAACTAATATGCATGCAGCATGCACATAAAAGAATCATGCTCACCCTCACATGGAGAGATCACAAGACAGTACGGTATATGAGGGGAAAAATACGAGTCTGAGACATCATAAAATCCATTAGAAAACTCAAATGGCAATCGGCTTGTTATGTTGCAAGAATGCAAAAAAACAACCAATGGACATCATGACTCACAACATGGATAGAGATTACATGCTGATAGTATACAATGTCTTTCCTATGATGAATGTTAAAAGTCTGGTGGTGATGATATTTGCCAATATTCAATAATTTGGTATGAATGTTGATAATTTGGTGATTCTCTTCCTGATAGTTGCAATCCAGTCACAGCGTTGGGAAAATGGATTGAAAATGTAAATTGACTTCTTTGTTGTTGCCTTTACTTTTAATTGATATGATATGAATAATTGAATAGAGATCACTAAGCATCACTTTCAACTATCAAACTGAATTTGACCTCAAATTATTTTTTAAAGACCTTTTCAGATGAATAATTTTCGTGATCATTATTTTATCATTAGCTTCACTCCATTGAACAACCGTAGCCTTCAAAGCTGGTGATAGATTCTATTTTTCTTAATACATCTGTTTGTTTGTTTATGTGTTCCAGTGCTCCCTGCCATACCGTTTTGTCTACAAACTTGAAAATTGGCATCAGTACTCCCTTTGAACACTTTTAAAAATTCTTCCTATTTTTTGAGCTTTTGGGGGCTTTATTTTGATGGGTGTCTCCAGAATCTTGATATTTCTAGATGTTTTCCTGTGGAAAATGCCAGTGATGTCATAAATAGAAATTATTCTGACCATATCTCTTCTTCGAGGGAATTTCTCCGTACGACTCCAAAATTTGATGCAACTGCTGATCAATTATTGACTTTGATGTTGAGTCTTATCAGATGCCTCTTATCACTATAGTCCAAGTTGATATTCATCAACTGTACGAGCAAACAGTGCATAATTGGAAACAAAGAAAGAGCTTCCAACAAGACTTGATCTGCTTCCAACACCTTGGGAGGGTGTCTTTCATTGACATTGCCTTAGCCACTTCAGCCATTGAAGCTTCAGTGATCAAGTGGAACACAAATCTGTAATCATTATGCCATCAGTCTTCTTTGATTCCGATTGACCAGTTAAAGTCACAGTGGTGGTAAAAATAATAACAACAAAAATCTGATTCAATCAATATGGTAGACTTCTAAGCAGGAAGAAAGGAAACTAGCAGTAGATTTCTGCAGTCAGTGTGTGGAGCCTTTGTTTTTTTTGACACATAACAATACAGGAAGTAGTCTACTGCCAATAGAAGATCATCATAGCAAATAAAATGCTTGGTTGTATCTGCTATACCTTTAAGAACATGGTTGCGGAAATTTTCAAAATGCTGTAAAAAGTGCACACTAAGCCACATTTGGAATTCAACTCCTGAGGTAATTACCGAAGAAGTACAAAGAAGAGCCTCACCATCAAACACCTGTCATATTCAGGAAGGCTAAAAAAATTTGATCTGGAGACACTATTCTACAGAAGAACCCATGCTGATCGACTGGAAATATACAGGATAGCCCCAGGTCTACACGTTATTGACTGAAACTGTAGGCGCAGCATTTGTTTAGATAAAATCATCTTACAGCCATCCCCAAGCATTACAACCAGAGTTCACAGCAAGAAGCTACGGCCACCAGAGGTTAGAAAACACTTTTTTTCCAACAGATCTGCTCCTATCTGGGTCATGCCAACAGATTCAACAGTCTGTTCTCTAAACACACACATATTTTGATCAAATTTTACAAAATATCTGACAAGCTAAATGTTTGAATAAGAGTTTTTAAAGTAATAAATAAAAAGTATTCTGAACAGAAACTCAAAACCATTGTAGGACTCTATAAGTTGACCATACTAACATAGTATTGTCCATTATGAATATACATAACAAACAAAAGGATGATAAGTTTATACATTAATAGATTCTCTAAACTACTTTTGTGAGTATGCTGATGTAGAATTTTGTGATAAAGATATTTCTGACTCACCACCATCATAGTCAATAATTGAATAGCTGTTGCATCAAAATTTGGAGTTGTGTAAAAAGAATTCCATCAAAGAATAAGTATAGTCAGAATAAATTCTATTTCTGTCATCACTGGCATTTTCCACTTGAAAATGTCTAAAACTGAGTGAAAAAAAAATCAAAAAGTCTAGATATTGGAAATTCTTGATGTTATTAATAAACCCATCAAAATAAGGCCCCCAAAAGACTTTTTTTCTAAAAACTAAAGAAATATTGTTAGAAAGGGTCTAGTGGAATACTAATGCCTATTGTCAAGTCGGTTACCTTAATGGTAAGGCTAGAAGTGCTGACGCACATGCAAACGAATAAACCCATCTGAATAAGCCCCCTCCCATTGGTCAAAAAAGCTTCTTTCTTAAGGAAAAAAAAAAAATTTTTTTAAAAGCAATATTTTAAGGGAGCTTGTGGAATACTGGTGCTAATTATCAAGTCTGTAGACAAAACTACATGGCCAGGAGTGCTAGCACAAGCAAACATTAACAAATGCGCATACAAAAAAAATGGATAGAACACTCCGACATCTTTGATGGCTACGGTTATCCAATTTCATTCTGTTTTCTCTGGTCGAGATGGCATAAAGAATTGGAGAGGATTACAAAATGACTTCATAATTTTTGTTCCACCATATCACTGATGTCTCATTGGAAACTTTGTTGTTAAAGAGATTTGCATAATAATGCAATGATATGAAAATGTTACAAAAGGATTACATAATCTTCCATTATTCTGACTGGTATTCTCATTTTTGTTTCACTCTCTGTTTTGACTCTTGTGCTCTTTAGCTTTTGTTGGGGGTATATTGTGTTTAGTACTTAAGAGCTTTAAATAGAATACTTTATTTTGTTCACATTTCTCTTTGCTAACTGTTACTATCACTTCAATTTACTGAATAAAGATTCATGCCGCAGATAGAATTTTTTAATCAAATCTAGAAAAAATCCATAAATGTTGTAAATACCAGTATTGAGGCTAATTTTTTATTCAGTTGATATTTGAGTTAGTCTATCGCTGTCATATATATATATATGAATGGCTTGACTTTGCGAACAAAGATTGTTAGGAGAAATTTCCACAGCAGTAGGACCATAGATGGGGTACCTATGTGCGAATTTTCTCTCCAGCCTGAGCAAGGGATTTTTAAGACAAGGCAAGCTTGCCAAGGGCCTAACCTATCCTTTAACAAGGATTAGCATCCTATTGTCTACTGAGGTGACACGGATAGGAGCAGGATTCCAAGGTCATGTGTTTGACAAGAGGGTCCTCCTTTGAGCAGACACAGGCTTGCTGTGGAGGTTTGCAGGAGTATTCCCACAGTATAGCTTGTCTGCTGTTGGACCATTTTAAGGAGAATCAGGACAGTAGGAAGCCTTTTTTTTTTTTTTTTTTTTTTTTTTTAAAAGCAACACAAAACATAATACACTATGAATTATGCACTTTTATACTGTTTTTATTTGATGTTATAGCTCTCCTGAGTATTGGCTACTGCTTCTTTATAACTCATTGATCTTATCAATTATAGTATAGAAGCAAGAAATATAGTACAGATCAGATGTTGTGTGGCTTTTTGGTACATCTTTGGAAAAAATGGCACCTTATGGTAAGGAAGTATCACAAGAGGACTTTATCCTAGATTGACATAAATATTGCTGTTTTTGTTCAGTCATGGAAATTACAAATCAGTGTTGAGACCTCCCTAAATTGAGTTCCCACTAGTACTAACTGATTCTCATAAATTTGATGGAAATTTGATTATCTTCCTCATCTCTTTGTAATTAGTGTTTACTACAGTAGTGAAAGAAGTGGTCAACATGTCTCATGCATAGAATCCCAAAGAGGGACCCATTTCTTTGACTCTGCTACTAACTACTCGCCCTAATGTCACTGGCTTGAAAACAGTACTTAGTTTTTTTTCCAAATCCCCCTTCCCCCAAAAGGTTTTACTGGGGTTGCTCAATCCATAATGTAAGTTTATGCTAAATTGATCACTATTTTGTGCCCACCTATTTTTGGGAAAAGTCAGAAATTTTAGTGATTACTACCCAAATAAAAGGCGAGAGAAGTAACTAATTCATTGTTCACCCCTTTTTCAAATTTTTTTCATTCATCATGCCCAACACGGCATGCTGCTCAACGATATTGGTCATGTTTCAATTGAGTGACTAACCAGACCTGAATAAAATCTTTCACAGGATGTCAAATCCTTAGAAAAAAAATCTTTTGATTACAGTATCAGCTTTAGAGTGATCAGTACCTCCTCATTGCTTTTCTTACTTCTACTGATGTCTAAAAATAGTGTTTATAAACCTTAGTTAATATGGAACATAGTCACAATAGTGTAAGCCATGTGTTGCAATTATGGTTGTAACATTAGGGAAACCCTGTTTATATGGTAAGTAAATTAATACAAGTAAGATAAAAATTGTATTATCCATTAATTATGAAGAGATCAATGCTGAAAGCCATTGTAATTTGCTTCAATCAAACTAATTTCCTTGTCTTTTCTGTTCTGAATGTCAAACTTTGTTCTAAAGAAGTATGCGCTTCCCTTCCCATACTTGTCAGGCATACTAAGTGACTATACCTTCAAGCTTCTTGAACTATCTTTCATTTGTCTTGTTCATTGAACTTGTAACCTCCTACTGAACCTGTTGAATTTCATCAGCACTCCTATTTTTTGGCAGGAGTCATGTTTTTGGAGCCGTTTTTTATTTTATCTATTACAGGTTCCCATATGCTATTAATATCTATGCACCTTTTGCTTAGTGGAATTGAGCGCATTGTGTATGGTGCCTCTTTTAACTGTCTCATCCCTCTCTATTATTTTGACTTTACAAAGTAACTGAGGTCCAATTTTTAAAGTCCAAAATCTTTAGGCTTTGCAGTTAGTAATTACCTAAAATTGCCCCAAAGATGCTGGGAAATTGATTGTAACCAGTGCTCAAAGAAAAGATCAATTTGGACATTATCAGAAGTGATTTTTCAAAATATTATACTTGATTGATGAAATATCGCTATAAAAAATCAATGGAACAGATTTGGCTTCTTCAATCCATCTGAAATATTCCAAGCGGCATTGAAAGAAAAATGATTTTAATAGTGCTGTTCAGCTTTCTCTTGACTTAATATAAAATAAATTTACTCTCATTTGATTTAGTGTTTATAATCCTCTGCTTTGACTAGTCTAGTCAGTTTAAATCTCTGTCAGTTAATGGATTTTCAACTGGAGAATATCCTAAAAGGTTTGTTATTGATATTTAACAGTATTGTTTGATATTGACCATTCTATCTTTTTTCATGAATCATTCAATATCTGTCTTGGATCCCTCTTTGAATTTGTTGATATTTGATGATCAATAAGGTATGTAATTACAATAACTTGCTTTCTTTAAACCCACTCTTGATTTTTTGTAAATTTCTTTAGGAAGTAGGAAATTCAATTCATTATTTTATCTTTGAAACAATTCCACGATAGTGAATATTTGCCAAAAGCTTTAAAACAAATGATTTTCTTTCTTTTGCTTTTTCAAGTTCAAATTCATAATTGACTGAATTTTTTAAAATTTTGTTTGTCACTGAACCATGTCAGTACATTCTGTTAATGAGTTGTTGTAATTGAGTGAATTTACCTGCAGCCCATTAAGGTCATAATCAAGATTGTTAAAATCAAATTATTAGTAAACCATTATTTTATTCATTTATCATGTTGTTTAGTATTGATAGTGTAGAATTTGTAATGACTAAAGTAGTGGGTAACCAATGTTGTAAGCATTGCAAATGTGGTTGTTAGATTTGTGGATGTTTGTAATACAGATATAGCAGTGACTGATCTTCTGTATCAGATATGTAATGGAACAAAACCAACATTGCTTTGGTCCTTAATTAAAAACAAAACAAAACAATAAAAATGCTCATTTTGCTGGACACCAAAGTTGAATATTCTTATCAAAATATTCCAAAGAATATTTTTATCAAAACCACTTCTCCAAACACAATGTACATTGCAGAAAATAGATTTGTTCTCAGCCATATTTCCTCCTAATGATCAAGGAATAGTATAATTCGATATACCATAGAGACTAAAAGTCTAAGAGTTGAATAACTGTATCCACCAAGTGTGGCACAGGGTTCTATCCCTCCTTTTAGGTGCATGTGCACGTGTATGCATTTATACCACAACCTAACTTTCTACTTATTAATAAATGAGTACATTGATTCCATAACGACATCATTATCAACAAAAAATTTACTACTTCCACGTTATAACTAGGCTTTGCTTGAGGTTCACTTTTCTCTCACCTTCCTTCCCTAGAAGCTCTTCTCTTTTCTAAATTGTTAACTTTCTTCATGTCATTTTCTTGGGATCTATATCCTTTTTTTTTTTTTTTACATATGTTTGTTTATTTGTTTGTGTGTGTTCTGGCACCCCTGGCTATATTTTTTTTGTCTGCAAACTTGAAAATTGGTATCAGGACTCTACTAGATCCCTCCTAGAAAGATTTCATTTTTTTATTTTGTAGGAAAAAAGTTTTTTTGATCTTTTTGAGCTTTATTTTGATGGGGTTATCAATAACATCTAGATTCTGAAGAATCTAGATGTTTCTTTACTCTTTTTAGATGTTTTCCAGCGGAACTAACTGTGATGGCAAGTCTTGCTTCTTTCCACATTCAATTATCTCTTAGAAGTGGTGAGAAAAGCAAATCGATTCTAAGTAATTTACTAATTCACAGCACACCACATACTACTTTCAATGGAAGCACCATACAAGCACTTTCTTGGTCAAATCTCGTATGCCTACCTTTGAGGTAGATGATCTCTGTCCATACAACAATGCATGCACCTCTTCAATCAGCATACACACACTCACACACGTACATACATACATACATACAAACTAACAAATTATCTTTGTCAGCCTATACATAAGAACACACAAGCACTTATGACCCATATTCAAATTCATCAATTACAAAGGAATGTCAGGACATTTTACATCAAAGAAATATCCTATACAGTTGAATAGCAAACCTATCTAATAAAAAACATTCCTTCTTCGCTACTAATGAGAACTTTATCACCTTTCAAGAGCTATTTGTATCTATCTTGTATCCTTTCTAATGAATATCTCTTGTCAAATTAAGTTGCTTCTTCTATTATGCCTGCAACTGTGCATATTTCTCTTTTCATTCTATTGTTGCATGCAACATTATTTTTTCTGTGAACTAGAAAGACATAGTGGAAGAAAGAACTAAAGGAATATTTTTTCACTTTGGCTTACTAAACTAGCAGCACCATTTGTACCTTAAGGAAAGGACTACTACTTCAGCAATATGTATAACTATTAAATATATTAGATTTCTGTCCAAACTAAGTGAAAGTATTAAATGTTAACATGGTAAGATTGAGTTTTAGGTAATACTGATAGTCAATAAAAAAAACTTATGAATTCAATCATTGTACTAAAAGTTTGAAGATATTTTGTTTTCTGACGAAAGTTATAATTGTGTGTGTAGTTTACAAAGAGAATCACCATTAAAAGTTGTCAAAATTTGAAGTCATGTAAAAGAATTCTATTGAAGAATAAATATGGTCTGAATAAATTCTATTTACGTCATCACTGATGTTTTCCACTGATGAATGTCTAAAATAGAATAAACTTTTTTAGAAAGTGTCTTTTGGATGCCAATTTTAAAGTCTAGGCAAAACAGTATGGCCAGAAGCAAGCAAACACATGCATATATAAAAAAGGGATAAAACCTTTTGCCACATTTGGTGGCTATGCTTGTTCAATTTAGAAGGTTATTGTTTTCTCTCCTTTTCTCTCTTTTAGGAGGAAAAGATGAGGGCTGTTAAAAAAATACATGAGGAACACATGATATATATTCAACAATAAGAATATCTTAATAATAAGAGATAGAATCATGCGATGAAATATCTAAGAAGTTTTTAATAAAAGATACAGGAAAAGTGAAAGTATGTCACAGATATCATAATCAATACAAATTCACTTCTGAAGAAAAACAAGGCTTACATTTATATTACTTTTTTGTTTTTATTCTAAACAAGTGAATGTGATACTGAACACAAATTGGTGTTCTAATTTTTGCCAATTGACAGGTGAGTATCATTTCTTTAATTAGTTCAATTTAGGCTGTGTAAGTTGATTACAGGACCTGAATCTCTATAATTTGGCAGAATACTGTCTTAAAATTTAGTGTTTCACTTATCTAAATTTCACTGTCTGTAATGCTCTTTTATTTATACGCAAGTTGTGTAAATGTGTGAAAAGTATGTGAACTGTTTTAAAGTCACTACAGTAGTGAAGATGACATGGCAAATAACGATGCATCATTTTTCCAAAAATAGTTTCTTGAAGTCTGTAACTCAGCTTGAGTGAAAGAATAGTGATTGATCATTATATCTGTGACTTGCTTTTACTTGTCCTGTATCTTTAAAAACTTCTTAGGTTTTTTATTTCATGATTCTATCTTTTATCATTAAGATATTCTTATTGTTGAATACATATCTGCTTCTCATGTATTTTTCTAACATTCCTCATCTTTCTCTCCTAAAAAAAGAAAATGGGAATTTAATTCTATCATATTCATGAATTTTATTGGTACTCAGCGTTCTTTTCCTTCCTATCATTTAATGAATACAATTGAATTTCAGTCTTTGCTATAAAAGTGAAAAAGCTACTTGAATATAAAGTTGCTTGTAATCCATAATCTGCATATTAAAACACCAACGTTGCCTTCAACATACCAATTTCTCACCTCCTCACCCACATCAAACACTAGGTTATCAAAAAAATGTGGTGAAAATTGGAGTGAAATTGGTTTTAGAATTTTTATATTAAGCGTTTAGCTCTCTTTTTAGTGTACTTTATTTTGGTTGCAATGAATCCCTGTAATAAGCTTAGCTGTTTTGATTATCAATTTGGTAAAAAGAAGTTGTTTAAATTCCATGTGCATTACAAGATTTTTATAGTATTGGTTCCTGATAAGGATCTGCTTTGTAAAACAATATCTGCCCATCTTCATGTGAATCTATTTTCTAAACAAATATCTATAAATCAAGGTTGACACAAATAAATATATGTAAGATTCCATTTATAGATTTGTATTTTCAATATTGTATGTTTTTCTCCACAATCTCTGGTCATGTTTGCTTTTGTTTTCTTGGAGACTTTTAATCCAGACAGAATCTCTTGCCTTGTATTGGACTGAACCCCTCTTATGCTCAGGCAATAGTGCTGTTTCAACGCCTTTTAATTGGACCTTGTAAGGATATGTCATGCCAACGGGTGCAGTCACTGGTGAAGCGTTGTCCCTGGGTGTCACATGAAACACACCCATACTTGAGCACGGTTTATTTTGAAGCGGTTCTGTTGATGTGTCTGTTGTATCTTTCAGTTATACCATTCCCCAACTGTATGTACTCTCACCCAAACCACAATTGAACTCTCCATTTGTTTGTGGAGCACTGACATGTTTTGCTGGAGAATGCTGTAGTTGTTGTTAGAGAGGAGTTCAACTAGCAGTCTTTATGAACACTCAAATTGTCGAATGGCACTTGCCAAGTCCTGTCTTATAATTGGTCTCCAAATAGTGAACTGAATGCAACCACAGTAGATGAGGGTCAAATAGTCATAGGTGATGTCCCCACACCCACCCTACACCATGTGTTACTCACACTAAATTTCCCCTTTAATTGTACTGGTGCTGGATCGATGGACTGGAATGATTCACACTCTCTAATGACTGATTTCACAACTTCTGTCGGTACTGACGAAGTAAAGGATCCTCTTCACACCTCGGTGCTCATTTCATTGATGGATGTTAGCTACTTGGCTGGAACCCAACTCACCCACAGCAGTGACGCACATCGATTGCAGGTTCAGCTTCTTTTCTCAATGAATTTAGCCATGTCTATAGCACTCTGGTAAGTTGGTCTGCTCAATTTTGGTTGGATTTGACTAGTGTCACGTCCATAGTCAAGTTGTGCTCTTCAATCAGCACCCAAAACATTTCTGTCATCTCACTTGCTACCTTTCTGGTTAGGGTATCTGAGACCCAGTAATGGATGCATGCAGAATCAGTGACCAGTATTGGTCCTTGCCATAGAAGGGCTGGGTTAATACCTTTCATTGTTGCTTTGAGCCCTGTCTTTCAATCTTTGCAGGTCCTTACAAATCAGTCCATAATCTGTCCTTACAAATCGATCCATAATCTAATAGGTGCTCCCTCACCTGAGCTGGAGAAACCATGTTTTTGTTGACTTATATTTTTGATATAAGTCAACATAACTGATTAATCTTCAGACATCACTGAGTCAATGATCGATCTCATTATCAGAGGTGCCACATTGAGGCAGAACCCAAGTCCTATGAGGCCGTATCTCTGACACCTCCCAGCGCCCTTTGGCCTTTCTCATGTCACCAACATATCCACCATATTGGGGTTGCTACCATGGGTCCAATGGTTGACAGTCCCAACTCTGCAACATGCACTGGTTTTGCCATTAATCATTGTCACACACAGAAACTGAGTCTTCCATGAACAACTCATTATTGACTAGGAGCAACACAAGTTGACTAGTGCAGTACACAACCTTCTGTTGACTGACTGTGAAGACTTACTGTGCCATTATTTACATTTGTTCCAGTGAATAGCCTGATATTGACGTCCTTCCCTTGAATTTTCCTGGCACTCCAATGATATGTGGCCCACTTGCTACTTACTTGATATATGGCCTTCTTGCAGTGGAAAACATTGTAACCTGGTGCACGATTCACCCTTGCACACTAATATATGCAGACTTGTGCATATGATTTGGGCCATTGGACCAATAAAATGTGATGCTGCTACCTTGCCCTCCGTCAAAGGGGGCATCTACATCTGAGTGCACCATTTGAGTGGCCGCCATGACTGGTCTGTGGTCATCTTAGCCATCCTGAATGAGGTCCAAAGAAGCTGCTTGACATAATCCACCAGTCTTGGTACAAACACACTGGCCAGGCCACAATTGGACATTCCTCTGAAAAGCACTGCTAGGTTCTGCAGCTCTGCGGGGTAGACGCCGATGGACTTGCTTTGCACAGATGTCTCACCACAAATTGTTAGTAAGCCACAAACAAATTCATTAAAAAAGCAGTATATAGGGCGTTCTTCATCACCTTGATGTCAGATTTTTCTTTTGTAGTCAGCTGCAAATATACAGCAATAGCCTCTCCTGTCAATCTCATAGGGAGGACTCTCTCAATCTCTTTATATCCCACACAATTTGCTCCACCCTCTCATTCCCACTTTTCTCATAGCACACTCTGAAATGTTTAAAGTACCTGTATGCAAAATAGCTATTGCATCAGAACATGAGCATGGATGTTTCAGCTGCTCCACCGCATAGTTTCATTGGCTGGGGGTGGTTTTGATCTCGTGGTCAGCTCGAGTGTTGCAAGAATTATTGAAGCAATCCATGATAATAATATGAATAGTTTCATTCTGTCATTTTGAACTTAAAGTTCATAGATCATTTGTAACCACTTGGAATTGTCATCAGGGATAATGAACATAAGAGATAAGTCAAATTTTTAAAGTTAATCATTTTCAACGTTTTTATTTAGCTAAAACAATGGTGAATATATGCATGATGATTCATAGCAAAGTTCTCTACAATATTATGCGCATTAATTATTGTTGGAACTGATTCCTTCCCATCATCTTTGCTATGAGTTTCACTTGAAATTGGTTGTAACTTGATCAAAATTTGATACATTACATTGAACATAATATTGCTCTACCTTATTTATTCCATAATGGTATATTTCTCAGTATATAGCCACTTGAGCTGTTGTAAATGACAGCTTTTTATGTAAAATTCTTTTCTGGTCTGCTGAACCATTTAGGGATAGTTACATAAATTATTTAAAAATGATGATACTACATTTCCAAAAAAATGTTCGGATATTGATTGGTCAGATTCCAAATCAATTTTGATAGCAGTGATCTTGGCAAATAGTGTTCTGTTGACCACGAACAAATTTTCATTATTTTCAGTTTTTGTTTATTTTTCTATCTCTATATCATTTTTTTGATTCAGCATTTGTATAACGTCATCAGAACATGAATGAAATTCTATTTTACTATGTCAATTGCGTGAGTGAAATTTTGTTTTGCTGCATCAGTTGTGTCAGCATGACGGGCGACACCTGCACGTTGCTGATTATCGTAAGATTTGATTAATCTATATAATTAGCATTTAATACGACATTGTCCTCTTTGCTAAGAACCTTCACAATCTCCAAATAGTGTTAGAAGAAACTAAATGAAGTGAGCAAGAAAGTCGGTCTCCATATGAGCTACAGTGAAACAAATGTCATGTACAGCAAACATTTGGGGACAAAGACACAATGATCGAAATCGAAAATGCAGAGTTGGAGAGAGTAAACTGCTACATCTGCCTGAGACTGTGAGTTTCCATGAAGTCATCAAAAGAAGATTTCAAGTGAAGAATCACATTAAGTTGGTAAGCTTTTGGTAGAGCAAGCTTGACTTTTAAGAACAAGAAAATCCCGCTTGTCCTAAAAAAGAGGGGATACAACCAATGTATCCTATTAATAGTCACCTATGGAGTTGAAACATGGAACCTAATTGAGAGGCTGACCCACAGACTGTAAACCATGCAACATGCATATTAAAGAATCGTGCTCAGCACCAACATGGAGTGATCACTTGACAGCACAGTATTTTAGAGGAAAAAATAGGAGCCTGAGACATCATAGAATCTATTAGGTAACTCAAATGGGAATGGGTTGGTCATGTTGCGAGAATGGCAGACAACCCATGAACATTACGACTAACAACATGGATCCCCAAAGGTCCCATGTGCAACTGAGGCTGACAGAATACAAGATAGAGAGACGAACTAGGCAAATTCAGAAAGTATTACCTTTATGATTCCCATGATAGAACGGTATGGCAAAACTTGGGGATGATCTATGTCCAATAACGGATGTTAAAAGATTGATGATGATGATGACATGAATGGATTCTTATTATTTTCAGTTTTTATTCCTGTAACTTTTTCTATTTTTATGTTATTCTTTTAATTCAGCATTTGTATTACATCATTAGTTGTTCCAGTGTGACAGGAGACATCTGTACGTTGCTGACTATTATATGAGTGGATAAGTCTATGTAATTAGCATTTGATATACCTGGTTTTCTCTTCCATGAGAAATCAGATATAGATTGTATTATAACCTGCACAGAACCTGTCAAAAATGATGGGTAACATATAGCCAAATTTGGATGTTTAGATAAATTCAAACCTTAAGTTACTGAGCAGAAATAAGAACCATGTTAGTTCTATTGTTTGTGCTTCAGTTTTTGTGTTTTATGTGGTTTTTAAATTTGCACATATAAGAAGATAACATACATTGCTGATTTTTAGCTAGAAAAAGTAGGGGTTCTTAGATTCAAGGTTACATTGTATTTGAGTGAATCAAATGTCAAATTAATGAAATTGAATATAAGATTGATAAATGTTTTGTAATTGTAATCCATTGTATGTTTTTTTGATCCATTTTGCTTGTCAGAGTGATCTACAATTTTGTCTATTTTTTTTTCTTTTTAAAAAAAATCAGGTTGTTTGTTTAACAACTTTCGCTGCCTTGTTATCCACTTCCCCCTTTCAACTCTGACTTACTGACAATATTCAAGGCTTAAAATCCTGCTTCATTTCATCTTGATAGCAGTTGCTCAAGTGTATGTCATCAGTCTACAAAGGTCCATGTTAAGCAATTAAGTCATAGTTGTGGTAGTCGTCTTAAATTTTATATATTGGTTTGGAATAGCATGACAGAGGAACCAACATCTGTAAAAAAAAGTTACAATGGTATCAATATGTTTAGATTGAGTCACAAATTGAGCTAGAAATTGCTTTATTTTCCAACTTAAATTAATGGTATTGTGTTGACAGAAATTTAGTTATGATGTGCTACTTGTATTATGATTACAAACTGAGAAAATGGATCGTTACAATATGGATGTTTTCTGTTAAGTCTGAATGTGTTTGTCTTATAAGCTGGCAAATATGAGTTTTTAACATCCCTAAATTGAATCAATGTCAGGGCATCATATTTCCAGAAAATTTAATTATACAGTGATATAATTCTTTTTTATTGATTTTATTATTACTTCAAAGTCTTTTTCAGGAAGAATTTTATTCCTACTCTTATTCATATCTTCACAAATCTTGTGTATTAAACTATTTTAAACCATTATGAATGAATCTTTAAAAATAGATAAAAGAAACATTATTGTAATTAATTGAAATTAAAAAAACAAGCACTTTTTTATCAAATACTAATTACGTGGACGGAAATTCCTTTAATACTTTTTTTTTTAATATGATATTCGTAGGGGGTTATAGATAATTCAAGCACACCCACACAAGAATAAAACATTGACACAGACCAATTTCCATAAGTAGATATGTAATCATCCAAATCAAATGATAGTATATTACTTGATTATAAGTTTATCATTGATTGTTGAACTTGTTATCATTCTCTGTCTATTTCCATTTCCGATTGGTCAGCAAATAGATGCAAACTTTCCATTACTTGGATAATAATTGCTTTGGTTGATTTCCTGTCCAGTCAACTCAAAACATGACCAAGAGAAGGTGAGATGAAGGAGGTCACCCAGCTGGAATTCAGTTACTAAACTCTGTTTGAACTAATGTCTGGGATTAAGTGCTTTTATGGTAGCGTTTCATGATCAGGTTCATGTCACATGCAGGCTTTTCTATAGTATATTTCTATCTCTATTCCTATTTTCTCTCCTATTCTTTCTTCCCCTAAACACATGCATCACAGCTCTTAACAGACAACCCCCAATGGAGTGTGACGGCCAGTGATGATGTCCTGGTTTCTGCTGCTTGTATGTTGATCCTTGCAAGTCTCAAGTCTGGTCAGGACCATACCTCAAAGTTTTTATAACCACCCTCTTGGTGAGATGGAAGTCCTCTGAAGGGATATCTCCATCCTAATCACACAGCTTAGAGTGTACTCTACTAGCTGATGAGTGCATAGGGAAATTTGTCTCAAGAGTTTTCTGTACACTTCGTTCATACCGAAATCGAACCCAGAACCTTCTGCATGTGAAGCAGAAACGTATACATAACACTATTCAAGCAGAAATTCTCTTCCTAGCCAATTCATTTTCTCTTTTCAACTTACTATATTTCTGAACTTCTTCCCATTCAGTGCCAAATAGATCTTTAAATCTTGTATCAAATATTCAGGTTTCTTTATGGATTCTTTGAGATACTATTCTTATTATACAATAATTTTTGCCGTTGAGAAAGGCCTGAAGGTATATTGACAAAAACAAGATAAAAACAGGTCTGGCGGGTCACTCAATAGAATCCATAAGGTGACCAATATCTTTTAGCAGCATGCCCTGTGAGGGGTGATTAATTACAGGTTGTAAAAAGAGATGATTAATGAATAAGTTATTTCTCTCACCTTCTGTAGGGTACTGATCACTATAAACAGTCCAAATTATAAAAAACAAGCAAGTATGAATGTTGCTGGACACAAACTAAACATACATCACAAATTGACCCTCCTCCTTGAAAACTTTGGGGGGGATTATTTTCAAAAAATGGAAAAATGTTTTTTCTAGACATAAGGAGTACAGTTTCAAATTTTCAGCTCTCTAGCTTCATTAGTGTGGCTTATACGCTTGAGGTATCGACAGTCAGCCTGTAAGCCAGCCAGACCAACTTAAAACCTGAAGAAATATAATGTTGACAGTTTTGGTGGCAGATTTGGTTGGTGTTTTCTAACGACCAAAATGATGATGCAATTCTGGAAGAAGCATTGTCCATTAACAAAGATTCAAGGCTTTGAATTATTGTTACCGAATTAGTGAGTGACGTGTTGAACTTTACCTATGGATGACCTGTAACCGTATGAATTGGATCAATGTATTCGAAAAAAAACCAAAACCTCCCTTGCACCACATCAACCAAGGAAGACATCGACTTTTAGAAGGTTGATGCCCTGGTTACCACTTAGAATTTTTCTTGGAATACTGACATGAGTAAGCTGTTCCTGCTTCCATACATAAATAGTAGCCATTATAACTAATTGAGTCTGATGAAGAGGTTTTTTTGGCCTCAAAAAGGTCTTCTCCCCATGACCCTGAGACGACTATGGATTTTTGACATCGATTATGACCATCGACACCCGATATTTGATATTGGAATGCAAATGTTCCAAATGTTCTCTGAGATGAGGCCTTTCCAATCTTGATCATTGAAAATACATCCACTCATTACCTGAAGATGGCTAAAAGGTACAACGGCTGAAACATAGTGCTAAAAAAATGAACCACGATGAGGACAAAAGCTTGCAAAAAAATTTACATAATGTATGAAACATTGCATTGAACTTTTTGAAATATTTAGTATACTCAAACAGCGACTTGCCTTTTTGTCATAATTTACTGATAAATGCTTCAAACAGTAAGTGGTATACAGACCCCTTGTGAAAAATAGTATTTGAATGGAGGTTTAAGTTCAGTTCTTATCTTAAAGCTCTTCTGATTCTTTATTTTCTTTGCTTTACTCTTATATCTCTTAAACTATTCCTTTTCTCTGTCTTTCCTCTCATGGAAGCCACACTTTGAGTTTCTAATTTCATTCTCATCTTGAAATGCTGCTTCACCTTTGCTTGTATCACCATTTTATTTGCTAAGAGATTGTATCGGGAAGTAACACTGCGTCTCCTAAGTAGCCCAAATAAGTGTGTATTGACCCTGATCAGACCATTAGTCCCCAATCTGTTGACACTGGAGGCGAGCACTTCTAATGCTACTTTCAATTCTGACCATCTTCCTCTCTCAATCTCTTTATTATCTGTAAACTATAATGTATCTCAAATGTGTAACTTTTCAAAATTGGATTCCAAGCATTAAAAATAGAGTGATTTAGAGGAAGAATGTTATTTTCTTAAGGCAAATATGATGCTGATTAATAAATCATAAGTTTTGCTTGATAAATTATCTTTTCGATGGAAATTCTGATGTTATTTTTACTTTTAATGCCATGATTAATAGAAATGCAAAAAAAGAAACTGAAACAGAAGAATAATTTCTAAAATTGTTAACTTCTCTTGAAAAAATTAAAAATTACAGGTGTTACCCAAAAGCTTCAGTAATTTGAACATTGGGAGCAAACTGGATACAGTTTGGCCTTCTATCACTAGGTGAAGCAAGTAGTTTTTTCAATACTGTAATGTTTTTCATTATAGGGATATATACCTCCATAAACTTCTATGTATTATTGATTAATGCAAACTATAAAATTCTTTTTTGGAGACAGAATATTTTCAAATTGTGATTCAAACTTTGATTTCTGTAATCAAAACTGACAAGTGGCTACTTCGCCAGGTTGAATATTCAAGAGTACAAAAAGTACCAAAGCTTTTAGAGTTTCTTACCTATAGACGGATTTAATATACTTCATCTTTGAAAAAAGTTTTTCTCATGAGTAGGTTACTTAATCTTTTGATACTGAATTTTCTTGTTCACTAACCAAAAATATATAAGAAAAAGAAAAAAAAGGATTCTATACAATATCACGTATTCAATGAGGTCAGCAGACTGGATCAAATGAGGCCATGGGCTGAATTTGGTCAATGAGACATAGTTTGCCTACTCCATGTCTAGGGTATCATTTTGTGAGTTTAAAAAGGTAAAGAATAATTGTATGATCCTGCCAAATTGTTGATTCTAACAAGAGAATTAAAGACTTTTAAAATGAATTCTTTCTAGTTTTAATCTTGGAAAAAAACGTATTTTAATACCGTAAGATTTAGAAATATAATCCCCATTGATGATTTAGTAAAGTCATACCCAAATTACTTGAATCCTTTGGACTAGCATTTTTACCTTTTTGTTTTGATAATTGTTTCAGTCTGTAGCTTCTCCAAAGTTTCTCTGTTGTATGGCACATATAGGAATTTTAAAGTTTTTTTCCCTACCAGATAGATGTGATATCTACCTGGAAAACCTACTGCTGGCAATGCTGTGGTTAAAACAACAAAGGTAAGGATCACTAGTCTTGAGTGATTCATGAAATAAAGATATCACCTTAGAACATAAGACTATAGTTACAGCCAATTTATTTTGAATCAGCTATGCTCTTAAAACAGAAATAGAAACTTTTAGATGAATCTATAATCTCAATAAAACAGAATTATTTTTTTAGCAATTTGATTGAACTAATACAGCATTGAACTTTCTATTGCTGGCATCCCAATCTTTTAGATCAGCAGCCAAAATTATGAAGAAATCTAAGATCGAAGTTGTTTTTCACTCCTATTACTAAGCAGAATAATTGTTGACCAAGAATGCCGCAAAAATAAGAAATAACATGTTCGTGGGTGTGATTAAAAAAACAAAGGATTGTGTCTTTTTAACCTTGTAAGAAGCTAGATTCTTCATTCAAGTATTGTTTTGACAGTTTTTAGTCTAGACAGGTGTACTTAAAATTTAAAGAGAAGGGAGGAGAAATTGTTGGGATGAGATTTAGCAGTAAAAAAATTTCAAATTATTTAGAGAGCCACAATGCCTTTAGACTCCCCCCCTATTTTTTTTAGCCTCTTGCTTATTTCTGTCATTCTATGCTCTTATATTTATAAGCATGGCACAGGTTCACGCTAGGGAGTTAGATTGTGTTGTGCCAATCTTTTGAGTGAGAAAGACCTGCTTTGAAACCAGCTTGGAAAATCCTGGCTTACATCTATTGTATAACCCTAATCATTTACACAGCTTGGAAATTCAACAAATTCTGTCACCAAGCATCCATCCACCTTCTATGTTTAGTTGTTGTGTATCTATGCTGACTAGAAGTGGCTGAGGAGATATCATGCTGCTAAGCAACTTGCCAAATATCTTGGTAAGGTAGTTGAAAGTGCTTAGACCATAATTCTTTGTTTATTCTTTTCTTCAAAATCTTTTCAAGTCAGAATTGTAGTATGTCCTTGAGGCTGCAGTGTCCTCGACACCAGGAAATACATAAATTATTCAGGTGAGTCATTTAAAAAGTTATGAAAATTAAATAAAATTGGATATATGAATTGTTCCAAAATAAATAACAATTTTTTCTATCTGTTTCAACATAAAAAGTACTGTGTGGTTCAAAGAAAGTACTTAATTAAAAAAAATAGTTTCTTTTTAAAATCCTTTGTATTCTTTCCAGAGAAAACTTCGTGTTTCATTTTTCACAAATTTTTTTCAAATTTCTTTTTGATGAATCTCTCAGAATACTTTTTCTCAAAAATGAGCAAATAAAACAAACTTTTTAATGTTTCAAAGGAAAAGTGATAAAAATAAATCCTTCTGCAACCTTTGTCCCCATTTTTCATATGAGTATACAAAAGATTATTTTCATCATAAGTTTTAGGTCAAGTTCTATTTTAGATATTTTGTGAATAGAATTTGCAGAAACCTTACTGTATCATTGCATCAATCAATGTGAAACCATAGTTCTCTGCTAATTCTTTGTTCAAAGAAGTATGCTGTGTCAATACTCTGTCAGTATTGGATTCTGAAAATTTCATACTAAGAATGGAGTAAATATTATTTGTAATCTATAGTTCTTGCATGACTACAAAACAGGATTATTTTTCCAACGCTCTATAAAAGGCACACATATTCTTAAAGAAATAAATGTTAACAAAATACTTATAATGAAATGCTTCTTTGACTCCGTTACCTGATTAATCTTTTGTCAATTTTTAACAGTTGCAACAAGGGAGTAGTAACTTGTTACATTTTGATTACTGCATAACACTGCGGACCATGGCCTATCTGGAATAATTTGTTTTTATAGAGTGGAGAGACAGAAGAGCGCTATCAGGAAAAATTAAGTCAAGTGCTGAAATTGCTTTGGAAGGACACCAAATCTGACAGGTAAAGGAAAAGCATACCCCTTGCATATGACATAAAGGATTCTGTTCAAAGTTCCTGGAAGGTTACCAAATGCAAAATACCACTGAGGAAGATCAGAAGACTCAACAGCTGAAATGTTGTTCTTGATAAAGACAATGAAAATAGGGAAATTGGCCTGGAAGAATTATTGTACAATTGTAACAATACTACATTCCAGAAAATTGAGCAGTTATAACTTCTGTGGGTTTCTTATAGGAAATCTTGAATGCTTTATTCTCTGGGAAATTGCTTTTTCTATTGATAGAAAAAATTTGCAATTATGTCTGCAAGTTGAATAAAAAAAAGATTGAACAGTTTTTTTTTTTTCTTTCTTTTGAAACCATCAACCAAAACTGTCAAAAAAGGTTTCATAATATTTGAATCAGTTAAGGCTGGCTGGTTATGTATGTATCTACATATGTATATCGTATACACGCCAAACCAACAGAGCTAGAGGGCTGAAAATTTCAACAGTTACTCGTTATATCTAGGAAAAAACTTTTTTTTTTGTGTTTTTTTCAAAATTAACCCCCTCCCCAACAGGGTTTTAGAGGAGGGGTTCAATTTACTATGGAAGTTTTTGCTAAATGAGGTCACTAGTTTAGGCCTGTTTTTTAAAAATTTTTTTCAAAATTCAAACTTTTATAGTGATCCAACAAAAGCTGATAAGAGTAGTTCATCTATTCATCATCATCAGTCTTTAATCATCCCAGGTTCTGCCACAATTCTCCATCATGGTCGTTGCTGAGCCAGTATTTTCTGAATTTGTCTAGTTCATCTCTCCATCTTGTATTCTGTCGGAATTATCCATTATTACAATTTTTTGATTGATCTCTGTAAACATGGCATGCTGCCATAAATGTTGGTCACTTGACAGTTTCTATTGAGTGACTAACCTGACAAGTTCATTTTATATCAGCTTAAACTCAGGAACATTCAAATGAGCAATAGCATTTATTTAAAAAAAAAAAAAAAAAATGTTATTGGGTTGTTCATTAGGTAGACGACATGAGTTTAGAAACAGTCTGATTCTTGATCTTTCTTCAATGTCTTCAGAATACTCAGTTGCCAATGGCATCCAAGGAACATCCTGGTATTCAGCATATAGACAAAACTAAATGAAAGGAATCTATATGGACCTAGACTTTAACTTATACTTTAACTAGTATTGACAAGTATAGGATCATGTCAGCTTAAACATGCATAGTCTGGAGCAGTTAAATCAGTGGATAACTTAGTTGAGAAGCAAATGACAGCAAGGTGTAGTACATGCATGCAAACATTGATAAGCAGTTCTCAGCAATTATTAGGGAAAGAATTAAGAGGCCCAACATGTATCTATAAGTTGAGGAATATCATTTCTCGTGAAAATTCAATTAATAAGTTGCTGGATTGTCTAATCAGAAGTCAGCTAAAATGCTTGACAATGCAAATTGCTTCATCTGGTGATTTGATATTTTTACTGGATAGTCCTCCAATGAGAAGACCATAAAGCAGTATGTTTTGGGCCTGTGTGAGCATCCACCATATTGTGATAGGAACCATTTTATTGGAGAGCATCCATCCATGAAGAGTGAATGACATTTTGTGGAATGAATAACAATACTGCCCACAGCACATTATCGGGGTAACAGAGTAAGCCAGCTACAAGAAAAACTCTAAATGCAACATTAACCTTGTAGATTTCATGACTTGTCATCATATAATGAGTTGGCATGATTAGATCGTTGGCATCCAAGCCATGACTTTGTTGTAAAAATGGTATGTCTTGCTCACGATGAAATTGCCAACTATTGATTGAAATTTTCTCAACTTGTTGGTAATTCACTCTACGTTTATATTATATGGACCTAATTATAAACATGATCCACTTTTGTAGAATACTATCTATTATATTATTTGCATTTGATCAATGCAATATCTTTAATGTGAAGCTTTGAAAAGGGCTCACATAGTCAAAAGCAGCCTTTTCCAAGCTTTTCATACTGAAAGAATCCTTGAAATATCTCAAAGAACCCCTACAGAAGGATATGTACTCCTAAAAGCACATCAGATTGACAAAAATTCATATGTATTATGTATTATTTTATAAACTACTGACAATATAAATTGATAGGTATAAAACAAATTGGAACGTTAATAGTAAATATTTTATTATTTTATCAGAGATTGTAGCTTTTTAGAATTATTTCCTTTAAAATCAATAATGATTGCAAAATATAACAGCCGCTGGTATTTTTTGGTTAGTAAAAATCCCAGTGCTTCTAATGTCAAATGTCAATAAGATAGGGAGAGATTTGTATACGTTGTATTAAAGAAAAATCAGATCAATCAAAACTCATATGCTTTTTTTCATTTATGTATAAACAATTTTTGTGAAACCCCTAACAACCTCTAGTAGAACTCCAGGGTTGAGAAAGGTTGAAACTATGCATTTGATGGATTTTATTAGGAAGATTTTCAAGAGATATTTTTATACGTAAACCTCTGAGCAGTGATTGATCTATTTTTATATTGATTCAGATTGAGTTTTCTAGTTTGCTGCCATTACATATACACATTCAAACATACATTGTTTGTATGCATAAGTACATAATGTATGCAAATAAGGATATGTTCATGCATGTGTGTATGTTTGTATGAGAAAGAGAGACATTTCATATGTTGCTTGAGATCATTCCACTAGAAAATAAGAGACCTGATTTTGTATCAACCTCTTCTGATTGGGGGAGCCATTTTGAAACTTATATTCCAAAACTTTTGGGTAGAAATCTTATAAGTAATATATATATATATATATATGTGTGTGGGTATGTGTGCATGAATTCAGTGAATGTGTACAAATCTACGTGTGTATGGAGACTAGAGATGATTTAGATTGATTTTTCTTCAGAATCCTACAAAATTTGATGAACTGGTTTACTGGAACTGTTATGTGTTACTCAATCAGAGCAACACAGAAAAAGAGAATAGAAATACTCATTCTAGTTATGGAAATGGCTTTTCTGTTCATTTTAATGAACTAATATACTAAAATAATTAATACACTAGGTGGTAACAGTTGAGAAATTCGCAAGCATGTAGAGACCTCTTGCATGATGCGTGTGAATATATATATATCTGTGTGTGTGTTAAGATATATGCACATGTAAAAATGTGTGTGTGTGTGTGTGTGTGTGTATATATATATATATATATACACATACACACTGTAAAACTGTCATGACATAGTTGAATATAACATGGAATCCTTTACGTGGTTTAAGCATTGATCCTAATTTTCAAAATGTTAAATTTGGCTTTCAAAATAATAGTTAAATATAAAAATAGGAAGATCCTTACTGAATCGGGTTATACCAACTGTAAAAAAAAGAAATGAAGAAGGCAAAAATGTTCTAGTTGCCAACAAAGGAAACTCATCACCCTTTTCTCTTTCATCACTTACGTATTGTCAAACTCCTAGCGTAGACACTCAATATATATATATATATATATATATATATATATATATATATATATATATAAGTTTTGTCAAAATGTAATATTATAGTGAGGTGTCATGATTTTAAAAAGATTTCCTACTGGACGAGCCTCATCTCACTCCCATCCTCATGGTTTTCTCCTCATTTCTGCACGAATTATGAAGATTTTCCTTAGAATTGTCTTTATCTATAAATGAATAACTGCGTTTCTACAAAGTCTCTTTGTGATTTGTGAAACTCTCTGTGAATCACCTTCAACATTGTATGCACCTTGTTCAAGAGAAATTGTGTGTAAAAGTGGGAGATTATCATTTTAAAAAAATCTTATGTGTGTATATACAATAAGGAGGTGCTTTTGGCATAGTTGGTAATGCTTTGGACATTGGAATCAGCGGCCTTGGTTCAAACTTGGAGAGGCATGAATCTATCTCTTCTCTCCCCCAGCTATGGGTAAAATAGCTGGACAGATTGGGTTCTCTAGCCTGAGAAGACAACCAGTCTAAGAGAAGGACAACTGGTTTAAAACCAAGGAGAGGAGCTCCCTTGAGGCAATTTGATGTCCTTCTTGAAACACCAATCTGATGCCAAAGGTATTGCTCACTGCTTTTCTCTGGACTATATCAGCCAAGCCTATATCTGAGTTTTCAAGTTTCTCTCCAAATTTTTTTGGACGTTGTCAAGGAAACCTTATTTTATTTTCAATATGTTATGTCTAAACTGCTACACTGCACACGTCTGAAAAGACCTTAACAAGGCAAAATGAAATGAATTATAGCTACTAATGGTGGTGAAGGGTTTGATCCCTTTTTATATGTTTGTTTGTGTCTTTTAGTGCTCCTGGTCTTACGGTTTTATCTAAGACTTGAAATTTGGCATCAGTATCACACTAGACCCCTTTTAAAAATTTTCTTTTAATTTTAGAAAAATGACCTTTTTGGTCTTTTTTCGGGGGGCCTCATTTTGACAGGGTATTAATGACTCTGGAATTCTGGAGAATCTAGATGTTTTTAGATGTATTTTTTACTAGATGTGTTTTCAAAAAAATATAAAAATATAAAAAAAAGATATTTTCAGGTGTCTAGGAATACTGATGCTAATTTTCAAGTCTGTAGATAAAACAGTTTGACCAGGAGAGCTTGAACACAAACACATAATCAAACACATGCACCTATAAAAAAAAGGATAGAACCCTTCACTACTCGTGGCTACAGTCGTTTAATAGATTCACTGAGAGATAAAGTAAAAATGTTCAATATTATCAAAAGAAATGGTAAGATAAGGTCAGTTTGATTAACATTATTTTTTGGTTTTATTTTCTCAGTTAAAATGTCAGCTGACAACAGTCTTTAGAAAAAATGGTCTGATAGACAAGCAAGCTAACCATCACTTTAGTCTATGGCAGGCACTCTAAAGTGGTGATGTTTGTTTTGCTTAATCTACAATAGGACCATAATAATGAGGCATCCAGTAAATATCACATTCTACACCAGCGGTTTCCAAACTTTGAAAACTCAAGCGACCCTTCTATAAGGGAAATACTTTAGCAGACCCCGATTTTTAGCATAGTTTTTAGACTATAATGAAATATGACGATAATTCATTTTTGATCTTGAAAAATCATATTTCTTTTGAACGGATTATGTCTATTTGAATTTTAACACGTGGTATATAGTAATAGATGATGTTTCTCTGTCTGAACATTCTCAATGTCAGGTTTAGAGTGAACACTCCGCTGGATGTATTATTTGTCACACCCTAAAGGTTTCAAAGATAACTGCTCTACAATGTCACCAGGCAATCTTGCTAGGCCCACAAAAATCTTATGAGAATAGCTTCCTGATTTCATTTTTTTAATTATTTGAGTAAGCAAAAACATGATCATGTAAGTAAGTTTTAATTGAAGGTGATGCAGGATAAATATTGAGTCAACATCAAACAGTTGAATGTTTTTATAACTTGCGTATCAAAGTTGTAGGATTTTTAGTGCTAAACATGCTCACATGGTAAGATGGTCAGTGCTTCATTGCCAAATTCCAGAATTGTTAGTGAACTATCACAATATAAGTTGACGCTAAGTCATCCTTTGTTGCCTAGGACAGATGCCAAAATACTCAAGAGAGTCTGGCGCCAAAACTAAGAATTGCATCCGTGATGGTTACGAATAATGATGCATAACTAATCAACTGTAATAATTCTTTTGATATTAACCCTCTGGATATGCAATATATAGCTTAAGAAGAATAATCAAAGATAATTTGTGTGTTCAGGGAGTGTATTGAGATTGAACTATTTAATTGGAGCTGGCTGATATACAAGGAAATTCAAATTTTCTCTTTAAATCTGATACAGGAATTTGCAGCTTATTTCTCTCTCATTTGACCCTCCTTCTCTCCTCTTTTGCCGTATTCTTTCTTGCTTGACAAGCCAATGATGGCTTCTCCTTTGACCACAATTCTTAATTTTGAAACATACTTTCTCTTTTTTCTTTTTTTCTTTTTCACTTGATTATCACTTGGCTCTTGTTTGAGCCCTGAACAACTGTAGCCACTGAAAGTGGCTTTTCTTTCTTTTTTTTTTTATACGTGCGTGTGCTTGTGTTTTCCCGCAATCCTGGCCATACCGTTCTGTCTACAGACATGAGACTGGTATCAGTATGTCACTAGACCCCTTCTAAAATAATATCCTATATCTATAACGCCTTCTAAAAAAGAATTTTTTAATTTTGGAGAAAAATCTCTTTTAACCTTTTTTGGGGGTTTTATTTCGAGAGGTTTATTAATAACATCTACATTTCAGATGTTTTTGAGTGGAAAATGTGAGTGATGTCATAAATAGAGTTTATTCTGACCATATTTATTCTATTGATGGAATTTTTTTTTTTTACATGACTTCAAATTTTGATGCTATGCTTGCTCAATTATTGACTGCAATGACAAGTCAGTTTATCTTCTTTCTCATCAGTCCATCGTTTTCCTCTCATTAGTGTGACCTTTACTGTCATTTCTTCTTTGACCATCATTCTCTCTGCCAGCATTGGAGCCAGGTCAAAGTTTTTGAGGGATCCAGGCTATGTTGCCAACTCAAAAATTTTTTCTCATCTATTTCAGTCTTCCTGCTGGACTGTTCCTATGTCCATGGTTTTCTCTTCATTTCTGTACAAATTAAGAGGGTCAGTCTTGAAAAAACCATGTCCTTGTCTCCAGCTACCATACTTATGACAAGTTTGCAGTGCTGCTTTCATTTTAATCTGATACTCTTCTGATTTCTGTGTATGTTGGACTATAACAAATGGTTAACACGGGTATTTGGAGATTTACTGCTCAATACTACTCGTATCAATTTAGATAGATGGCTCTCTATAATACCAAAATATTGGATGTAGTGTAATGTTTGTATAGTATTTAAAAAAATAATTTAATATCTGTCTTATAAACTTGCATGTTATTTTGATCACTGTTTGGAACAAAGATGTAGATTCTGAAACATGAAAAATCATAATAGCAGATAAATAATTTATTAGTATCTGTTACATAATCACTTAATTGAAAAAATGCTCTTTTAAAATTTTCATTTTGTTTGTCTGATGGCTTACTTAATTTCCTGTGGAATAACTTCTGGGAACTCTTTGAACTGGTTCCTCATGTCTAAACAAAATAAAAGATGCTGAGCTGAAGGAAGTAGACCACTACATCTGCCTAGAACAACAGATATCCGTGAAATCCTCAGAAGAAAAAGAAATCAAGCAAAGAATAACTCTAGAATGTCAGGCTTTTGGTAGAGCAAAGTCAGCTTTCAAAAACAGAAAATACTATGAGTCCTTAAAAGAAGGGTATGCAACCAATACACCCTCCTGATAGTCGCTTATGGAGCTGGAACTGAACCGAAAGATTGACTATCAAACTGAGAACCATGCAACCTGCTCAAAAAGAACCTTGCTCAACATCATATGAAGAGACAAAACAGCGCAATATATTTAATAGAAAACAGGAATCAGATATTGTAGGAATCATTAGAACATTCAAATGGCAATGGGCTGGTCATGTTGCAAGAATATCAGACAACTACTGGACATCAAGACACACAATGTAGATCCTCAGAGTTCGCATGTGAAACTGAGGCTAACAGAATATGATGGCGTGAAGAACTAGATAAGTTCAAAATGTATTGGCTCCAATACACCCATGATAGACATGTGTGACAAATCTTGAGAAATGTCTATGCCCAATGATGGATGTTAAAAGGCTGATGATGATGAGCGTAACATCAGGGAAAACAGCATGTTTTTATTAACTAAGTTAACTTTCTTTACAAGTGAAACCAATAAATGCAGACATTGATTTCTCAATCAGATCTCTCTTATTTTCATCTGATGTCCAAGTTCTACATGATAAAAAGATGAAAACAAAGAAGTCAGACAATCTTGATAACTGATTCAAGAGATGAGGTGAAATTGAATCAATAAAACCTGGTTCTAAGGTGAAAATCGGATTCTAATGCTATTAGTATTTGTATTTTAGATTCAATTTTTCATCAGTCATGTAGAGAAACAAAGCCTGCCCTAAGGTGACCACCATCTGTCATAGCTGACAATGGACTTGTCATTTGTTACTATTGCCTGGACAGGTATCTATGAAAAGGGCAGTGTTTGTGGACATTTGCTTCCAATCATTTTTTCTGTCTACCATCGTGGCATACCAGTGAAAAGATTATGTTTAAGATGGCTGGCCAAGGAACGGAACTTCAAATGTTAGATTGATACTCCTTGGTAGAGTTCATCTTGTAAGTGACATGCACTCTATGTGGCTTATATAGTACTTGCTTATATGCACCTGTTTATAGCTTAGCAAGTTGAACTCTCATTGCATGAATGGAGGTTCCTGTAGTTGATGTCAGTATTTGTTGATATTTACTTGAAAAACATTTTTGTGTAGAATAACATACCAAATCAACTGCATAACATTTATAATCATTTATAGCATTTCAACATGATTAAAAAGTGTAATATAAATTAGTGAAAAAAATCTTTTCTCATATAGTATACAATAGAATATCTACCAATTACATAAAAAGAAATTTGATCTATGAATAAGAGCTGGTTAAAAAAAAAAATCTCTTGTGTTATCCTTCTGTTGGTTGTATTCTATTAACTTTAGTCCAAAGTATATTGTTCATCTATTTATCTGCTTCTAATTCAATTCATTCCAGTGTTAAACTCATTTGTCCATCGTTCCTCTGAAACTAAGAAGATAATTTAAAATTAGGGTGTTAGGTCCATTGGGGGTGCCGATCAATCATAATCCCAAATTATACTAGCCTGACTGCTATAAACCTGAATCTTGAATTCCCAAATGCTCAGAACGCCAAATGTTGAAAATTATGAAGGTCAAAATCCTGGTAAACACAGGTAGATGATTCATGTTACCAATTGGTCCTTTCTTTGATACTGTATTAAATAAAAATACCAGATATTACTTGATCATTTAGCTTTTAATTATTTTCTAAAATGAGATTTTGCATTTACAATAATGAATTAACTATATAAAAACAATATTTCAGTGAATTCACAAGAATATTTATAGAGATTATTGAAGAATTGAATCAATTTAAAAAAATATTTTCAAAATCCTTTTTTATGTAATAGATTATATTTTATCCAACAGCATTTGGTTTTATTTTTTAAGATATATCATATATTAATGATTGATGAAAAAAATGAATCTATTATAGATTTAGTATTTATAATAAAAAGTATTTATTATATAAAAACTACATTTCTGTGAATTCACAAGAATATTTCAAGATTTAAATTAATTTGAAGGTTTTAAAGGTATATTTTTGCTACTAGTTTACAAGAGACACATAAATCTCTCTTATGAGAATTAAAAAAAAATTTTGCAGGTATTGTTTGGTTTCCTTCAAAAAAATAACTTTCAAGTTGGAGATGGCGGTTGTGTTATTCCAATCGTTCACCATTACTCAGTTTATTTTACTTGAGAAATTTAATATTATCCATTTACAGCTTCTTAGGCCTGTCAAAGGTGCACCAGAGCCCTGTTGACCATACATTTTGGGGACAAGTTCCCTACTCTGTTCATTGACAGCCTCTCACTATATTACACAAGTGGTTGGACCTCCTAGCTTTGAATTCAGAGTTGTTTAAATAACATGTTACAAAAATATCTGCAAAAGAATTGTTTAATCAGATTAATCAAGGATAATTTATCAAGTTAGGTCCAAGTTAGATGAGGTGGATAGAATTATCTTAATTTAATCATTACCAATGGATATTATTCTACTGAGTTTAGGCTTGGAAAGTCCATTCTCTCAAGGTGTTATTTGGGTATAATTGTTTAAACTGCTGTCAGCTACTAGTAAATGTTGACTAAGATTATCACCAACTGTCAGCATATGTTTCTTCAAATGTTGGTCATGTAAGTGACCAACCAGACCGGATTCAATACAGTATCATTTTCAAAACGTAAACAGCTCTGCTATTGCAATAAAGAAACTAATTAGATTTTTATTATTCAAGCAAAATGAAATAGAATTAATGTGAAGATGTTAGCATTCAGCTTTGTCTGCTGAAATGAAAGAAGTTCAAAGCCAGTTTATGATTGTTCAATATGTTAGATTTGATAGTGAATCTTTCAGGAATTTTCTTCAAAGTATTCTCCTTGTAAACTGTAGTTCCAGCATTTTTCCAATGATTCCATGTATTGCACAAATACAAAAGTTGGTTGTACATGTATGTTGGGCCAATGCATTTGAGGCTCAAAGCAAAATATGATTTGGTGGCCCCCCCCTCCCGTGTCCTCCTAATTACTCTTAGGGTTCCTCTGTTGCTGCTTACCTTGTTTTTGTACTGGGCCTGCTCTATTCATGTGCAATGTTCGAATTCCCAAAATGTTTTGATAGTATCTTGTGAAATGCTTAGCCCGTAGATGTCAAACTGACCTCAAATTATTTACTTGACTTGTGAGTAATAATTTATTTACTTCCAACTAATGAAGGAACAGACATTAGCTGATAAATGGTAAGTATGCTTTTAGGATGAAATATTGATAAATTCCTCTTTAATCATTCACTGGGTGATAATACTTTACATTTTCTCCCTCCCCGCCTGTGGTTTTATGGCCACCATGTCAGGCCAGAAGAAAATGCTTTGAAATATGTGGAATTATAAGAATTTACCAGCAATGTTGCTTGAAGGATTTTTGGTACTCTTCTTATGAGAAACACTGCATTATGCAAAGGCTGATTCAAGACATAGCAATTTCCAATTCAGCGCTCTACAATGATTGGATTAGAGAATGTTGGAGAAACATTGCTTGAATTTATGCCATTTTGGCATTGTGAGATTTCAATATACATAAATTCAGATGGTCAGTCATCTCAATAAAACCTGAGAAAACTAGCCGAGTTTTGAGTTCCTCTTTGGCTTCAAAGTTGACCCTTTTTCAATTGTGAATAAAAGGAAAGGTAATATATATTACTCTATACACTATACCTTATATGATTGCAGATGAGTTTTTCTTACAAGTCTTTATTTGACACTAAAAGGGTTGAAATCTATGCTTTATCTACTTAAGAATCAAATATCTTAAATTAAATCTTTGATAAAAATGATTACTGTAAAATAAATATCCAACTTTTATCTTATGATAAACAATCAGCTGATCATTCAAGATGCTCCATGTAGACTTGGTAAGGCTTTCCAACATGTGAATGTCTTTACTTTATTGTTGATTGTGATAGAAATCTGCTCAAGAATTGGTTTAGGTAAAAAACGTGATTTAAAGAAATGTAGTATTGGTAATGGAATTATGCTATATCTAAAGGTGTCTTCTTGATCTCCCTCAACCATAAATTTGTTTGACAGGGATGAACATTTGGGCCGAAATCTTTCATTGGAAAGTTATTTGACTTGTATTGTTTCATATGTTTGCTCAAGTCAGCTGCATCATGATAATTTATTTTACAAGACAGACCACGGGGGAAAATGTTTGCCTAGATTCAAATCCAGACCCGATGTATGTGCTTGGGTAGAATATTCACCACTATTTGTCTGCTGTGAATGTGAGAAAATAATTAAAGATAAATCATATATAGCTAGTAATTACTATGCATATTATAATATGCTGAATGAGTTTGAAATGAAATGAACAAGTAGAAGCTGAGGATATAGTAAACAAACTGAGAAAAAATCATTGCTAAGTAACTTGACTATTGTTCATAGTAATCTACATTGCATGCATTTTCTTATTGATAAGTAAGAATAGTGCTTTTGTTTTCCTATTTATGTTTGAAGTACTAAAACCTTTTGATTTACCATTGAAAAATAAAACCAACTCCTCCTTAACAAACACAGTAGGAAGCATTTTGTGTTTGTTTGTAATCATTAAAAATCGAGAGCTGTCGATATTGCAGCCAGTTGTTATACCTGTTTGTTAGTTGTACTTGGGAGTGCAACTTATATAAATTTCATGATGCATCTTTGCAGTTCAGGAACCAAACATGGTTCTAATATAGCATTGTGGTTCAGTGATAAGAAGAAAGAGTTACTCTTCTTGTATACATTAATTTGAGGTATAAAAGGGGAATGACTTTAGTGTCTTCAGTGTATTGTATGAGTATCCAGAATATAAATTCATATTGTTTATAATTACTTGGCAAATAATAATAAAATTGAGTGAGTGTATATAATGTGTGACTGTCACATGCCCACTGACTGAATGAGTCCTTCTTCACATCTTGTGCAGTGTTCTTCAACAAAACATCACATCAAGTTCTGTCAGCCCTCTCCTTTGGTCAAGATTTGGCTCAGGGTCAGGTTGACTTTTGTAACATCTGGTTTTGCTGTTGAGTGAGAAATTTCTGACCATGGATGAGATTATGGAGAATATGATGAGTCAGCTGATGGCGATCTTGAAAGAGAACTTTGCAGACTATTTTGGAAGTTGAAGAGTTGCTGAGATAAGTGTGTGATCTCCCATGTGGAGTACTTTTCCTCATCAAATGGTTTGATACTTTAGGATATGCGATTGGCATAGATAGTAACAACTCATACAATGGAAACCAGGACCTGAGTTTAAACTCTACTCAGGGCTGGTTATGTTCACTTTGCACTAATGCCTTTGGGAAAAGGCATGAATGCATATCTCCCCTGCCCAAGCTATGGGTGAAATTGCAGGTGAGATTGGGCTCTCTAGCATTTGGAAGGCAAACAGTCTAGGAGAAGGACAACTTTGATCCCAAAACCAGAGAGTGAAGCCCCCCTTAAGGCGGTTTGATGATAAATCGGTTGTTCTTCTGGCAGCACCTGCAGCCAGGCTGATTCCAGACGTATCGCTCTAGTTTTTATCTGGACTTCATCAGCAAGGCTGAGAGAAGGATTCTGATGGTTGGGCATCCCACAGACTGAATAGGGGGTGGATACTTTCTAGATAAACCTTGTCAAAAATTTGACCATGTATCGTATCATTATTGAAAAGAAGAATCCTTAAGTTCCCCATTCCAGAGAAATAATTAATCTAATTAAGGGTAGTAAAGTCAATGTGTTTCAAGAGAATAATGAAAGTGTTATGTTTACCTACCTATGGTGTGGAAAGACAGTCTGGAAACTGAGTTAAATATAAATATAAGTTATTTATTCATATGTGTGGTGATATTTCACTGGGGGATGGCTCCAATGGACCAAGAATGATAAAATGATGGCCCAGAATCCAAGGAAACAAAACAGCTGGGCTCTTTCGTCATTATCGGTTTGTTGAAGCCATCTCTTGGTGAAATATCGCCAAAAATTTAAATAAAAAAAATTTATGTATTCAACTCCGTTTCCAGATTGTCTTTTTTTCCCCATAATGTTGGATTAGCAACATCCTTTCATGCACAAACCTGACTATACTGAAGTTTAGCTTAAATCAATCTGTTCTCCCCCAGCTATGGGGTAAAATAATAGGGTACTCTAGAGTCTCCAGTTGCTAATCAGTCTAGAAAATGGACAATTCTGAATCCAAATCTGAGGTATCCAAACCCCCTGCTACCCATTCAGCGCCTTGAGAGGCTGGCAACATACTGAGTAGAGAACCTGTTCTGAAAAATGTACAGTGTCACGGGGCGCTGGTGAAGCTCTGAAAGAAAGCCTTATAAAGCTGTAGGTCTATTGTAATAAAGGAGAATAAGAATAGATGACTGGGATGATGCAACTGTCATTGCATTAAAATTTGAATCACCATTACCCACAGCAAATTGGTTAAAACACTTTCACTGGGTTTAGATTATTCATAATCTGACATATTTTATATATATATATGGATTTTGCCTGACTGTAACTGTCCATAGTACAAACTTAAAATTTACATGTTCCCTTTAATAAGTAGGGGGAGCAAGTTTTTTTTTTTTTTTTTAAAGTTCCCTATAAAGACAAGATGTAACTTATTCATGATCTCCCCTTTTTTCCAACGTCTTAATTGACCAGCCCCAACACAGCATGCTGCCTGAGGACATTGAGTCGTGTGATGGTTTCTATCAAGTGACTGACTAGATGTTTTTTTTTTTTTTTTTTAAATTTAAAAAAAACATGAATTTATCGTTCAAGCCAAACTGGTGGTATTCTCATCAAGGTATCTTAATTTTACCACCACCACTGCTTAACTCACGAGGTAAAAAGAAGCATATATGCCTTATAACAGTTTGCCTGAAAGAAAATGAGCTGGAACTATTTGAATATACTAAATACAACCCAAGAGGACTAGCAAAAGTTCAGGGTGAAAGAGAAAGAGGGAGCTCCAAGCAGCATTGGTTTAACAACATAAAACTGTGGACTAATATCCACTTTTATGTGCTCAATAACATAGTAAAAGATTGTACTACGTGGAGGAGCATCTGTCATGAGGTTATATATTCTTCAATGTAGCAGGGAAGCATTTGAGAGATAATGGTTGGAGGTGATTCAAGATTTCCCTTGAAATGCTGGTCTAGAGTTGAGATGTCCCCCTACCCTACTCCAAAAAAACGGCTGCTGCTGCTGCAGCAAGTGATCAGATCACTGATTTCAATATTGAAGAGTCAGATTTGAATAATAGCTGAAGTTGCACTTGGTGTCAGAGTTTTTCACTGGACAACCAAGACAACATTTAGAAGAGAAAAATTGAGAATTTATTGACATTGTTTTCATCTTTAGATGGACCAGAAAAGAAATAGTTATTTGTTTGTAATTTTTACCACCAGAACGTAATGCAATTTCATGATATATTTTGCAATAATCAATACTCCAAGCACCCATGTATGCTACATAAATTCGGCAAATGCTCGATGGTTTTTTCAAGAGACCCTCTACCAAATCTGTCACCAAAACTGACAACATAGTTTTCATTTAAGTTGGTCTGACTGGTTATAAAAGTATCACATGTAGAAGTCACACAATTTAACCATTGACTCCTTATTATGTTTATAAAAATAAGGTTTTTTTAGTTTTTTTGAAAATTACCCATCAATATAGGTTTTCTATTTACAATTTAAGCTGATACTAATTTATTCCCTAGTTGTGCCTGGCTCTGTTCACGCTTGTTTTTAAAATTCAGACTTTTTAGTTATCAACCAAAATGCGGGAGAAGTAACTTATTGATTGATCACCTCTTTTTCTAATTTATGAATAGATCACTCTAACATGACATGCTAACAAAAGACGTTGGTCAAGTGACAGTTTCTATTGAATGACTAACCAGACCTTTTTTATTTTTCTGGCTGAATTTTTATGAAGTCATATTTCAAGAAAAAGGAGGATAATCAAAAAAATTTGAAAGGGAATCCTGACTGGTGCAGAGATTATATTAGAAGTTATATGTTATGAACTGATTCAGAGTAGCATTTGGAATAAAGTGATTGCTTTATAACCTATATAGAAACTTACCATCACAGTCAATAATGGAACAACTGTTGCGTCAAAATTTGAAGTCATGTAAATGAATTCCATTGAAGAATTAATGTGGTCAGATTAAATTTTATTTACGACATCACTGGCGTTTTGATTGGAAAACAGTTAAAATAGAATAAAAAGACGTCTCAATACCCTTAGATTCTTGAGAATCTAGATTTTAGTCATAGACCCATCAAAAAAGGCCTAAAAAGATGAAAAAAGCTTTCTTTCAAAAATGAAAAATAAAAATTTTTAGAATGGGTCTAGTGGAGTACTGCTGCCAGTTTTCAAGTCTGTAGACAAAATGGTATGGCCAGGAGCTCTGGAACACAAACACATGGACCAACACATGCAAATGTAAAAAAGGATAAACTCTTTGCCATCTTTGGTAGCTATGGTTGTTCACTAAGTATAGAAAGCTATATTCTTCTGAGTTACCACATGATGCATATCTTGAATAAGTTATCTGTCTCTGAGACTAGTTGCCTAGTCTGCCCTGTTATTTTGCTCATAGCTGGAGGGAGAGAAGGTCGGATTAATACTTTTCCCAAATGCACAAGTACAGAATTGAACACAAACTCTCTCAATTAGTTCGAAATCTGTTCACTGATTCCTGTTTTCATTTTCTGTGCTCTTCAACATGCACGTCCGGTTATTTCGAAAATTTATATTCATTTCAGTCATATTCATATTTTAGTCATTTATATTTTTGTTTACAGTTTTTTGTATTTTGAACTCATTTAAAAATCGTTGATAGTCTTTTTATAAAATTTATATTGATTTTTGAAAAATTCAAGATTTCATGCCAATGAATGTTTTAATTCAATTGACTGTTGTTTGTTCCTGCTTCAGTTGACCTTTTCTAATATAATTCATTTATATTATAAAATTTATATTTTAAAATCATCTATGCATCTAGTTTCCTCAAACTTTCTGACTAGTTTTGACATTCAACTTTGAAATCGAGAAATAATGAATGCGCAACTTCAGTTAGATTGTTGTTCTCTCTTGATACTGACATTTTGTTTCTTGATGAACTGTTTATTTACAATAAAAAGAATATTATACAAATATAAAATATCAAGTTAAAAAAAAAAATGTAAATTTTGTAAGTGAACCCCAAAAGACGATGATACTCCTCTAATAAGGGGGGTCTTGGATAACACTAAGCAATACGATTTTTGTTACTGCATAGTGAGTGTAATTTTCTAATTGCTTATGCGTAAAAAGTGGAGAAGATGGCTATTATTGCCATCAAACTCTGTTTTTTGGACCAAGACAGTGATGTTTTGATATTGAATCACTGTAGCCCCACCAATGGCCCAACCAACCAAGTGGGCTACAGATTCTTCTGTGGCTAAGTGTCTACCTATCTATCTAAAGTATGTGTGTATCTAGCTGCTCTTGGTCTCACTTTTTGGGTTATAACCTTAAAAATCTGTACGAGTTCAACAGTGCTATTTTTGTTTTTTAAAGTGCTTTTTGTGTCTCTATGGTCATTTTAGACCCAATAATGCTAAGATCTTATGCTGGTATTTTTTAAAGATAATTTTAGATAAGATATCTATTTTTTAATTAATTTAATTAATTTTAGGTAACTAGTTCTGATACACAGGCATAGGTGATTCATTTATGCGATGTATGGATAGTACTTTATTTTTGATCAAACAATGGATAAATCTGCATATATCTATTTGCATTGTCGGAAAAAAAAAATTTTTTTTCCAAATAAACAACATATGAATCTGAATTAATATGTCTTCCTGTTAATGTTAAACAAGAGGGATGACAAAAGATTTGGAAGTGAATAGCAAATGCCTCCTCTCAATAGTCACTTATGGAGCTGAAATATGTAACTTAACCAAGAGACACCTGCAAACTGAGAAGCATGCAACATGTGCTTGAGAGAATCATGCTCAACCTTATATGGAGAGATCATAAGACAGCACACCCATGATAGAGAATTGTGGCAAATCCTAGGGAAAGTCTATGTCCAATGACGGATGTTAAAAGACTGATGATGAGATTTATGATTGCACTGTAATTCACCTTAACAAACCAAATCGCAAAATATAATCTGTCATGTTTGCATTATATGTTCCTTAACAGTGGAGTTCAAAATGAAGTATATCTGGGTGGAAAAACCCATTTTGCTCCTCTGAATACGCTCTAATGTCCACCTTGAATTTGATTATCAAGATTAACATAAAGAATATGGACTTGGAGGGACAGCCTGCAGCCTATTTTACCATAGTTCACCTTAATTTCAACCAGTTGCACATAGTTTTTGACCTTGTGTTCTTGCTGGAAGCCTCAAACCACTGTGACAAAGTTGTACCAAGTTACTTTCTCCATCCTTTTTGGAAAATTTCTTGTCTTCTAGAATCTTCCTTCCCTTCGGTCCAACAATGAAACGGGCTTTGATCTTTGCCTCAGACAGTTCTTTATGGTAGCATCTAAGATGTGAGAGGACTAAAAAGTATATTTTGGCTAACTTTTTTGGGATTAGACAAATTCCAGTCACCTCATTTCACCTACAATTCAACATGATCAAGACCTTGCTAGATGCCTTGAAATCTGCTGAGTATGGGTGGGAGGTCATTGGAAACGTGAAAATGGTGGCATTGCTGATGGGTTTATGAGGTGGTTTTACCAAGTTTCCTGGCTGTCTCTGCCTTCAGGATAGCAGGGACTTCTTGGTGCATTACTAAAGGTGGGATTGGCCACATCCACCTGAATAGTCACCTAAGGAGCTGAAACATGGAACCTAACTAAGAGACTGACCCGCAAAATGAGAACCATGCTATGTGCACATGAGAGAATCATGCTCAATATCATTTGAAGATACCACTAGACAGCACTGTATATCTGGGAGATAACAGGAATCCGAGACATCAAAGAAACCTTTTGGAAACTCAAATGGCAATGGGCTGGTCATGTTGCGAGAATGGCAGACAACCCCTGGACATCACAACTCATGACATGGAAACCCAGTGATTAAAGGTGAAACTGAAGCCGACAGAATATGAGATGGCGAGACAAACTGGATAGGTTTAGATAATATTGGCTCTGTGATGCCCATGATAGAGAGTTGAGGTGAATCCTAGGGAAGGTTTGTCCAATGACAAACGAGAAAAGGCAAATGATGATTATTCCTCTTCTAAAAAGTGGAAATTGTTGAGTAATCCCATTACTACTGTGACATTACCTCCTATTACTTCTTATCACAAGATCTCATTTTGAGTGTAACCTTGTTCTATAAGCAAAGATTGAATCCATCTGTAAACAGGGATGACAGTGCAGTTGTTTTGTGGGGTTACAGTGTAAGTAAGTACATGTTCTTTTTTTCTTCTGTCAACAAAGTTGATAAGATGTTGGTTGCGGCTGTTTGTCTGCTTATTCGTCTGTCCACATGATAACTCTGCTAGCACTGAATGAATTTCAATGACTTGGAAGGCAATGGAAGAGAAAGAGGTGATAAAATTTTGGGATGGATTCAGGAATTCTCTTCTGATTAGGGTATATTTTTCCGTTTGTTTTTTTTCAATTGCACTGGGAAAATAAAGCAATCAAAGTAGATGACAAATATCTGCGCAACCTCAGATTTGCAGACAGCATCACCCTTTTTGCAGAAAACCTACCCAACCTCCAACAAATGCTGCATGAATTAAATGAAGAAAGCAGGAAAGTTGGCCTTCGCATGAACTTCAACAAAACAAAGATCATGTGCAATTTTGGAAATAAGAACACAAAAATTGAAATCGAAGACGCAGAACTGGAGAAAGTAGACCAGTACATCTACCTAGGACAACGAATCTCTATGAAACACTCAAAAGAAGAAATCAAGCAAAGAATCACTCTTGGATGGCAAGCCTTTGGCAGAGCAAGCTCAATCTTCAGAAACAAAAAGATCCCATTAGTCCTAAAATGAAGGGTATCTCCCTGATAGTCGACCATGGAACTGAAATATGGAACCTAACCAAGAGATGGACCCGTAAACAGAAAAACATGCAACGTGCTCATGGAAGAATCATGCTCAACCTCACATGGAGAGATCACAAGACAGCACATATATCAGGGATAAAACAGGAGTCTGAAACCTCGTAGAAACCATTAGAAATCTCAAATGGCAATGGGCTGGTCATGTTGCAAGAATCGCATATAACTGATGGACATCACAACTCACAGCATGGATTCCCAGAGATCACACGCGCAATGGAGACTGGCAGAGTACTGGATGGAGAGATGAACTAGACAAATTCAGAAAATATTGGCTCTGCAATGCCCAGGATAGAGAAGTGTGGCAAATCCTGGGGAAGGTCTATGTCCAACAACAGACTATAAAAGACAGATGATATTATGCTCGTGACTATCCATACAATATCTCCAAAAGTTCTTAATTAATTTCAGTCATAGTCTATTTTTCATTTTTTGTAAAATATGGAAGAACTGATTATATTTTTGAGCGGTTCCATACACAATTACCTCTCTTACATTGTACTTATATGTCCAAACCACATAATATCACAAAAATTTCTTGTCTGTCAACATAATTTCTCTAAAATTACTGTAAAATGTGATTACTCAAATAACTCAATATAACTTGGGACACGAAACGCTGAAGAAAACTAGCAACATATTTTCTCTATTTCTTTAACAACTGATGCATATACAAATTTTAGCACAATATATTCTTCTAGGATTTCTGGAGCCATGATACTATGTAAAATGAGTTTGTTAAAGCATCTTCTAGTACTACTCTGAAACTTTGTTGTTTTAAAAAAAACTTAAAATGGGATCTGTCCTGGACTGCCTAAAGGTGTATTGTGTCCTATATTATTACAAAATATACTGTTATGTATGAACTCTTTTGATGTGTTAATAAAACACGATTCTGAGTCAGTTAGACCAAAATTCTTAGAAATGTATTGCAATGTCTATTTTTTTTAATCTAGTAACTTGATCGCTATCTCAGCTATTTTATACCTAAATTTTGGTATTGTTTGGTGTGTTTAGATATTCGATATCAGTTAAGGTATTTTTGATTTTAAGGAAGAAAAGTCCCCTAGACTAGACCCTGACTTTCTGACGGCCTTTTTATATACTTTCCTTAGAATTCTTTGATATTTTAATGATAACTTAAGGTTGATAAACTTTCCAGTTCAGTAATGTAGATTTTTTACTTCTATTCAAATTAATTGTATCAAATTAAATTAATCAAATAAACCTTAAATTTCCCTAATATTCATTTGAATATCTGTGAACATAGAAAATTTAATTTTTGTAATAATTTGTTATAACTCTTGTTAAGTTAGTGTTTACAAACTTTGAGTGAAGGAGTCACATTATGCAAATAAACTAGTTAATACCTGCTGAACCAAAATGTTTTCAATCTTGCTAATAAATTAATGAATGACTATTAGTGAAATTCAGAAGGTTGGTGGTTTATTTGATCAAAATAAAATGTTAATAAAATCAAAGGTAAATCGGGCTTGTTTTGTTTTTGAGTAAATTGTTTTTGGCAAATCATTGGAATGTCCTTAGTGACCAAAGTTACCACATCCACTGGGTTTGATAAAAATGAAGATACCAAGAAAAGATCATCATCATCATCATCAGTCTTTTATTGTCTGACGTTGGACATAGACCTTTCCCAGGATCGGCCACAATTCTCTATTATGGGCGTCGCGTGATGTCCAACAATTGTCTGCCATTCTTGCAACATGACCTGTCCATTGCCATTTAAGTTTTTTTAATAGATCCTATGATGTCTCAGACTCCCGTTTTCTTCCTGATATACTGTGCTGTCTTATGATCTCTTGATGTAAAGTTGAGCTTGATTCTCTCATACCTGCTTCTCAGTTTGCGGGTCTATCTCTTAGTTAGGTTCTATGTTTCAGCTCCATGAGTGACTATTGGGAAAAGCCCTTGAACCAGATAACATCACCTTCAATCTACTAAAAAAAGCAGGTAAGAGCATCAACAAAAAGCTAGCTATTCTATTTAACTTGTGTCTAAAACAGAGCAAAGTCCCAAAAGACTGGAACACTGCTGTCATAATGCTTTTACATAAAAAAAAAGGAAACCCCAAAACTTCAACAACTACAGACCTATAAGCCTACTCAACTGAATACAAACTTTTCACAAAAATCATCACCAACTGGATCACTAAAACACTAGATGAAAACCAACCATGGGAACGGGCTGGATTTAGAAGTTGCTCAACCATGAACCATCTCCACTTAATAAATCAGCTGGAAGAAAAAGCAGCAGAATACAAAATGCCTCTTGCTGTAGCATTTATAGACTTGAAGGAGACATTCGACTGTAGAAATTCCCATAGTCATGAAAGCCATCACTCCACAAAGTGTAGACCCTGTATATGTCAAAGTACTGCAACATATATATACAATCACAGCAACTCCTTCATGAGGCTACATAAAGACTCTAAACCCTTCCAGCTCCAAAACAGAGTAAGGCAAAGTGATACCAGCTCACTCAAACTCTTTACAGCCTGCCTCAAGATGATCTTCCAAAACCTAGACTGGGAGAATAGAGGAATCAAAAATAGATGGCAATTATCTGAGTATCCTTAGATTTGCAGAAGACATCGTCCTTTTTGCAGAGAACCTGCATGACCTCCAACTAATGCTAGATGAACTAAATGAAGACAGCAAAAAAGTTGGCCTACACATGAACTTCAATAAAATAAAAATCTTGTGCAATCATAACATTGAGAATAAGAACATGATTATCAAAAACGAAGATGCAAAACTGGGGAAAGTAGACCACTACATCTAACAAGGACAACGGAATCTCCATGAGATCCTCAAAAGAAGAGGAAATCAAGCAAAGAATCACTCTAGGATGGCAAGTCTTTGGCAGAGCAAGGTTAACTTTCAAAAATTTCAAAAATCAGATGATCCCAATAATCCTAAAAAAAAAAATGCTTTCAATTATTTGAGTTACATTGTTGGATAGAAGAGATCCTTGTTCTTTAGATTACTATATATTCACATTTCTCATAACAAGGGAAATTACAATGTTACAAACTTGAAAAGCATCTTAAGAAACCACATTTACAGTACTGGATTTCAATGAGACTTCATGGAAAGAGGCTATGGAAGAACTGATTGAATTTTTGGGAGGATATATGCTCAATTAATCTGCCTGACAGGTTGGCTGAGGTACGTGCTCTCTGAGTGCTTTTGTAGTTTACTTTGTGTTATGACAACAACGACACAAATATATACAACTGATGGTCAGTTAGGATTAGCCTGATATAAAACTAAAACAGAAAATTAGAAAACCAAAATTCAGATCCCTGTGAAAATGAGAAAAAAATTAAATGAAAAAAACTCTTAGATGTTTCAATTTTTTCCTACTAAATGTTTCTAGTAAAAAAATGATAAAATATTAGTTTTTTTTTCCCCTCCAATATCTATTTTATATAAATTCTATATATTTTAATTAATTTCTTATTGATGATATTTTATATCTTATGAAAAATTGAGAAGTTAACTTACATCCTGTTGTTCTTTGAGTTGTACACTGTATGATTATCCAGGATTTACTAAAGACTACATGTTTCAATTGAGTTTAGCATCTTTCATAGCTTTGATTATCTAAATTTCGATTTCTGATAACTGAGTCTGTTTGAACATTTAACTCTAATTTGTATGAATATTGGCTGGAGATTCTTCAATGAAAATATTGCAAGCACATAATTCTATTCAATCTTTAAAATTAATTAAAATTTGTCTAACCGATATATTGAAATATTTTTCTTGAATAGGTGGATAAGATTATTTAAAGAAATTGTTTATTCTAGAATTTCTTTTTATATTAAACTAATGCATAACTGAGGAAAATTGATTAATGATTTAGTGTTCATAAAAACTTGATGAAAGCTATTATTGATAGTCATGTTAATCGATATGCAAACAAATGCTCTTGACTTATATATAACAAAATACGCTATGCGGAAAAAAGTATTTACACTTCTAGAAGGCAAACTGTCTAGAAGGACAACTCTGATTTCTAATCAGAGAGTGGAGCCTCCTTTAGATGCTTTAATGTCCTTCCAGAAGCTCCTGTAGCTAAGTTCATGCCAAATTTACCGCTCACTGCTTTCGTCTTGACTACATTCACAAGGCCAATAGAGAGATTCTGATGACTAGGCACCTGTGAGCTTTGCCAAGGCATGTGTCCTTGAGTGGACATTCCAGAGTTGTTTCATTGTCTGTAAGGACAAAAATAGACCATTCATTGACCTCAGCTAAAAAGACTCATGATGGGCTTGTGATTTTTATCACAGGTGTTGCATCAACATTATATATAATAGAAATGTTTCATATTTCTCGCTAACTTTTGTCACTCATCCGATTAGAACAATTCAGATATCCAAACGACAAAGATGCATGGTGCATTTGTGATTAAAAATAATTTTTTTTTTTTACCATAATTGAAGTATGAATCAAAAATCTACAACCAAAATGTCAATATAAGTTTCGTCAGTTTTTCAGTGGTTCTGCTTAGCTGGTAGGCTAAATGTCTGTCAGTCTATCTATCATGTGTACTTGCCTCACCAATGGAGCCAAAAATTTAAACATTCACTCTTTATGTCTAGAAAAAAATGATTTTTATTTTTTTAAGATTCTCACACAAAGTGTGTTTTTAGTGAGGAGGTCAATTTACAATGTGGGTTTATGCTAAATTGGTTATTTTAGGTCTAGCAGCATTTATGCTTGTTTTGAAAATTCAACTCTTTAATGATCACCTACACAACAAAAGGTGAGAGAAGTTACTTAGTCATTGATCAGCCCTTCTGAAAATTTTTCAATTGATTATTCTTAGCACGGCATGCTGCAAACAAAATGTTGGTCAATTATTTGGTAAACAATATCAACCATAAAATAAATTTTGGTTGAAAACTTATGTTCATGTTCGAAAATGCAGCTGTGCACTCGGGGACATGAAAGTAAAGCTCCATTGATTCAGAGTGGTCAACGATGACAGATCCTTATGGAATGATGAGTGTTTTTGTGGACTGCAAAACTCAAGTGATGTTAGTCACCAGAGAACTACCTGCGTAGATTCAGAATAATCAATAAAAACAGGTCTTATAAATAAGCGTTTTGGCTGACCTGCAAATCTTTTTGGATGAAATAACTGTCCTCTCAAGTGGTGCTTATAGTCAGAAACAATATTTGTTTATTTTCATGGCTTAATTGAGGCTCAGTTCTTTTTTGCGATTTGACGAATGTTATCTAGAACTTAATTAAGGGGATTTCCCATAGAAGGCTGTTCCAGTTTTGAATCCTCAATCTAAAGTCTAGAACCTTGAAAATATCAGAAAGACTGCATGGTGGTCTTACTGAACCAATATCACTAGAGAAGGGAACAAGTGACTGTAGGTTTCAACACTAATAGATTTTTCTGGACCATGGACCCTAAAGTAAGTAGTGGAATTATCAAATCTAGTGGAAACAAACATAAGAGTAAGCAATCATCTGATCAAAGATACATGATTTGCAGCCGCAGAGGTCACATTCAAAAACAGTGTCATGCTTTTCTAGTAAATCAGAATCATAGGTTAAAAGGGTTGAGAAATAGGTCATTTTGGGTAGGTTGGTCAAGTGGCAGGGAGAATTGGATGAGGGCACCTCCTAATTGGGGAAGATTTGTTGGTTAGGGAATGTGGATAAAAAGGGGTCATCTAATGAAGGACTGACCTCTAAGAAAAGGGAAACCATAAGTTGGCAGATCCCAGCCAATGCACTGAGTGTCAAAACGGTCACTTACATGTTCCTACTCTGAACCATGAGTGGGAAACACAACCAACAATAGTAAGTCTTTACATCTCATCAGCTGTGGTAAATGGAGTCCATGAAATTTGCCAACAAGACATGGGGTGTTACACCCTTCTGCTATTCTGCATAATTTTTTTTAGCGAGGGTTTGTGTGAAAGATATAAGTGAGAAGATACTCATGTTGGCGGTTGGGACTAAGCAATGAGTAAAATTTGTCAAAATAAGCACCAGCATCAGAAATGCCATGCAACCCTAGTGTCTGACATTCCCCTTGGTCACTTTGGCCCAAATGAGTTCGGGGCAGCCCAATGAAGTAACCCCAGTAGACTAAGAAAGAAAAAAAGGACAGGGATAAACTAAAAGGGGAAAAAAGACTGGGGGATAAATCAGGAGGGAAGACTAAACAGAATAAGTGATTGTGAAAGGAGAAAAGACTAAAGGGGGGCATTGAAAAAGGGAAAGAGACAAAAAGAATGATTGAATAGGAGACTGGAAGAGGAAAGAAAAAAAAAGAACAATCAGAGATTAACCAAGATAGAGGGCCAGGAAGCTCACAAAGTAAAAAAAGAAAAAAAAAAAGAAAAAAAAGTGGTCTGAAAGGTAACATTAGTGGAGCCCCAGTCTGAAATAAAGCCCTACTGCTCTGATTTGGATTCAGAAGTACTACTGCAGAATCACAAGTAGAGTGGAAACTTCAATCTGGGAAGGACTCGCAGTTCTCCATGACGAGACTTGAGTGATTGGGACTCTGAAGATGAAGTTCCTCATGCAGAGCTCAAACAGAGATTATGGGCAATCATGTAGTTCATGTCACCAATCATAATTTCATGAATAGCATTGAAGGTGTCGATAAAGACTCTGATAAGCATGGTCACTCATCAGCATTGGATAGAAAAAAATGTTTGGAAAATGATAGTGAGAAAGAAGATATTTCAAATTGTTTAGTTTTTCTATTTATTATTGATAAACTAGCTACCAAACCCAAATTTTTAATGGAATATATGTTGTAAACTAGGGTAATTACTAGCCTCCTGGTAACATTTGGAACTTTTTCTCCAAAAAAATCAAAATTAAATTAGATAAATAAAAGCTACAAGAAACATGAAAAGAAAATGGAGTTTCTGAAATACATAAGTATATGATAATGGCCTGCATAACTTGTGAGTTTCTCTGCATCTCTGTTATGCATCCCAGATAGTCGAATGGTAAAGAGATAATAGAGATAGTCTGTGAGTTGAATCTTTAATTTATCAGTGTGTGCTAACATGTTTGCCAGTGTAGATGTAGGCAAAAAGTCTGTCTGATGGTTACATCAATTTTCCAAAATATAGGCCTGTCGGTAATAATCTTTGAACTCATTATGAATCCATGATGGGAAAAAGAGAGAGAATCTCTAAAAATATACATCCACTTGTGTTGTCGATTAAAGGTGTCAACTAAACAGTTGAGGTTGTGGTTGGCAGCCCAAAGAAATAAATAAATATTTACTTTGAACCCAACAATTGTTGGGGCAGGGATAGCTTTTGCTCCTAGAACACGGCATGTATGGCTCATGCCTCTTTCTATAAGATCATTTTGTGAATTTATCTACCTACAGACATTCCCAGAGACTTTACCATGGAAAAATTCAAGTTTTAAAAAGAAAATTAAAGGAAGGAAAACAATCTTTTTACACCTTTCAAATTTCTTCTTTTGACAGATGCAAAGATATGAACTGAGGAAAAATAGATATTCTGATGAATTTTTTTCTGAATGGGGTCAGATATTGGAAAATGTGGGTATGCATTTGGAGACGTGGAAGTAAAGCTATGTGAATTCTGAGAGGTCAACCATGACAGATTCTTATGGAATTAGGAATATTTTCGTGGACCTCAAAACTGAAGTGGTGTATGTCTCCGGAGAACAACCTGCGTTGATTCTGAATGATGAATGAGGACATCCCCTTGGAAAAAATAAGCATTTTTGCTGATCTGCAAATCTTCTCGGATGAAATAATTGTCATCAAATTATATTTGTTACCAGAAACTGCATTTGTTTATTTTCGTGGCTTGATCAAGGCTGAGCTCCTTCTTAGACACGCAGTGTATGTTATCGTGATCAATGGCCCTTTCCCATAAAAAGCTGTTTAAAACCTGTGGTTAATAGAGTACACTGAGGGCGGAGGCAGCAGTTGTCTCTTTCACCTGGTAAGGGAAGGTCCACTTTCTTTCACATCCCAGCCAACTTTCTCGCCCTCTGTTTGTTTTTCCTAGCCTTGTACCTTGCATCTACCCTGATGAAGATTATTACAAGAAACTTGATGTAGCTACTAGCTTCAGGCATTATCATTGACATATGTCAGCTTTCTATAAAAATATGAAATCGATAAAATGGCTAAAAGTTATCAAGATTTCTTATTCAGTGTGAACTGACTATACTATACTTACAAACTGTGAAATTGCTGTCGAAACAACCAAAAACAACGATGAAAAAGAAACAAGCAAAATTTTCCCTATTGAGAAAAAAATTTGAGGTAGGAACCAGAAGTCGGCTGCAGGGTTTGTCATGGGTTTTTTCAGTTTCGCTATATTAGAGTCTAAGATTAGGAGCCTGATGTTTCAGTAGCTGCTTCCATCTTTAATGGTTCCTGAGATATGGGGCAGTTCTCTGTCTTATACATTTGATAAGCGCAACTTTGTCTATAACTTCTTAGAATTGCCTAAAAACACAGTGCAGACAGGAATCTCTCGATATGAAAACCACCTCTGAGCAGTATGGGAGGAGGGGCGCTGTTACAGATAAAGGGGTGTGGGTACCCAAGCATCCAGATTGGGTGCCTTAGTATACTGCTTCTGCAATCGTCTTTTTCTATCAAATATTGGCCAATTCAGCCATCAGAAGTTCAGCAGAAAGAGGGGAAATGTAGATACAATGAATGCATAAAAAAAAGTAAGATGGGAGAGGTGGGGGAGGAGTGAGAAAAATGAAAGATCTTTAGTTGCTGAGACCGTCTGTCAAAATGACAAGAGCCAACCACAACGTTGCCATAATACAGAAGAATTCAGAAAGAAAAGAATGATACAATGCAAAGTCGGAAGTGTTCTGTTAGATTTGGGTTGGAGATTGTGGATGTCAAGTCTAGACAAAAATTTGGCTCTCTTACCCATTTCTGTCCAAAAGCTCTGATTTAATTGCCCTTGATTTCTGTGTAAACCTTGTCCAGTGGACAATTTTAAAATAAGGATTGAACTATCTAAGAAAAACATACTTGTCTCTAATCATGATTTGATCAACATGGAAGGGTTATTGATTTTGTAAATATTTCAATGTGTAGTCATATTATCCTCAGAAAAATCAAGTGGCACCAACTTATTGCTTAATCAATAAATACTTTAGAATAAGTAAATATGTAGTGAATCAATAGATAATTAAATTATAATGATTCTATCTACAGTCTTTTATCGTTTGGTCAATTTTATTCTTTATTTACAGGTCATATTTTGAAATATATCATGTATAATAGTGTATGATTTGGAACTGAGGTCTGTTCAATTTGTACATCAACCCATATATGCCTATAGGCCTATATTCAGTCCAGTCTGAAAAATTGCTGTAGATAATATACTTATGAAAGAAAGTTGATCAAATTACAGATGAACATTCTCAAGATGATAAGAAACATACTTTCAGTTGGAAGAAAAAATTGCATTACCTACTAATATACTATCAATTACCCCATATCTCAAATCATACTGGAATTTGACTTTAGGCGTAAATGGTTTAAGACATAGATATGAAATGGGTTTTGTGAGTAAGAGAAATATTTCTTTTGTTAAGAATTGTAAGTAATAGAAAATGAAATTGAAAAAATTGTGATGAGAGAATTGTTAATAGAAGTTGTTCACAGAAAACTGAGATTTCAAATCATATACTTTGAAGTTAGGATAGTCAACATCTTGCCATTTAAAATTCTTGATCTTTTAGCAAAATGTGAAACATCAGATGTTAGTGTACAGATCTATCAGTAAAATTTTCTCTTGAGGAGAAAAGAAGGATCAATCCAGGTTTATTTATTCATTTATTTTTTTTTGACTAATTATTTCAGAGATAATTCTTTTAGATACAAAAAAAAAAAGAAAAAAGAACTTTTGCTGTTTTCAAAGCCTTGGATTACCTGTTCCTAAAGAACATAAAATGAACAATGAAAAAGAGTTACAAAGTTAAGAATTTACAAAGACTTGTTTTCTGCATTTGCCAATTTCTCCATTTCCAAACTTAGAACTGGCTATTCTTCAAAAATGATTGAAAACCACCCGTTCAGGAGAAGCAGAGAGGGTAGAAACTAAGCGGACAGGATTATTAATGGATTCTTTCTGTGTGCAGAGAATTTTAAAAAGTCAAAAATAAATTGAAATTGAGTTAATTTTTTTGTATTTTTACATGAGAATTTTATGTAGATTTGGTATTTTTGATTTTGGGGTGATATCTTGATAAAAGACTTAATTAAATAACAACAGAAATAGGAATGTAGGAAAATGTCTGATATATTGAGAAAATTTTGGGAAAACAGATGTGGTCGATATATTGAATAGAGGAAGCTGTCATTGCATACCACGGCTATCAAATCAGGAAATGGATGATATCGCTTTTTTGATCTTGAAGGATATCTGGGTTGAAAATAATTTAAAAAAAAAAACACTACCCATTTGTCCTTAAAAGGGGAAGAAAAAGAATCGGTAATTCCACTGATAAAGAAGTGAAGAAAAATGTTTAGTTGATGATTGTGCAAAGGTTCAACTGTCTGAAATAGAGTTACTGCCTTTATTTTCCTGACCACATTTTGCAAGAGCACTTTTCTCAAAACAGAAGTACTCAAACATAGATATAACTTCAGCCTCAGTATTCTTGTTTGCAATTTGCGAGATGTTTACCACTTTATTAAAACCAATTCATTTCTATGTGACTGGCATTTTGATCAATTTTATTGCTTAGTCACTGGGCATCCATCTCTCAGACAGCATGTCTTCATTGCTCTTAAAAGGGCAGGGTGAGAAGATTTCCTAATGTATGCAGTTTGACTTTGGCGTCGGAGGCATTTTTTGAAGTCAAAAGTAAATAACAGACCTTGAGTCAAATTCTGTATCACAGTGTGATACAAATAAATGTCTACTCAACTGATACAGGGGTTGTTCAGTAAAAAGATTATTTTACTTTCATTGAGCCTGGAAATCCACTCCCTGGGAAACATCCGCTCTACTTTTGAAAGGAAGGTAATGAGATTTATTGATGTCCTCAGTTACTACCCAGTTGTGATATACAGTACTGGTCACAATTGATTTTTTTTGTATAACCTCTGCACTACCTTTAAAAATAAATGAAAATCTACCAAATCAGTATCACCATAATATTGGATATCCATGGTAATTTTAACCAAATGAATTTTTTTTCAACCTGTGAAGATTTGAAATTCTGTTCCCACTTTCAAAAAAGAAGGCACCTTACCTAGGCATTTCATTGTACGTCCTGTGGCAATGATGACTGCTTCCAAATGTCTGTTGTATCCATTCATGAGTTTCTCTTACTCATCAGCTGATAGCTTCTCCTACTCTTCCTTTGCAATGTGCTCAAGCTCTTGAATTCAGAACACTCCATTTTTTCTTTATTCAACCATCCTTATGTGCCTTCAGGTATGTGGAAAAAAAATGGTCTGTTTTAAATTGGCCAGCAATGATTTTCATTTGAAAATATTGGAAGAGAGCGGAAGTATGGATTCATGGTTCCAAAGTATACCATACACTGCTGGAATCCTGCAAACATTCATACCAAATATGAACCAGTAATAGAAAAAAAAATCTGGCAGGAAAGGTACTATAAAAGATACACAGCTAATATGTGCAACAGACTCTGATTTAAACAAGATTTTACTTGAAGAAGTCTAAGAAAATGAATCACGTGAAAATTTGTTATGTAGTTAGTATCATCAGCTTTCATGTAAGCATTGATTGATGCATTATATGTAATTCTATGAAAAATTAATAAGATGAAAGATGGTATCCTGAATTGTATGATCATTAAACTATTAGAAATAAGTATAAACTTGCCATCACATTCAATGCTAGAAAAACCTCTCCAGAATCTATAATGAACCCATCAAAATGAGGTCCAAAAAAGGTCTAAAAGGTTCTTTTAAAAAATTACAGATTATACTTTCAGAATGGGTCTATTGGAATACTGATGCCAACTTACAAGTCTGTAGACAAACAGTTTAGCCAGGGGCATGTATACACATAGAAGGATAGAACCCTTTGCCATCTTTAATGGCTACAATATAGATATAACCAAACTAATCCCTCACTTCTTGTAGTTAGTTCAATTTTAGAAATATCAAACTATCTAAATCATAAATGTTGCATTATTATGTTATTGCATAAGCTGGATCTTACAGTGTTGAGTTTTCAGAAAGTAATTTCTAGTTCAGGTATCACTGAAAAGAGGGCCATGAAACAACGAGGCAAGCATGATGTATAGAAAAAATATTTTGTTTATTCTGTGTGTCAGCTAGAACATGAAATGATATTGGGGTGAATTGTAAGGAAATGAAGGGATTAAAATCTTGACCTCATGTGGATTTGGCTCTGTTCCTTTCTATAAGAACTATGACTATTCTCTCTGGCCACTATGGTTTCACTTAACTTTTTCTGGTCAGGTTTAATTTGGACTCCCACTAATCAGAAGCCGTGATGAGAAGATAGTCTCAAGCATAATCATTCTATCTGATGCTTCATCTTGTAACATGGGATTTTTTGCTATGCTGAAACTTAAACCAAGGAAAATATTTTGAAATAGATTTATATGTATAAATATTTGAATAAGGACAATGTCTCAGACGTAAATAATAATCTTAAATGCACACTCTCATGTATGTATGTATGTAGGTAAATGAGTAGTTTTCTTGTTTTAGCATCCTACCCACTTTTAGATTATGTTATTATCTGAGTCTGCAGTGATTTTTTTTTCACACTACTGCATTTTCCCTGATACCGAGACTAGAGTTGTTGAATATTTATAAAGGAAGTCTACTGTCTAAAATTTCTGATTTATTTCCCCTGTGGATACTGAGGATAGAAGATTGAGAACTGAATTCTCTATGACTTCTCTACTTCAACTGTGCAAGTTTGTTGATTTTTTGAGGAAAGGCATTTGGCTGTATGTGTAGAGTTATCTCCTGAAATATTTCAGAATATGTGTTACTGTGTATAAATATTGATGGCTTCAGCCAGTGGTAATCCACTTTTTCTGCTGTTCTCTCTCTTGACTAAATGGGCCTTGTTGATAATTTACAGAGTGCTTGTCATTTTTGAGGAGAGTTCTACTACTTTTGAAAATGTTCAGCTATTGTCACCTGTTAAAGCTGACAATGGATATAATGGCCATTTTTCTGCTTTTACTTATGTAATTAGGAAAGAATAGATTTCCTTTAAAATCATCATTTCTCTTCTTTATCATTGTGACATGCCAGTGACAAGACCATCATCAAAATGAAAAAAAAAAGAGAAATTATCAATTGTTATTTACAGATGATGCCCAATGGTGAACTCATGCAAATCTTCAAGGTTGTAGCCCCCAAAATATGAACACCATTGCCTGGAGACAATCATACAGAGACACTTAGACCAGCTAAGAGAGCAGAATTTGTAGCTACTTGGCTCGTTAGGTAATTTATAGGCTATGGTGATTTGCTATTGAACTTCATCCATGTACTTATTATTGTTATTATATTATGGTTGCTGGACAGACAAATGTCTTTCTAAATTTTCTAATAGGCTAAGTACCAACTATTGAGGCAGAAAGGGACGTAATAATAAAAATTCAACACGTTCTACTGATGAAAGCTCAAACCTGATATAACCTGAGGGTATGATCACTAAGTGCTGTGTATGTGGCAGCAATTTCCACTTGGCCTGTGAGTGTCCATCTATGGATAGCACTAGATATGAGCAAGACGGTCAAACAGATAAATATATCTATGACCAACATAGTGTTGATTAATCATCAAAAATGAGACAATTATTGTCTCACATTTTTGGGTGAAACGCTAGGTTCTGCTGTCTTGGAGGTGCTTATGGATCAAAATGTTACCAATGTCTTTTGGAAACATTGCAAGAACAAGTGAGAAAGACGATAAACATCTGGGAAGAAATTGGAACTATGCTCTGCTACCAGTGTGAAAGATTTAAAAAGGATACAAACAACTGACATGAAGACAACAGTTTATAATTGACTGCTTTTCTGTGTAATCTGGGATCTACTTGTAATTATAATATATCAGCGCCTAATCATAAATTCACCAAATTAATGAGTGCTACCCATATGAGGACCATAACTTCATATGGACAGCATTCAGGATCAAAAGTTACACTGTACGTTTACAAACTCTATTATTTCATTTTCAATACTCATAAGACAGAGCAGACTGAGTATCTTGTCCCATGTAACTTTTTATTCATTTTATCTTTGAAAATGATTGCTTTCTGCTGCAGTTCAATGTCATCATAAATAGATGCACTGTTCAATTCAACAGCCATAGCATTTTCAACTCTGTCTGTTTTGTGCTGCACATCGTGCTTCTTTCTGTTCCTGTCTACTGATACTCTTGAAGAGTTCTGAAAATTGGACTAATTCAGAAGGAAAGTAATCTTCGAAATTATTTGGATATTCTTCTGTTAACTTATTTGCTGCCCTTCAGATATCATCATTGCTGAGTACAGTTAGGTTGGAAAGAAAGCCAGACTTGCTCTTGATGTCCTTGTATGTGTCAAAATGATGTTGGATAGCTGAAAATAGTTAGTCAATTATTACCAGAAATACCTCAACCTTGTTTCCTCTGGATTGAAAAAATGTTTTGGCTGATGTATGCTCCCCATCAAACTGATGCTTTCTCTATGGTTGTGTCAAAGAGTTTCTATACTCTTTGACTACTGACTTCATCTTCCGTTTTTATTCATAGCATTCAAATTCAAAATGCCAACTTTTGATAAACTTGAGTGACTTCAACCAATGAACTGCTGAATTCAAAGACAGTCCATTCTCTTGAAAGGATAGACTTATTTTCTGGAATAGTTCTAAAATTTTGTCCCTCATTTCAAGTTGTTGGAGTTTCTTCTGCTTCAAGTCTGCTATCTCATTGCTGATTTTCATCTGGTGCCAATTCTTCCCGTACTGAAATATTCTGATTGTATCCTTTGTTTACAGCCCTTACAGCATCATGTCAGGCTGACCATCTTGTGTCAGACAAGGCTTTATTATCAGGTAATCCTTTCAGATGTTTACAATATGGCTGCTACAATGGGTTGATGCAACAAGCAAGGCATGAAGGCATTGCATACAATAAAAGATATGACTTCAGCAGGACAATGTTTCCAACCAAACTAAAGGAATGCACAGTTTTTAGTTTTTCTAAACTGCAAAATGAATTAACCCTCATTTTTTTTTTCATTTAGATTTCGATAGGTTTAGTAGTTTGACTTATAAAGATATTTCCATAAGTTTCACATTCAAAATACTTTGTTCATAATAATCTTCATTCATGAATGAATAGATTATGAAAGTTCTGAAATCAGTTCATTTGTTAATTTTTTTTGTAAAAAATTAAGATCTGTGTTGGTTTTGCATTAAAAAAAAATCTTCTGTGGAGCATTGGTTTACTCAAGGTGGAGCAATTTTCTGAACACAGATTTTTTTTCTGCTAAAATACAGCTTATAGTGAAAATTCCAAGGGAAAAATATCTTGAGCCTTCCTTTCACTAATGACATAGGTTGTTACGACAAGATTAGTATTTTGCGAGATTTTGTGGATGCATCGCAATGTTGTGAAGAAATCTATTTTACACACAAACAATTTTTTTGTGGTAACCAATTGGGTGGGGGGCTAAATATTTGATACCCTGGCTTATCTGACTATGACAGAGGCACATTCTTGTGATATGGTTTTAAGTAAGTGAGCATCTTACAAACTTTTGTCACGTAGAGAAAAGAAGTGGTCTTGAAAGATATAATCATATGGAAGAAGTAAAATAACTGGTCTTAAGAGATCAAGCAAGAAAAACAAAACTAAAGACAGCTCATTCATAATAGTTATAAGTTGAATGGATTTTTCTGATGAAATATTCTCATTTTGAATTTTTGATTAGTTTTTCCTCTATTTTGTTTCTCTTCTATACTCTACAACTACTGAGCAGCATAGATTGAAAATAAAGAATTGAACCCACATCCTATCAGACAGACTACCAAAGTTATGAGTTCAAATTGTATTGGGTTCTCACCATCAACTGAAAAGCAGTATATCTCAGCTTATAATAAGTCATTTATTGAAATAAGAACTTTCAGAATCTACACATTTTTGCCAACTAGAAACAAGCCCATTCATTCTGGTAGCATATAATACTTGGGTCCTAGAACAAATGAATTCTTTGAAGGTGTTTTGAGCTGCTTCTTAATTGTTGGAGACCTTCCATTGCAGGAAATGGTTGAAATGCTTGAAATGCTTGAAAAAGTGATAGTTGGACATAGAGAGGTCTGATGAGTAAGCTGGGTGAGGTAGAATTTTGTAGTCTAGTTTAGTCAATTTCTACAGGGTCATTTGCGTGATGTGCAAACTTATTTACATTCTATTCAGGGTCCTTTGCGCGACATGCAAGCTTATTTTCTTTTCATTCAGGGTCACTGGCATGACATGCAAGCTTATTTACTTCATTCAGAGTCATTCATGTAGCATGTCAAACCTTTTTGTTTTCCAGTTTGCTGCATATGTTGAATTGTCAACATATAGTTCTTTAACAACCTTTCGAGTTGTTTTGTGAGGGCCAGCCTCAATAAAGATCCTCAATTGGATGTTGTCAAGCACAGAAGGATGTCCACAACCTTCTTCATCTTTGAGGCTCTCAATTATACGTGTCTTCAATTCACGCTTTAAAATGGTATGTTACACGAACGTGGTTAAACAATAGTTCACTCCAAAATAAGCATGACAGTTTGAAACAACAAAAAATGCAATCTCTTTTGCCCTTACCTGATATCATAGGCTGATTCATGCTGCTTGCTTATTAGTGATACTGCATAGAAGTGACTTGGTCATTGCAATGGAAAAAAAAATTGTCAGTAATTAATAAGGAAAGCTCAATCATATCAAGGAAAGAAAATGACTGGTCCGAAGGCAGATAATATCTCTTGAGTGTAAAAGAACCTAAACCATTGATTAGGGAATTAAAATTTTCTTTGAGATCTACAGTTCAACATTTATATGAATCATAAACTATTACTTACCAAGACAATAGATATCATTTTTGTTTGAATCAAGCGGTAAAGTCCTTTAACTAAAGAATATCTCTACCAATCACTAAATTTTTGCTGAGTAATGTATTCAAGAGAAACTGACACGATTGAAATGCTTGGAATTTGTCATTGATTCACAGGTTTTAATGGTGTGTGAATTCATTTGATCAAATATTTTCGTTTCAGGCAATTAATTTTTCTCATGAGCTGAAGACTTGTATAAATGTGAATCCTATTTTCTTGTTCCATGTTGATTTATCTACATTCAAAGTAATAAATCTAGTTTTCTCTAATCAGAAGCATTGATTTCCATCATTCTCTGAAGCTTTTCAGTTGTTTTTATCAATCTATCTGATGACTCTTATTGAGATCTTCCTTGAACTGATTGCACAAAAATGCTTCCTTTCTGAATTTGTGTGCTACATAGGATTGCTGTACTCCTCTTGCACGCATATACAACTTGAATTGAAAATTTATTTACAATCAAGTGGAAATCCTTGGATTTTGTTTTATAAGCTTCTATGATCATTTAGTAATCTTTATCTTTATTTGGATAACTGTTTCATCAAATGCCCCAGCAGCATTCAAGTTGTTTAATTCCTGTTTACCTAATGGAAGTTGTTAAATTGAACAGTTACTGATCTTCTAAATATTTTTTTGAAAATGCTCACCTGACATCTAAAAAAATGACATTTTATAGCCCTAATATTTTAGTGTGAGAATAAGTTTTATAAGTTTGGTTGGATAAACTTGCACAGAAGTAAATAAAATTAAATCAACTGGATGTTTTTTTCAACATTGATAATTCATGTTTAGTATTTCTTTAATTAGAAACCGAAAAACTGTCAAAGTAGGTTTCATCAGTTTTGAAGCTGGTCTGGCTGTATCATATATACAGGCTGTACCAATGGAGCTAGAAGAAAGAAAAGAAGAAATCAAGCGAAGAATCACACTAGGATGGTAAGCCTTTGGCAGAGCTAGCTCAACCTTCAAAAATAAGAAGATCCCATTAATCCTAAAGAGAAGGGTGTATAACCAGTGCATCCTTCCAATAGTGACTTATGGAGCTGAGACATGGAACCTAACCAAGAGACAGACCTATAAATTGAGAACCATGCAACGTGCACATGAAAGAATAATGCTGGGCCACACATGGAGAGACCACAAGATAGCACAGTAAATCCGAGAAAAGACAAGAGTCAGGGACATCATGGAATCCATTAAAAATCTCAAATGGCGGTGAGCTGGCCATGTTGCAAGAATGACAGACAACCGATGGACATCACGACTCACGACATGGATCCCCAGAGGTCACATGCGCAACCGAGGCCGGCAGAATATTAGATGGTGAGACGAGCTAGACAAGTTCAGGAAGTACTGGCTCCGCGACGCCCATGATAGAGAAGTGTGGCAAATCCTGGGGAAGGTCTATGTCCAATGACGGACGTTAAAAGACTGATGATGTTTAGAAAAAACGTTTGTTTTTTTTGGTTTTTTTTGTTGGAGTGGGAATCTTCCCCATAAATAGGTTTTTAGTATGTGTAGGGTTTAATTTGCAATGTAAGTTTATGCTAAATTGACCACTAGGTTTGTGTCCAGCAGCATTCCTGTTTGTTTTTTGAAAATCTTGATTTTTTTTTTTTTTTTTTTTTTTTAGTGATCACTCATCAACCAACAAAAGGCGAGAGAGGTATCTAATCCTTTGATCACCACTTTTTCCAATTTGTTAATTGATCATGCTACCAAAAGACGTGTGTTGCATGATAGTTTCTATCAAGTGACTTACCAGGCCAGTCTCAATTTCAGTGGCTTTTCATCACAACCACTCAGTGGGTCATTCAAAGGCTGTTAGTAAACAGCAAGAATCGGAAATGAGATGAGTTAGCAAAATTGAGGTGAAATTAATGATGGTTGATAATTCTCCATTTAATGAGAATGAATCACAACAGGTGTGGTTAGTCATTCAATAGAAATCATTGTGTGACTAACCTCTTGGCAGCATTTGAAAAAGGGATGAATAAGTTATTTCTCTTGCATTTGTTGGGCTGTGATCTCTTAAAAAAAAATCTGAATTTGCAAAAAAAAACAAAAAACAAGTATACACAAACTAAGGGATCAATTTACCATAAATTCTCATTACAAATTGAACCCTTGATATATACATAGCTGGCCAGCCAGCCAGCCAGCCTGCCAGACCAACTTGAAAAATGAAGAAACCTATGTTGACAGTTTTATTTGACAGTTTCTAATAATATTGCTGCTATCAATACTACTTATGTGAAAACAATAGCAAATTTGGTGCCGAGAGATTTGGAAAAAATGATAAGTTGGCTTAAAGGTTAGATTTGATTGTCTGTTAGCTGTACGGTTTTTGTTGCTCAATCAACAACGGTAGCTGATATGGATAATCAGACTTCCGTAGGCGACAGGGATGTAAGTTTGGGTTTCACTGAGAGCATAGCCTTTATATCCAATCCTCAATGTTAATTAACGGCTGTAGACTGATTGTCTGAGTGAAATTGAGATGAAAGAAAAATTAGACAAAAATTAATCATGGTAGAGAATGCTCTACGTAGTAAACATAAATTAAGATACTACATTCCTCTGTGACCATGATCATAATCTGACCTGACTTGACTCCACAAACTATTGATTTCAATTCAACTTTTACGACACATGATAACACCACAACCAACAGGTACATCAAAATTGTTATAGCAAATAACAGAAGCCTAACTTGTTGAAAAACATTAATCTGTCACTCCAACAAATATCAGAACTAGTCTGTATTCTGATATCTCACACTCAGCTCACCAGCTTACTGCCAGATACTTAAGTATTGTTTACATGGAATGTTTTTTCCAAAATTAGAGGCTTAACTTTGACATAAGATCAGCTCTTAGATAAGTATATTATTATCAAGAAAAGATTTTGTTGAAGTGATAAAAAATGTAGAAAATGGTAGGATTTAAAGCTTACTTGTAAATTTACTTTCCTCACAGTACATACCTAGAATGTAAACAAATATTCTACAGTAAAGTAACTAGCAGGTGGATTTAGCCAGAACGGATTCTCCTTTGCTCGTATCCACATCTACTTCATCACCGATTAATCATCTTTCCTTCTCATCTCTACCCAGCCTTGACCTCATGTAAACTTTGTCTTTCTAATCAGTGCCAGGTTTCTTTGCCAACTTGTCACTTTGCCTGTAAGATCTTGCAAGCTCTCACCCGACATCCATTTAACCATTTTCATCACTGTCCTTTTTGAACGGAATCTAGTCATCATTGTCACTTGAACATAAATCATTACAGTCTTCTCACAAGGTGAAAGAACTGTTCTCCACTGGTGGTAGGGTGTTACAACTTGTTCAGTTCAAGACGTCAGACTGCCTTAAGCTATTAATCCCGCAAGAAATGTACATTGTCTTTCTTTTCCAAAACATGGTTGAGAGGAAGCAACCCAAGTTAGATTTCCTCTATAGAGATGAGAAGATAATTAAATAATCTAAACTGAAATGTTGCCTTTATTTTGTGAAGAACCTACATTACAAGAAAATATATCAAATAAATACATGTCTCCTCATACTGGAAGTTATAATTAGTATAATTAGATAATACATCATTTTTCAAGCAAAAGGCTGCAGAATAGAAATGGAAGTTGTAGTTGGCTCTCAAAATGTTTTAATGCAATAAATAGAAAGGCGGAAAGAGAATTTAGGTACATGTTATTTTCTTTGTTTCTCTTTTAAAATTATTTCAGGTAAGTCCAGGGGATTCCTAACTCCTAATTCAATTGATTTTTACATTGTGATATGTTTCAAGTACAAAAGAATAGTTGTTATACCTTCTAAGATGTCATCTTAAGTAAAGGTATCTGTCCTAGATGAAGACAGATGAAAGTAACTTTGGATTTAGAGCTGAAATGTTTGCTGGAAACAAACCTGACTGAAGTACTTATGCCATGTGCAGCAAGTGATGAAAAATGAATTTTGATGAAGTAATCGAAGTCTTGCCTGAAATGGAATGAAGAATTGGAAAACACTTAGCAAACAAAGGTAGAGACATACCTGCAAATTGCAAGTGCAAGAAGTGCAAAGAACCATGGGAAGATTCTATGGATACCAGAGTGACCACTCCGTGGAATAAACTCAGCCCAACAACTGCTACATCAAAGAATATAACCTCCTTGAAATGTGACTTTGAATAGGATATTGGTAAAAAAGAATTCTATCTTTTCTCGTACAAGGAGAACAAAGAATTTCATATCAAATAAAATCCTTAGATGGTCGTAGATACTTGCTATACTGGAGTACCTACTTGGCCAAGATAGTGATATATTGTGATAAGTGAATAGTGCATATGACAAATAGCTCTAATTGTGATAAGCTCTCTAGTTTGCAAAAGGAGCAACAGCAAAATTTGAAAAGTGCTGAAAACCAGAATTGAGTCAAAACTGGATTTGATGCGTATAACATTCTTAGAGATTGATAATTTGCTGGAAATGAGGACCAGATTTTTCAAAAATGCACTGTAGACCTCTTATAACGCAGCTGGATATAATGCGAAATCGCTCATAACATGGTTTGGACCTCAATTTAAAAATAATGACCAAATACAAAAATAGAATAACCCTGCTGAATCAGGTTACATTGACTGTAAAAAGGAATTGAATTGAACAAAAACATTTCAGTAGTCGATTAATGAAACTCATCAACTCCTTTCCCTTTCATATGTCCTGTAAAAGACTACTAAAGAAATGTCAAACTCGTACCCGGGACATTCGTTACATATTTATCTAAGTTTTGTCAAGATGTTATTTCTGTCTTCCTGCTGGACTAGCCTCCAACCCTTTTCTCTTCATTTCTGTACAAATTACGAAGGACAGTCTTGAAGAAGTTGGTGGGGTACTTAGATCAAGGTTTGTAAAAATGGAAAATTTGTTGAAATATAAACTCAATTATAATGCAGTAGAAAAATATGAATCCCAACTTCCATGTTATAACAGGTCTACTGTGTATTTTCTCAGTGATTAGGAAGTAGAATTGTAGACTAGGAGATGGGCAGTTGTGCCATTTATGTCATTGTTGGAGTTGGTCATTGTATGACTGGTGCTAAGTCAAGTTTAGTTAACCAATGATAAATGAACATTATTATGACATGAACTTAGTGGAGAGAAAACTGATTTCAAACAATGGCTCACAGTTTTTCCTCCTCGTTAGTCTAGTTCTAATAAGTCCTGTTTGTTTCTGTAGTTAGAGTAGAAGATATATGGTTAAGAAGATATATAATTGATTGTTAACTCTTCAGTTGTTTTGCTGAGTAAATGCTCGGCCTACCTTTGGTATGCTACTAAAGTTGCTGCTTGCCTGACATGTATGGAGTCTCTAACCCACTTTCATAGCAAACCATCAGTTGTATAGGGATGATAAAATCATCTTTGATTCATTAATTTTTCTCATCAGTATCTCTGTCTTTGAAGAGTGTGTGTCTGATTCTTATTAGGTCTTATTATATCGTTATTGTTCATTATTAACAAAGAAGAACAACACTTGTGTCTTATTAACTTTGACTCTTAAATTCATAAACTGTTTGCGACTGCTTGTAATTATCAGTGGAACTCCGCATTCTGTATAGAATGAAAAAATAGTAAAACTCTGTAAAAAAAATTGAAATTTCACCGTCCAAACGGAGATAATTTTATTCAGGAGTTATTTCCCTTCAAATAGACATTATATTTTCTTTGTATGAAATTAAGAAGTATATGATTTGGGATTGACATCTTATCTGTCAACTAAACTATCACATCTCCTCAATTTTCAGCACGTTTATCTTTAAGAATAAGAGAAATTTAAATGAATTGATGCAAACCTGCCAAATACAACTTATTCATTGCATAAAATGTGATAAATATGAAGAATAAATGTTCATTATTTTGATCTGTATAGTGTGTTGTTTTCCATACATTCCAGCTAATACATCTTTTGGCCTTTCTTAGAATATGACATTCAGTAGTCTTTGAATGCTGTCCAGTACATTTTACACATCTTCTGTCTTCAATAGGAACAGCATAGTTTATTGATTCTTGTGCCAAAACTTTGTGCCTGCAAGAGAATTTTCACGCCAATCTGACAAACCCACCTTGACACTTTAAACTGTATTTGTTCTTGCTGAAGAAGATACTGTGATAGAAACAATGTAGCTAAGGATACTAGTCTGAATTGATGTTATAATGGAAATAATTCATTGCAGAACTCAAAACAGTATTTTACAATGTGTCCAATATGGATTCTCAAAATGTATCTGCTGAAAAATAAAGATTGTAGCAATTTTATCCAATTTTTACTTTGTGGTAAGAACATTGAGATTTTGTGTCTTGCTTTGAATACAACAGTTGGTACTCATCTTCCAAGAACGGTACTAATTGAATAAGTTTTGTTTTTTATCATGACAAAAAAAAAAAATCATGTATTCTATCTGTTCTGTTCGAATTCTGGTCTCCACCTGCCAAAGAAATATATCAGATTGAGATCACAAAACTTTTTTGTAGATTCTGTACAGTGCACAAGTTTTTTTTCTTTGTAAGATCTTTAAACTTTCCTGCAATCAATCTAATTTTCTGAGTTTCAGATTTGAATCTAGACAGTCAATAAAATTGACTGTCTCTCTCTCTCTAAATAATCTTTCTGCATTACAAAGAAAAATTTTAAGGTAAAAAAAGAAAGACAGATGCGTGAAAATTTTTCAGAATGATGATGTACATATATATTTTTCAGTTTGTCTGTGTTTTTTCAATCAAACAGAAATTCTTGATATATACTAACTTATGCAATGAATTTGAGGGTGAAAAATTGCAAATATTGCATTACTTATAGATTCAAAGTCTTTCATAATTGAAAACCTTAGAGGTGTAATTAAAGATGTAAAATCAAGGTGTGAATGATGAGGAAATTAGTCTGAATGAAAAAAATCTTTCTCTCTGTTCTAAGTGTCATGGGAACTTGAGGAAGGTGGTTTTGTTTCTCCATCTGTCTATATTTATTAATCACTGCTATCAACAACAGACTAGTTCAAACACTGTTGCTGGGTTTAGTTTATTCATGTGATTTTATATTTATATGTATCTATGAATCCAATAATTATAATTTCTTTTTGAATGCTAATCTTTACACCACCATCACCTCTAGTCCGATCAACTTTATGCTCATCAGCATAAGAAACTTGAGTTTGCTGTTGATATCTTGAACTATTCTCAAATTTTGGCCTTGCACAAATCATTCAACATCTTGGCTGCCATTTTGTTGCGATCTTCAGATGACGTTGAGTCTGTGAAAAGAAAAAAAAAATATCTCTCAATATCTCTGTGAGATGCTCAGTAAAATTAATCTCAGAAAATATTTGAGTGCTTTTTCTATCTTTTGTTTGACACAGTTCCCTTCAATGTCCAATTTATACATTATTTACAATCATTTATGAATGAAAGCTTATTTCTTTGACAACCAAAACATTATCAAAATACTATTAAATGCATGTATTTGAGATTATTCATTTTTATGCACTTAGTAAATAATTAAAATGAAATTATGATCAATACAATCTAAAAGTAATGATTTATCAAATCCAAGGTTGACAGTGGAGGTAATAGCCTTGCTGCTACTATTTGAGCTGGTAGGATTGTTGTATGAGATTGATTTGTGAAGTGCTCATTCATCCACTCTCATCTTTGTCATGGTATGTTAGTGACAAGACATTTTGTCAAAATTTTTGGTCATGAGACAGAGTACAGGTAGAAATAGGTTCATGCCTTTTAAGTCATGTGAATTTAGCATGAACAACCTCAGTCAGTTCTTGAATTAATCACTCTGGTTCCATTTCCTGTGTTGCTAACCATTACGTCATATTTAAAAATAAATTCATTATTGAATAGCCACAAGCATGCTAAGTATTTGATATTCTATAGAATGAAAAGGAAAAAGAAAGATAAAAAATATGTTGAGAAAAAAAATCAAAATTTGGACGAAGCTTCCCATTAAAGGTTAGCAAAATATTAGAAAAAAAGAAGTAAAAAGTAATTGAGCCATTTTGATGTCAACATTTATTTATTCACAATATAGAGATTAAATATTCTATGGAGTAATTTTTTCATTTTTAAAGATAGTGTATTTATGTACACAAAGTAAAAGTAGATTTTCAAAGACATCATTAGCTCTTCAGAATTTTCTAGTAGATAAAAAAACCCTGTGAAACAAGCTCATCAAGAGAGAAAAAAAGCTTGTTATCTCAATATGTTTTTTTTATCATTGCTTATAGCTTGATAACCAAATGTAGAATGATGGGATATTAAGAGAAGCACTTGAAATGGTTTTGCTTAAAAATGCAAGGAGATTCAAGCAGAAAGTGTTTCATAAGCTTCTATTTTACCTGGCATGATCACAAATTATGATAGAAGGTTGGCTTGATGTAATAGCATTTCCTGAATATACTTTTCTTTTATAATTTTCCTTGAAAACGCAAGGAGATTCAAGCGGATAAGCTTCTATCTTGCCTGGCATGATCACAAATTGTGATAGAAGGTTGGTTTGATTAAATAGCATTTATAGCTTTCCATACACAATGGTGAACATTTGCAAAATTGATATTACAGTTTCTGATAGCCCGATGCACCAGAAAGTGACCAGAACTCCAACGCTTCACAAAGTGGCTAAAAAACTCCAGGTGTCCACAAAAAAACTGCCTACAAATCCCAGAGAAGTACATATTATAGCAATTCCTGTTGCCTTGTGATTGGTTAATTACATGTGTATTCAAGCTATTCTTCAGTAAAATAAAGGTTGAACCAATATCATTAGGGGTGATTGGTTGCTAGCATTGTGTTTCTATCACACGATAATATATCTTTCTCTCATTATTTCTTATTTGTTGTTTCTCTATTGTTTGTCACTGTCATCTTTTTTTTCATTCTCTCAAAATCTCAATTACTGTCTCTTGCTTTCTCTCTGTCTTCATTTTTTCTCTTACAATTTCAATTTTTTAGGCATCTCATTGTTTAGTTAGGGTTAGCAAGCTATTATAACTCTCCATTTGTGCAAATCTCAGGTGCAACAATGAAGGCTGAGGTTCTTTTTACAGATGTTTTATTTTGTGACTTCAGTTGACTTGAATCAACAGCATAGAATACCGAAGAAACACCATAGAATTATACGAAAGGTAGAAAACAAACATTGGTTACTGCAAGATAAAAAGAAAAGAACTGTAAATTAGTTAAATCACTATATGAATAAATAGAATATACCATTTTTGCCAGCTTTTGTTCTAAGAGGGGGGTTAATCTTGAGTTTTCTTGGCAGGATGACTCGGGATTAACTTGATAATTACTTGAGAGAAAATAGTGCATCCTTCATGTGGATGATAAAACTGGAAGAGCTCTTTCCCATTGATGTATGATGGGAGTGGGACAACTAATCAAAGTGATGGTAGTAAGAGAGAGACAAGTAAAATAAGAGATAGGAGCAAGGCAGGAGTAAGTAATTTAAGAGAGACTAGTAAAATGAACATTCAAATCTTTGTGACTATAACTACATCATTACTACTACAAAATATTGAATTTGATTCTCAACAAGTGCACCATAACTAAGCTTGGTAAATAATTACAACCAAAGTCACTTTGAAAGCAGTTCAGATAGGTCTGCTCTTTTACGATTATAAAATATACCTCAGTCTGTCCTTATCTATCCAAATAAGCAGTGTCTCTTCATGTTTTCTATTTTATATTTATCAAATCACTGTAGCCCCCAAAATGGCCTGCCTGACCAACAAATTGAGTGGGCTACAGATACTTCTCTCTTAACTCATCTGTGTGTATATGTATATTTCCAGGTGCTCCTGGTCGCATTTTGAGTGCTACCAACTTGAAGATTTGCATGAGTACATTGCTATGTACCATCTACGAACATTTGAAAAGTGATCTTTGGTCTCCATGTTCATTTTGGACCAATAATACCCAAATTTTGTGCTAGTAATGAATTATCATAGCTCCAAAAATAGTTTGATCAACAACCAAGTGGGCTACAGATTCTTCTCTTTGAGTGTCTGTCTATCTATTTGTCTTTAGATACTCTTGGTCACATTTTTAGGGCAACAACCTTGGAAAATCACTCTACAGGCACCATCTAAAAACATATTTTTGTTTGTTTCCAAATCGTGCCTTTTGGGTTATTCTTCTTTGTGCTTCGATGGTTATTTTGGACCAGCAATGCCCAAATCTTTTTTAGATAATTTTGATATAAGATTATTTTTATTCTTTTATTTTTTATATGAAGAGTTCTGGTACACATGATTAATTTATATGAAGTATAGATAATTTCAGATGAAAGATCTATTTGAGATCATTTTTTAGATAATTAGTTCTGGTACATACGCAGACTATGGTGATTCATTTATGTGAGATACTGATATATTCATTTATTTTGAGATGAATATTTGTTGGACTTGGTGATCTCTTTTTGTTATTAACTGTCAGTTCAGTATTGGTAATTCAATTTTCTTCTGTTTAGTCTATTTTTTAGATGAAGTTTTGTAAATCATTATTATTCATTTTTTTACTACTATTTTCCTTTGTCTTATCTTAACTGTTGTTGCTCTATTACTGCAACTAAACTCTGACTGGTTTCCCTTCAGCAGTGATAAAAAAGATTGACACTGTTTTCACTTCTACCTCTATCTGAGACGCTACATAGTTTTTGAGTTCCTATAATTGTAGAGGCATTGCTGAATTTCGCTTCCAGGATGTCTGCTTCTTTCGTCCATTCATCTTTTGATGAATATAAAACATTTATACCTGAAATATTATCTCTTGAATAATCAAGCTGCCTTGGTGTCATGATCAGTTTAATATAGGATAGCTGTAGGCTTGCTTTAGTTGCTATTCTCTTAACAGCCCCACTTAACCCATTACACAGTCCTTTTCATGAGAAGTGGCAAAAAATGCCACACTCCATTAATACCAAAGTCAGCTTTATGGTTGCATAAATTAAAAAACATTTTTGTAATTCTTTATAATGTGAAACATCACCACTAGATGAGTATATAAATATACTTTTTGAAAAACTGTATTAATGTACTTTTCTGATGGTGCTTCTTCACAATAAGAAAATTACAAAAATATTTTTAATTTGTGCAACCATGAAACTGACTTTGGAGCATGGCATTTTACTATCGTAAAAATCAGTGGAGGGTCGGTTATATGTATTTGTAGCTTAATCTGTTGATCTATCAGGAGTGGCCCCTTAGGCGATGGGGATGCCTACAAGTAGGTAGTTGTCAAACCAGCATTGACCGTAGCAGAAAGAAAATTCTATATTGATGGGGACAATTAGCAAAAGGAAACCTCATAAATTTCTGTATAGAATGGAATATTCCATTTGAAAATTCATTTTAACATGCACAAATTCACCTATTTTGTGAATTTAGTGTAACAGCTTCATTAGGCACAAGCTTCCATTTATTCTCCACCTTGAAATTTTGTACATATCATGCCAAAGGCCATACCAATTATTAATCAAATTTAGAAAAATATTCGTCGACATGCCAAATGACCTATGGAAGGTTGAAGGTCTAGTTCATTTTTATTCCAAAGTGTTAAAAGCAGTACTGGAGAGAGTGAGGGAGAGAGCAGTACAGAAAATTCCATCTACTTCAGAATTTAAAAAAATTGGAGCCATTAGTTCAACGATGTGTCCACCATCCTTATGTCCATATCTGTCCATGTAGTCGCCTTAATTACTGGCAATCTACAATTAGTGATAAACTTTCGAGCAAGGGACTTCTTAGCAATACCCAGTGATTAGCAACTATGACAATCAAGGATTTTTGTTTCTATTCATGAAAATATAATCAAAGAACAAAAACGAAAATTAAGAATAAACAAATGCAAATGTGAAAAATTTTTTCATTCATATTGTCTCTCTCTGTGACTTCCGAGAGAGAGAGAGAGAATGCAAGAATGAATTAAGCCTTTGAATTATCATATCCTACGATTTGAGTCGTCGACTTTTCGCAGCAAATTAGGAGGAGAAGAATGGTATGCCAGATTGACCCAAAGGTCTGGTCTAGGTTTCAAATCAATCTAACTAGTCTGAAAATGTAAGAAAAGAAAAGAAAAAGGGGAGCAAGAAGAATAGGAGGAGGAGAGGCTGGCTTTCAAAGAGAAGGGATATAAGATGAGGAGGAGCTGTGTGTGATTGAGTTCCCTCATTAGAAAAACGTCTCCTATTTCAAAGGGATTCCTAATGAAGTTGTGGTAGTAGCAAAAGTGACAGCACTATCAGTCGTAATTGCAGTAGCAGGAGGAAAAAGAGGAGGAGGAAGAAGATGAGTATAGCTCACTGAATGGTCTGGACCAAGTTTCATATTAATCCAACATAATATGGCCGAGAAAACTGATATTTAAAATTACTAGTGGTAGTAGAAGTAAGAGGATGAAGATGGTTTATTTCAAGGTCTGAACCAACTTCAATATTAATCCAACTTGGTACTGCTAGATAATAACCTATCAAATCAACAAGGTGTCAAACCATGACCATCACAGATTTCTTTCGAATTAGGTGCAATTATAGATCTTTGAGACAAACTGAAAAGCACATCTCACTTGTCTAGCTGTAAGGACTCCTAAATCATGAAACTCTGAAATTTGGAAAAAATGTGATTTCTGAAGTTTGAAAATGACTATTTCAGTTGTTTTTGCACCTAGGAAATTTATACATCATTATAAAGTACTTGAGTACATCTGAATCTATTATTTCATGCATTTTTACCTCAGAGGTCAAATAGAAGTCTTTATTTTGTTGCAGGTATCTTTTGAAATATGATGTTCTTGTGGAGGCATTGTTTTTATTACCTGATTTTTGCATCACATTTTTACCATCGCCATCTGTATTACACTGACACAGTATTTCCCATTTGTTGTGGTTGTGAAGTGTTTGAAAACTTTGTTAAAACTCTTAATTTACCATTATGAATTCATGCTAGGGATGTAACGCCCATAAATATGTAATGTCGTAAACTTGATTTCTGTGTAAACTGAAATACATCCTAAAATAAAAAATAGATTGATCAAATAAGCATGTATGAAATAAAAAACTCTAATGCATTATATTACAATTCACATTTGTAATATCTGTAAAAAATATGTTGATTCTGACTCCACCAATCCAATAATTGCATCCAACTTCACAGCCCTGGGGGAAAAGTAACAAGTTGTAATATTTCTTTAAAAGATAAGTGTATGAATATATATAGTATAAAAAGTGTACTAATTTATCTGAACTACAATATTTTGTGGTCCAAGAGAATTCAAGTCATTGATAGCCTTTTTTTTTTTTTCTTATATCTCTAGTTCTCTATTTGCTTTCTTTTGTTCCCAAAAGACCAAAATAGCAACGGCATTATTCATTTGTTATTTTAGGCTAAAGAGAAATGAGTTGCTGCTTTCTTTCAAAATATGGCAGCAAGATAGATTCATTTTCGGTGTTGAATTTGAAGAATTCCTTCTGAAAGTTGAGATAATGTGGATAATCTAGAACTCAATTCTATTAAGATATTTTTTCTAAGTTTAACTCAGTCTGACTCAAGACCACAAATGTTGGATATTCAGTGCGGATCAAACTTGCTAAATAGTACAAGTAGACCTCCACTAATCAGGCACCATTGGAATGTATTTGTGCAAATGCTGAATCACAGTAGGATAGCCAACTGCCTCATCATACCTTTAAAATAACACATAAATCTGTACAAGTTAGATAATAAGGCAACAGAAACATTAGATAAGGAGCAAGTTAAATCTTAATGAAGTAATGTTATGTATAGGAAAAGATAAAATTAAGGGTTCTGGTAAATGTACAGGAATTTACTTACTAAAGAAAGATGAGCACCTGTGGTTCTTAAGTGAAGACCCATATACATTCAGGCAAAGTTCATCATCATCATTGTGTCTGTCATTAGACATAGACCCTAACCAAGATTCACCAGACCTCTCATTCATGGGAGCCGCTAAGCCAATACTTTCTGCACTTGTTGATTTTGTCATGCTATCTTATATTTTGCCACCCACAGTTTTTTATATGATTTCTGGGGATCCATGTTGTGAGTTGTAATGTCCATCGCTTGTCTACTATTCTTGCAACAAGACCAGCCCATTGCCATTTGAGTTTTCTGATGGATTCTATGATATCCCTGACTCCTGCTTTTTCTTGAAAGTACTGCCATGTTTTGCGATCTCTCCATGTGATTTTGAGCAGGGTTCCCTCATGTGCACATTTGATAGTTCTCAGTCACCAATCTTTTGGCAAAGTTCCATGTTTCTGCTATGTAGATGACAATCATGAGCATGGTTGTAGAGCTTCTCAAAGTTACTTATCTACAAATGTGGGGCTGTCAGGATCATTGATGTTTTCATTTTCAAATGTATGTGAAACACCAATAACTGGTGGTGAAACTGGCTTAATTATTTCCCTTGAGAGCTAGTGATGTTGATGGCAGGACAATAGGATGAGTTAAAGATGATGGCACTGGATTTTGAAATATTAGCGTTAACTTTCCTGTTACATGTTTTCTAGCAAAGTAAGCAGTTTCATATATTTTGGTCTCTCTCTGATTAGCACATTATTTTTTGTCAAGTTAGAAAACTGTTATTCTAATCCTTTCTGTACTTCACCTGTCAACACAATTATCTTGTCAAATTAGAATTCACAAACATCTGCTCAATTTCTGAGTCAGTATAAAAATGGATGGTCAGCTCATCTTCATCTACATTCATCCATCCATTCCTCAACATGATTATCATCCAACCTTGATGCAGGATTAGTAATCTCTTCAGCAAAAAAAAAAAGCTGTTTGCATGTAATATGTTTCCCTTGGGAACCCTTAGACCTGTTTAGTCATTTCAAGTGTCATCATAAGGTGCAGAATCAGACATTAAGCCTTGCCATAATTTATGTCAGCCATTCTTCAGATTGGATGGTTCAACAGACTGCCAAGCATTAGCAACACACTAAATCATCTCTTTCATATTTAAATCCTTTATAAATTCCTCTACAGTAATTTTTGGTTCATCTGTTCTTGGATCTTTAGATTAAATTGGGAGAGGTCAGAACTAGTAAGTAATGTATGAAATCTGTACCCATATCTTGTACCAGAAGAGCTTGCTATATCATGTACTAATGTCTCAATGTTTAGGATCATTGAAGTCATTGCTATACAATATAGTTCTTTATCTCTAGATTGGCTGAAAATGCTGTAATAAAAAGCAACAAAAAGGTTATGAGGTACAAAATCTCGGACAGTTAAAATATCTTCAGAACTGTTATTGTTTTCTTGGTAAAAATGTTAACTTTTGAGACAATCTTTCTTAGTTAAATAAAAATCCCTACTAATTTGAGTATAATTCAATGTTATTGTTTTAAATTCCAAAATGAAAAGAAAAAAAAAAGAAGGAAAACTAGAGAGCACATACCTCCACTGATAACATCATTGCCAGGGGAAGTAATTGTGCATGGATCCTTCCAAAAATTTCATTCACTATTTTACTCCTTTCATAGCCCATTGTTCACCCTTTCACAAAATTTCATTTGAATTCATTGAGAATTTTTCAAGATACTGTTTGGACAGACATGATATTGTGGTGATAATATGTGGGTAACTACAATGTAGGGGAGATGATTGTGCAAGGATCCATCAAAAAATTTAATCCCCACTTCTGTAGCCTTCTGTTCCTTGAGAACTTTTGGAGTTTTCCTGTGGACAGTCATGAACCTATGAATAAATGTATGGTAAAGAATAAACAGGAAAATATCTCCCAATTCCTGGATCTGCCCCAAATTTTAACCAATACCATTGTCCACACTTTCACAAGGTTTTTATTTTAAGAATTTAAAAGAAAATATTTTTTTTCTGGATTATTCTGCATTGATATATATGTATATATATATGTATATGAATGAATGGTTTGACTTCAGAATGAATATTTTATTTTAACAAAACAAAGTGAGTTGTGTTTTTTGTTGGGTGGAATAAAACCATAAGGCACTCAAGGAATTCAACTCTCTGCTCACTGAGCATAGGTCAGTCATCTGCCAGGAGAAGGAAACCGGTCAAGTCTATGACCTAGGAGCATTGCTCTAATTTGTGTTGACTTGGTAAACCATAGGATGCAAACCTTAAGCTTAAAAAGGTGGAGTTGGCCCTGCACACATCGCACTTAACCTTAAAACTCTATTGCATTGGTTGGAAAGCTATTTCATGACACAGGCCTCACCATCAAAGGTCATATAGTTAGGTAAAACCTTCCTAAAATATTCATCCTTGAAGTCAAACCATTCACACACACACACACACACACACATATATATATATATATATATATATATATATATATATATATATACCAACAACAGAGAGTCTCCAGAATGAGGGTAAACCCAAACTGTTTCTTTTTTGATTATTTTTCTGTATTTTTTTGCAACTAACATAATGATCAGTAGTTTTACTAGCCATGTTCTTGAATTGCCTTTACTTTCAAATCTTTGATAGACCATTCTACTCGAGTTGTATAGGTAGGGAAAAGGAATGGAACCAAGAGGGGATGGGGTTGTACGGGCATGGATGGTCAGAGAAGGGGGAGTTGAAATCCTTCTGTCCCTAATGATGCACCATCTAGCAAAAAACACAAGTCTCCTTGGCCAATGACAGAGAGTCACCAGAATATTGCAATTATGCCAAACCATTGAACCCTGTTGTGTACTTGGCTTTGTGCTTCACTCCAGGTGAAACCCATCTCTTTCAAGTCTGTCATCACATTCCCTAGAACTCTATCCTATTGAACATGTATAAAATCAATGTTGCTAACTTGAAAAAAATATCTTTGTGCTAGTTTGACCGCCAAAAAGTGTTGAAAAGTGCTAAAGTAGCAAAAAAACATCTAAAACCCACCAAAAAGATGCTATAAGTGGTCAAAAAATAGCCAAAAATGGCCAATATGATCAATCCCTCCAATACTTATTCAGTATTCTTCTACATAGCCAAAACAAGAAACACAGAAAATTCAGCTAAAAAAACACGTAATTGGCAACACTGATATGTGTTGGTTTGACCAGTTCATTCTGCAGTACCTCCATCACATAACTTGCAGCAGCAGTTGGACCCAGACGAAACCTTTTGAGGTTATGTCGAGTCTATGCCTGATTGGGTAAGAGTCATTTTGTTGGTGCATGAAGGACCAATACTTTACTAGGCTGGTACTCATAATGTTTTAGTTCATCAGTATATATTTATCCATGTAAATATAGATTTTTTTTCTTCTTGCTTCTTCATGAAGCCTTTTAGTTTTTTTGCTTTTTGATGAAAACTTCCTTTAACTTAATTGAGACTTGACTGCATTTTGTATAAAGTGTTCACTAACTTTTCACCCGCTAATAAATTAAGTTATTGCTATCCTTGTTTGTTAGGATAGCAGAGAAGACTTTCTTGGAAATAAAAATGTCTATAGATATTTGTGATGATATGAAGAATGTGGTAGAATTTGATATTTTGCAATGTTTCTTCGATCAAATCAACCCAGAAAACATCAGCCTATTGTTAGGTTTCTTTTACTTGTTGTTCACAGACTTGTTTGTCCATCAAGTTTTTTTTTTTTTTCTTTGTATTTTTTAGTGCATTATTGTATCTTTTCTGACCATATGAAACCTGATCTACTGGCTAAAGTAGTTATCAGAGCATTCCGGGTAATTTGATTGCACATTATTTTGTTCCATATGGTATCCACTGAGTTTTTTTATGACTTTCCTCATTTTTAGACGCATAACAAATTCAATACAACTATCATTCCAAGGGAAATTATGAATCACCACTATTCATATATGCTGCTTTTTTACCTTGTAAATTAGGCATTGGTGGTGGTAAAATCAAGTTACCTTGATGAAAATGTAATACCAGTATGGTTTGATTCAGAAATTTTTGATTTAGAAAAAAACCCCCAAAAAACCTGGACACAAACTAAGGGACATAAATTCAGCATAAACTTTCATTGTAAATTGAACCACCCAATGAAAACTTATCTATGAGAGGATGGGAAATTTCAAAAAACAAAAAAAGTTTTCCCTCATTGAGGGGAGCGTGTGTGCAAAATTACAATTTTTTTCTATGTATGGTTAGAGCGGGGTGAAGTCTGGATAGATTCATAGAAATTTCAGAACACAAATAACCAAAACCTAGCAATAGTGATTAAAGTGTTCTCTAGTGGGTAGCGGTGATTGAGAAGATTCTGTACCTTTTTAGATGTATCAACACAACTCAATGAGAGTTTGGTTGGTTGATCAGGCGGTTGGTTCTGATTACATTAATCGACAGAAAGAGGAAGGAAGGGAGAAGTGTCATTAAAAGGTATAACATTATTAAAAGAACATTTATTCCAATCATTCTTTTTCACCAACTGCTCTGATTTCATAAAAGAATGTAACAAGACCATATTTTTGTATTTGAAAGAAGCCAGAAATAGCAAAAATGCCAAAAATAACCATTTACTTTTTTTTCATTGACAAAAATACTTGCATAATATTTCCATACAGCAATATTTGACTCAGAGAAAGACCACTCGCTTTTCTTTCCCTACCTTCTCCACTAACATGGATGGTGGACATATTGTTGAACTTACATGATTCTTATTTTTATTATGTTTGGCAGGTATGGTCAATGGAAAATAAATTGAGGTGGGGGGGTCTCCATATATTATTTAGTGTGATTAAAAAGAAACATTATTGTATGTGTATGTGTGTTTGTGTGTGATGTGGGCCCAAAAACCGTGAAGGATTTTTATTTTATTAAAAAATTACAGTAAATTTTTACTTTCTTCATAAAAGTTTCATTATAACAAAATTTTCAAAAAATGAATAAAACAAAAGATCATCTCCAAAAAATACTATGCAAAATAAAATTTCTCTAAGAAAAATTGTAAAAATGTATAGAAAAAGCTATTCAAAGATTTTGGAAAATTGAGCTATACACCAAAGTAATTAGTATATTACCATTTTTTGTTTTTTTTTTTGTTTTTTTTGGACAAATTCTGTCAACTTTTGGTTAGCACTGTGTCGGGATATATATATATATATATATACACACACACACACAGAGGGATGGCTTAAGAACTGCTGGGCCAAATTGGAAACACTTTTATGTGAGGCTCCAAGATAATAGTCAAGGTGTGTAAAAATATAAATAAACTCTATATATCTATGGTACAATGGAAAGAAATCAAAATGCGCCCCTGAAAATATCACTGAAATAATTTTTTACGTTCTTTTGTGATTGATTACCATTATTTAATTCAAATACGATAACGAAAATTCAAAATTCAAACTAAGACTGTTGAATCCTCTAGAAAATTATTACTGTTGCTATTCTCTGTAAATCATCTTGTTCATCTGCAATGTGATGTTATGTGTATTTGACAAGACAAGAATATACCCAGGTGCGGGGGCCCCTCAGGTGCAGGGACCAATCTGTTGCAATTTGGTTTAACGAGCCCTATATATATATATATATATATATATATATATATATATATATGAGAAAAAAATGGGGGAAAATTCACAATGTTGTATTTAAATGTACTTTCATCTCATCAGGAGGAGCAATACTTGTGATAAACTTGTTCAAGAATATTAAAAACAAGGAGTCACATTCATCCAGTAACTATTTCTTCTAGGGAAATGCCTTCCAGAACAAATAGTTGATTATTTCAATTATATATATACACACATAGAATAGCAAGATTGTGAAAGTACGGATTTTTTGTTAGTTTAAATACCTAACAGTAGTACTTTTCATAGATGCAAACCATACACAAAAAGTACTGGTCATAAATATTTGAATTAGTTCAATATTTGTTCTTTATTGCTCAAGTTTAGGGGGGGGGGGCATTAACAATTTTGAAGGATTTAAATTGACTTTCTAGTATGGCAACTCTTTTAAGTATCAACATGAGTTTGGATTTTCAATATCCTCGATTGATTCTGATTTTAAAGGAGGATAGAAAAAAAACTTCTTTTTTTTTTTTTTTTCATTTAATAATTTGATCATATCAAGGAAAAATGTTTCCCAGAAATTTAGCATTCAGAATAACAAAATCTGAATTATTCCATGTCTTGTGTTGTTGATTGCAATCAAATTTCTTATTTCCAACTCTCAAAACCAAGTGATTAGAAGCAAAGTGTCTGTTAGTTCAAGTACTTATACAAGTATGATGTATATATAAATACATATGTGTGTCAATGTAAAATTGACTACAAGTTAGCAAGTTAATGCCAATATAGAGAAGCATAAACTACCTGCTGAACTTTACAACATGGCCAACAACAGTCATTTATGTCATTATGATGTATTACTTAATAAAATACTTTTCAGAAAAAAATTGATATCCGTACCTTGCTTAATTGAATCATCATGATGCGAGTACCAGAACTAATTTATAAAAATTATCGACCTTTTATCCCAAATACTCTAAAAGAGAAATATTTCAACTTCGAGCATTGTTTGTTGGTCAAAAATGACAATACAGACCCCAAAGAGCAATTAAAAAAAAAAACAAAAAAAAAACATCTAGATGGTGTGTATTGGTGTGCTCATGCAAATATTTGAGACTCTAACCCCCAAAAGTGTGAACAGGAGAACCTAGAGACACATGAGCAAAGAGAAAAGAATCTGTAGTCCACTTGGCTGGTTGATTGGGCAGGTCATTGGGGGTCTATGGTAATTCAATAAAAAGCTTGCAGCCAGAGATATTCCCTCAGTTTATCGAATGGAATGATTTTGCAGGTTTTGCTAAAATAGCACAAGATTAAAGCAGTGTCCGGCCAAAAAGCAAAACTATGCTTTGTCTGACATGACCTCTATAGAACTTGATAGGTTGACAATTCTTAACCAATGTAAGCTCCTATTCAATATAACAAAGTTTTTCTCAATATCTGATTGTAAAATACATTTGAGCTCCAAATCATCATCTGAGCTGGAGATTTTAGTCTAGACAGTTTAGTAAGTAAATTATTTGTTCAATACACTCATCTAAAAGTGATGTCCCAAGTAAACACTAGGTAAACCGTTTATCCTTGTCTGTTATAGCTAGAAGGCACGGTTGAGGTCTGCCAGCCTCCCCTGCTCCCTACAAAAAATAGACTGAAAAACAAAGATTTTGCTTCTAGTGCCTCCTACATAAAGAATGAATTGCATATCTGCTTACAGAACACACAAAAAGAAAACTTTAGTCTTGTTGTTTCACTTGCCAATAAGTCGATCTAGAGTGAGATACAAATTTGCACAGTTGATAGCAACTTGGAAATGGGACCAGAAAACCAAGTTTAAAATCTAATTAGGGTAGCTGATGTCACTTTAAATGGAAACCTGTTGATTATGAGATGTATCAATTAGTGTTATGGTGCTGTAGTCCAGAAATAATTGAATCGCTGTTGCCGGGATGACCGACCTGACTGAACAACAGAAGACATGGTAGCTAGGTATACTTCTCTTTTCACTGTCTGTGTCAATACTCCTGGTTACATTTTTTGGCATAGAGCCTTGAAAATTTATATGTGCACTCCAATAGCCTCCTTTTGAAAAGATTTTTCATTTTCTGGAAATTCATCTATTTTATTTGTTCTCAGGGGGATGCTTGATTTGCTGTAAAAATCTATGATGAAACTGGAAAATGTCACTGCAGGGATGTAGCATTATGATGTTGTAGATGTTTGTGAGAAAGCTTAGTTGGGATCAGATTGAGTAAGAGTGAGTGTGTGTATGGTTTGATTTTTCATATTTTAGAATAAAAATTTAATCTTTTTTATCTTACTGGTTCTGCTCACCTGTTCCCGTACAAAACTGACAATGCAAGTTGGTCACTTCAGTTGCTTGTCGGATTCTTTGATATAGGAAAGCCATGTAATGTTCTATGTAATCTTGTATCACTGACTTAAGAGTTGGATTGGGTTAGTAAAGTCTATGGTGTCAGAGAGATATACAGAGGTATATTGACAAAAATAAAGTAAATGGTCGAAAGTGATTCATTTTTAGGCAGAGGTGGCAATATCTTTTGAAACTTTTTGGCTTATTCTATGAGAAACTTGCCGATGTCTTTCATGTTGACTAAGAGAGCGTTATCAAATTTCACTTCTTTGCAAGTTTTTGTAAACAATTACTATGCCAAAGAAAGCTAAAAGAGGGTTTTTTTGTCTTATCATTTATAGGAGTATTAATAATAGTTGTATGATTACTGTAAAATAATTATGCTGTATATAAGTAAATCTTCTTAGTCTTTGTTCTAATTTTCTCCAAGAAATCTCTGGATCTAGAGAGCAAATTGAATTCTGCATTTTCTTTGCTAAAGTGTATACAAATATGTATAAAAGGCGTCGTTATTGAAGCTATTGTATATATTCTTTATGAATCATTGTTTCAATTGTCAATCTTTTCAGTTAGTTTGACTGTCTTTGGGGAGAATTTGCAAAAGAAAATTCTCTTAATCATCTTTATGATAAAAATGCTTCATTTTTCAGTTGATCATTTCATAATGGAAGTGACATTTCACAAGTCATAAAGACATTCCCATTCAGACAATAGAATCACTCCCTCCCACCTTTGATGCTGACATTTTTAGCCAATTCATTCTACAGCCTTCTTCAGGTGTAAGAGAGTCTCTTTTATTGGTCTCTTTCAAAGATCAAGTCAAAGATGGGAAGAAGAGATTGGATTGTTAAGAAAAAATCTTGAATGTTCGTGACTCTTCTCAAAATTATACACAACTCATCACCACTGTAAATAATTGAAAAAGGGTCTTTTTAACCTTAGCCAATGATACCATGCTCTATAAGCATTCTTTTTGGGACTTCAACCACCAGGACATGGCATCTGATTTCTCTTCTGATCTATCTTTGACAGTAAATTGGGGAAAAAAAAGTGCCTTGTGTCATTCAACAAAACTAAATTTCCCCCATTCTAGATAGATGGAAATGCTTTTAAGGAGACTCAATGCTTTGATAAACTTCACATCGGACTTCAAGCGGAATCTGTCTCATCTATTGCTCTGGATGTGGTGAATGTGATAGGTTCATTGTACCGCACCAGAATATGTCTTACCCAACCTACTATCTTGTATCTCTTGAAAAGTCTGATATGACCCAAAATTGAATACTGATTATATATCTGGGTAGGCTCCACCCAGCAGGTGTTATGTAGCCACAATAGGATGCAGAATTGAATGTGTGGATTAGTTGGTGATGAGCTGTTCACATCTTTCCTACCACTCTCTCATTGATGTGATGTTGTGAGCCTGGCACTTTTCTATTGCTATTTTCATGGAAATTGTTCAGAGGAGCTCCATCACCTGGTTTTGCCAGTGAGAAATTTTCCAGGCAGAATACAATTTGCTGTATCTTGTGAATCCCATCCACACCTGAACATTCTATGTACCCATTGCTATTCCCACTCAAACAGTTTCTTCACCCGATGGCTATTTTGTGGAACAAACTTCCCCGAAAGTGCTTTCCTGTTTGATATGATATCCATTTTTTCAAACTTTGGGTCGATAAACATCTTGTGAACCTGAAATTACTTTAAACCCATATCTAGAGTTGCCTCTGGGCTTTGTATAGGATGACTGAGTGAAAAAACCCTGTAGTGTCAAATTTTGATGTCATGTCTTGTAAAAAAAATTCTAACTAAGAATAAATATGGTCAGAATAAATTCTATGACATCACCGGCATTTTCCCCTGGAAAACATCTACAATATGATTCAAAAATATCTAGAAATATCCAGATTATAGAGAATCCAGATTCCATTGATAAATGAAGCCCCCAAAAGATTAAAAATGCTTTCTTTTCAAGAATAAATTTTTTTTTAAAGAATGGATTTAGTGGAATACTGATGTCAAATTTCAAGTCTACTGACAAAATAGTATGGCATGGAGTGCTGGAATACATATTCAAACACATACATATGAAAAAAGGATAGAACCCTTTGCCATCTTTGATGGCTACAGTCATTCAATTCATGAAGACACTGTTTGCTTTTAATTTTTACCAAGTAATATGACAAAGATGGAAAATTTGAACCTGTTAAATATAGTGAGAGAAAGCTTACAAACAGAGGGTGTTTACTGAGACAAAATTTTACTAGAATCCCTTCAATACAGAGAGAGTAGGGCGTATCATGCAAAATTATTTACTTCTAAAATTCCAGAAATAAATTTGTATGGATGTCGACATGTCATTGCTTGATCAATGATAAACATTCATTCATGATAACTAGCATCTGAGTATAAAGTTTGTCTTCAAGCCCTGAAATTTTTCCTCTGTTCGATTTGAAACCAAGTTGTTTCTCATGAAGTTGACTTTTCCGCTGAGCCCAGAAATTTACAAAGCTTTTTAAAAAAAAAAAAATTCTTTCTTTAGTTCGGAAGTTTTATTTTGCGACAGACTTTGCAATTATTGCCCTCTGCTGACTAATCGTCAAGGATGATATAAAAGTCACTAAAAGGTTGGTGGTGCAGAACCCACTTTTAGGAGATAGTATCTATTGAAAAAATACTTGTGTTGTAAAAGTGCAGTGGATATTTTTCTTGCCCTTTGAAAGGAAAAAAAAGCAAGCACATAAAAATGTCCCACCGTTTTTACATTGATGAAATATAACCCGATCGATATCAACAACAAATGTGTTAGACTCAGTTTCTGCCTTACAGCACTGAATGGAGATTGTGCTTATTCTGTTGTGTTGTGTGCAGCTCTATCCAAAGTAGCAATGAATGTGTTGGCTCGTTAGAAAGTGCTTCATGCATCATTTATTATATAATCAGGCATGATAATGACCTCAGGGTTCTATGTCAATTAGCTGGAAGCTGGTCATGTATCTAAACACCTTATTATGGTGTAAGTTAGAAGAAGCCTACTGCATATTGAGGAATGAAACAGCTGACAAAAGTGTTACTGATAACTTTTTTTTACACTAGACTTTATAGAAGATAGGTAAGTAATAACACAAAGCAAAAGTGGGAAAACTAGAAATCACATTCTGATAATGACTATTTCTGTGAAATCAATGCTTTGAAAAAGGCATGAAGCTATTATAACCTATTGTTTGTTCAATTACTGATCATCTTCGATTGTGTTGACAATCCAGAAAAAATAAACTTACTCTACTCCTTGTCGGTAATGATGAATGCAATAATTGCCAAACTTCAAAACTGGATTTGACTCTATTTTTCTATGGTAACAAGAATAAGAACTGCATGAACAATTCTTAGCAAAATTAGGGCTTTAAACCAATATGTAAAATTTATATTCCCCTTATGTGATCTAAACTTATAACCAACTTATTTCCTGGAGGTTCTCTTTTTGGTTGAGTTAAATTGATAAGTCTTAGATAATAATGAAAATTTTTCATACAGATTTGCACGGGCTTATTCAATTCTGTTAAATAAACGCATTTATACAAAAGAGAATATATTTTTATATTTCTTTTTTTATCATATATACAGTCCAAAAGTTGCAGCATTCATCTTCAGTTTAAATAGAAGTTGAAGTGGTGTTCAACTCTGCAGCAGCTAGTCTTGTTATAGTAAGCACTTATCAAAAATGTTGAAATAACATGATCAAATGAAAAAATTTCAATTGATCAATGGTCAAATGTTGCATCTTAGTCCAGATAAACATTGGGAAATTGAATTCTCTTTACTGGGAAATTAAATGCAAATATGCAGAATATTTAATATTTTATTATTGCGATTCAGTTTGTTCTATTTTTCATGCGATTCCTTGTCAAAAAGAAAAATCTCTTTCTATTGAAGTTCTCTGCCTTAAGAAGCGTGGTAATATAAACTAGCATTTCAAAGGAAATTATAAATCACCAACACCCGTATAACCTGCGTTGAGGGTGATCAATTAATAAGTTGGGAAAAGGGATGAGCAATGAATAAGTTACCTCTCACTTTATGTTGGGCTGTGATTGCTGAAAAATATCAATTTTCAAGTGGGCACAAAATAGTGACCAATTTAGCATCAACTTATATTGCATATTTAAACCCTCTAAAAACCTATTCTGGAGGCGAATTTTAAAACAAAAAGACAAAACATTTTCTCTACTCATTTAGAGGAGTGTGTGCACAAAATTTGAACTGTTCAATATGAATGGTAAGGACTTAGCGGAGTCTGGATAGATATATAGATTGATACAAATAAATGTCAATTCACCTTGTTACATGGGTGGTCGTAATGGTTTGTCTCTGTATCTGATGCCATATGATTTTTCCTCTTTGGGATGAACACCTGACATAGGCTGATGAATGGATCAGCTGAAATGTGGTAAAAAATGAGTTTTATTGTCAGGAGGAAATTTGGAATAATTTGATGAAGATATCAACAGGTCTGATTACTCACTCAGTAGAAACCATCAAGTGACCAACATCTTTTGGCAGTATGCTGTGTTGTAGGTGATGAATTAGAAAATAGAGGGATTGATGAGTAATCTACTCCCGTTGCCTTTTGTTGGGCAGTGATCATTAGAAAAAGTCTGTTTTAAAAAAAAAAAAGAAATGTGATTGTTGCTGGACATAAACTAAGGGATCAATTTAGAATAGGCTTACATTCCAAACTACCCCCCAACTAAAAATCTATATGGGAGGAATTTAAAAAAAACTGTTTTTACTTGACATAATGAGGAGTAAGTGTTAAAATGTTCAGCCCTTCAACCCCATTGGTATGGCTTGAACATGTGATACATAGCCAGGCACCCTTACCAATTTGAAAACTGAAGAAATCTATGTTGACAGTTTTGAATAAACAACACCTGTTGATGATTTGCTTAGACACCTGTTATTCAAACTTATTTTTATCCTTTGTATTCCAAGATTTAACTAATGGCCTGGATGCAGATGTCTATATCTAATTTTTAGAAAATTTGCTACTTTGTTGTTCTCATAGCTCAATGTATGAATATGTATATTTCTGTATACAAGGCACTACTAAAATTTAGGCAACCCAAAGAGAAAAAAAATGATTATTTATTCATCTGTTGGGATGACCTTGAGAGATCTGTGGAATGTCCAGTGTGACGCATGGAATGATGGTCAACTCGACAGAAGAATAGATTGAGCAATCTGTTTAAATTCCTTCAACTTTTTTCCTGTACATCTGTTTCCTAGATTCTGTTCAATCTGTTACGTAGAACTGATTCACACATTTTACTTTTGATTTATCCAATTCAATTATTTGGATGAATTGGTTAAGGAAAATTTAATCGAAGATGTCCATTTATTACCAAGATAAACACTATGAATTCTCCCCTTGTGGCTTACTTAATTCTTTCATGAATATCTTTTGTGGCAAAACCCAAGATTGCCATTGTGCAGGATTGGGAACCTCATGGTTTTTAGCCACATAAGTAATGATTAAATATTTTGTTGGTTTTTAATTTGGTAAATGTTGAGAAAGCAACAGATGATCTACTTTCATGGAGGATTCTTAGCCATCATAATACATGATGGAAAAGAAAAAATAAGGATAGTTAACTAAAACTTCATTCATTAGCAGCAATCCATCACAAAATACCTAGAAAAAATGAGGATAGTCAAGAAAAATCATTGAATTTGAAAAAATAGTCTCAAATATCTTGAAGAGTATCTTGTAAGTTTGTTCCTTACTTGGTTCATGTGACTTTTTTTTTTGTAATTCTTCGAAGATGAATGATGGGGGAAAGGATGTTGTGTATCCAATGTCACTGTGAAAAACGATAATATGGAAACTGAGTAAAATATGAATATAAGTTATTTATCTATTTCTCTGGTGATATTCACCCTTGGATGGGTTTGTCAGACCAAAAATGATAAAATGATGGCCCAGAATCCTGAGAAACAGAGCAGGAAGTAGAGATTCTTCTCTATGTGATGGTATGGGAAGGTTAAGTTGTGTCAAGGTTAAGGAGGAGGAACCTTGTTGAGCCTTGGTTTCCAGATTGTCTTTATTCACCATAAATGTTTATATATACAAGATGCTCTCAAAAGTTCAAGAAATTCCAGAAGATTAATCAATTAGTTCATCTATCAAGTTCATTTGTATTTCTTGTCTTACTGGGTATATCATACTAAATCACTCCACCAAAAAATAAAAACCTATTTTTTTTGTCTATGATTTTTTCCTTTGAAGAAGCTATTTTGTGCTTTTTTTCTCTGGAATTTAGGGTAGCCCCCTGTGCATATTCAAGATAAGCCTCCATCTGAACTCCAAATTACAAATGGAATCTTTGATGAATACTTTTGTGCATGCAACAGAATGGTGTATCTTTTAGATCCTATTTTCCATAAAACTGTTGCAAAAGACTTTGAATAGATTTCCAAGAGAAACTCTATTCATTTCTTATTTTATTTCATCACTGTAACATTTATTCATATATTCAAAAATGAATAATTATTCTTGATTCTTATTTTATAGCTTTGAGATTTTGCTCAGATCACTTTTATCTATCATCTATTACTTTTGAAGCTTTCCAATAAACATGACATAGGAACATAAAACTCAGTCTCTCTCTCACTCGATCACATTAGTACTCATGTTTAGAATCAACCAAAAGATTGATCCTCAAGCTGAGTGCCATCTAACTTGCACTTGAGAGAATCATGCACAACCTCATATGGAGAGATCACAAAACAGCACAGTATGTGGGAGAACAAACAAGAGTCAGGGATATCACAGAAATCATTAAAAAACTCAAATGGTAATAGGCTTGTGATGTTGCAAGAATGGCAGACAACTGATGGACATCACAACTCACAGCATGGATGCCCAGAGATTGCCAGCAAAATATAAGATGGTGTGACAACTAAACAAATTCAGAAAGTACCAGCTTTGTGATGCCCATGATAGCAAGGTCTGGCAAACTTGGGGAAGGTCATGTCCAATGATGGATGCTAGAAGGCTGGTGATAGATATATATTCTAAAGTGAATAATTATTCTTGATTTTCATTTCATAACTTTGAGATTTTGCCCATACTATTTTATATCGATTACTTTTGAAACTTTCCAATAAACCTGACATAGGAAAAACTATAATAAGTATCAGTCTCTCTCTCTCTCTCACTTACTTACGTTGGTTCTCATGTCTAGGATTTTGATATTGAACAAGCTGTACCTGTGGAAATTCTATGGTTTAAGAAAATATATAACTTAAAAAATATCTATTTTGTATGTTATTCCACTTGACTCCTCTTTGTCTATTATTATTTTCTTTTTCTTTTTCGCTTCAAAATAATTCTTCTCCTCCCTCTCTTTCATTCCTCTTCAGACATTTCTTTTCTTTTTACTCTTCTTTGCTTTCAGTGTAAATTGTTTTCTCAACTTTCCCTCTCTTTCTCCAAATTGTCTCCTTTTTGCTTCAGTTTTTATAAAAATACTTTTGAATTCTTTAAACTCATTGTTGTACTTTTACTTTTTCATATCTTCTGCCCATTTTTTCTGTAATGGGTTGGGGGTTGCCTTGCTGGCGGAGGGATAGTAATGTACAGCATTGACTGCTTTTATGTCTCCATCTTCACTATCCACACTCTTTACTGTGTGGTACAACAGCATGACATGACAAATACAGATGGCAGTGGTTATGTGTTTTTGATAATGCAGATCTTGGACTCTATGGTATTCCTTCTTACGATTACATGTTTTTACATATCTTAGTTTCCATTTCTCTCATTGATTGCTCTTGACATAACTCTATCTTCCTTACGTATGTATGTATATATACATTATATATTCATAGATATATACGGGGACTGTCCAAAAAGAAACCAAACTATTAAAACTACCTGCCAATGTGATGTTTTACTGTTAGGTTGTATAGCAGTGGCTTGAAACTTTTGTAGAAAATAAAACCGTATCCCGTAACATTAGTTGGTACTTGATCTACGCATACTAGAATGAATGTGTATAGTGTGCTTGGTATTTTTCCCTCTCAAGTCAAAGGATGACGCTCATATTGAGAACAAATTTCTATTTAATTATTTTTAGGGCATATAGACACATTCTTGTATAGTTACTAATTTGGTACTTAGGATAAAACCCTCTTTTAATTAGTACTTTCACTTTATTTGCCAATCCGGAAATGCAGTGGTAAAGTGCCCAAGAAATCAGTTTAGACCATTCTTCAGAATGGAACTCTTTCTTTGCAAAGAGCAGAAAGGTAATAGTGCCATAATTTTCTGTCATCTTTATAGGATATAGTGCTTTGAGAAATCACATCAGCTGTCGTTACTATTTTATGAAGAAGACTATATCTTCCTTTTTGAAAAAGCAAGAATGAAAACAAATTGTGTGCGTGTGTATGCTGAGGGGGAGGAAAGAAAAAACATTTCTCTTGTCAAATTTGATTCCATGTTAATTCATCAAGGTCTATATTTTCCCAAACTCTGTTCCTGGTTTTCTGTCAAGGAACATGTTATTTTTCATCCTTGTTCCCCATTCCAACTTTTCCCATCTGTTGAGCAGTTGTCAAGTCTCATAGCTTAATTGTTCTTTTACAAAATTTGGCTCTGCCAAGCGAAGGAAATGAAGACTGTGAGCAGCATAAGGAACGAGGGAGAAAAACAGGTCTGGTTTGTCACACAATGGAAACTGCCACTTTACCTTTATTCAGCAGCATGCTGTGTTGGGAGTGATCAATTGGGAAAAGATTGGAAACTTTGGGCATCAATGAATAAATTACTTCTCTTGCCTTTTGTTGGGAAGTGATCACCAAAAAAAGTCTGTATTTTCCAAAAAGTGTTAATGCTACTGGACACAGACTATGTTATCAATCTAGCATAAACTCAGATTGTAAATTGAACCCCCAACAAGAAAAAAACTATTTAGGGGAGGTTAATTTTCGAAAAGCAAGAAAACTGTTTTTATAGACTTAATGAGGCATAAATGAAGAGTGGGTTCAAAAATGTGATAAGTGCCATTTAAAAAATAATTGTGTTCAATTTTAATTGATTTAATAAGACAAATTTTAGATTTGAATGTTCTTATCTTATTATAACCTTTCTCTCTCTCTCTCTCTCTCTCTATATATATATATATATATATGTGTGTGTGTGTGTGTGTGTAGTTTATAACATTTTGATGAGATGAAAAGTTCAAATCAAGAATTTAATTTCATTAGATACATTAAATTTTTTGAATGGTGCTTATTACATTTTGAAACCACACACTTCAAATGTTTCAACTTTCAGCCCTCTAGCTCTATTGGCGCAGTCTTTTTATCTAATACATAATAAGCTAGTAAGTCAGCCAGCAAGGTAAACTTGAAAACTGAAGAAACCCATACGGACAGTTTTGGTGATGGTTTCTAACAAAGCTAAATTGCAAGAAGGGGAGAGGGTTAAAGAATTCTGGCATCAATATATACCCTTGATTTATATTGTGGCTCTTATGCACAGTATTGTTTTGAGAAAAAAGTATTCTCTCTCATTCTTCCTTTTCAGTGCTGACACGGGTTTATTGTTTTATTTACTGACCAATCACATGAGAGAAAATGTCTGTTATTACAGTCAAGCAGGTGGCATTTATTTTCTCGGCACTGTATTGTTATACATAATTGTTGAATGAGAATGAGGTTTAGGGAGGTTTGTTATTGTGGTGACATAACAACTTTGAGCAATGGATCAGCTGAAACAATGGTGCTGAGGATGAAAATAAAAAAAATAATGGCAAAGTTATTGAATATTTTGGCTGTAAGGGATGCATCTGTGGGTTTTCTTTTTCTTTTTTTTCTTGATATGTCGCTTGTATTGTATTGTTTCAGTACCGAGCAGAATGTTTCATTGATTAACAAAGAAATGATTTACAATAAATCTATTGAGATGGTTTTTATATGAATTAGGTTGCCTAGTGACATTTTTACAAAATGACATTTAAGATGGAAGGAAAAAAAAACAAACAGGTCTTGTTAGTCACTCAATAGAAACTGACATGCAACCAATGTCTTTTGGCAACATACTGTGTTGGGAATGATCAATTACAATATTGGAAAAAGGGGTGATCAATGTATATAACTTCTCGCCTTTCGTTGGGCCTTGATAACTGAAGAAGGTCTGAATTTGAAAAAAAAATAATAGCTGGACACAAATTAAGGGATAAACATACGTTGTAAATTGGACCTCCCACAAAAAAAATGTAGGAGGTAATTAAAGAGACCAAAAAAGTTGTAATAAGGAGTGAATGTTTAAATTTTCCAGCCACATGTCATGTTGGGCGTGATCAATTAGAAAATTGGAAAAGAGGTGATAAGTTGAAAAGTTACATCTCTTGCCTTTAGTTTAGCAGTGATCGCTAAAATAGACATGATTTAAAAAAAAATCAGTTGAGAACTAAGGGATCGATTTAGTATAAACCTACATTGTAAATTAAACCACCCACTAAAGAAACCTAGTTTGGTGGGTAATTTAAAAAAACAAAAACAAAAAATGTTTTTTCTAGACAAGATAAAAACAAATTTTTAAATTTTCAGCTTGTAGCTACATTGGTGTTGCCTGTATGCATGATACATACATACATACATATATATGAATATATATACATAGCCAGCCAGTCCAACTTGAAAACTGAGAGAAATCTATGTTGAAAGTATTGGTTGACAGTTTCTAAGAGCATGTGATGGGAAACATCCATTATCAAAATAATTTCTCTTCTATTTGACTCATTTTTACCAACGAATAACTCTGTTATTTATGCCAGTGGTGAATGTAAAAATCATTGTTCTTGGAATCAATAAATTCTTGGAAAGCTTAGTGTGTAATTGTCAAAGGATTGCTTCCTTCCTGGACATTCATGATCTTTGAGATTCTCAGTCTCCTTGCCAAAACCTCTGGAACCGATGCTGAACTGATCCATGGCCATATGCTTGGTTAATGTTTTCTACAGTTTCTCTAGCTTTTCATCAAAGTTTGACCTTCATAGCAAAAGTAATACAAAATATTTTGACTTATTTGTTATGGGTTAACAATTCTAACCTGTAAGGATTGGAGAATTGACAACTACTTGTGAAAGAAGGTCTACACTATTTACCTTTGATAGAATGCATTTTTGCCAATGTAACAAGGTTATTTATGACTTGCAAATGTAATCATTATTTCTGGAATCAATAAATTCTTGAAAATCTTAGTGTCAGTAATCATTACGTATGATGTGATCAGACTATTTTCCTGGTATCTGTGTTCATTTATTCACACGTTTTCGGCTATGTATCCTCTGGCCTTGGTGATTGTTGTTGGTTCTAGAATGTGGAGTTGCTATTCAGAGCCCATACCTGATTGGGGTGGACACGTCATATTCATTTTTTGAACATATGCTCTGTGGAGTGATTCTACATTCTAGAACCAACAACTCTTGACAAAGACTGAAGAGTACACAACTGGAATATTTGACAGGGAAAATAGTCTGATCATATCATACATAATGATTAATAAACCTTGTCTAACAAATTTAGACAAGAATAAGCGTGTCGTTGTCAAAGGATTGCTTTCTTCTTGGACATTCATGATCTTTGAGACTTTCATCTTGCCAAAACCTTTTGAACTAAGGCTGAACCAGGCTCATAGGAATTGATCTTTGGTCATATGCATGGTTGATGTTTTGTACAGTTTCAGTAGCTTTTCATCAAAGCTTGACCTGCAGAGCAAAAATTATACAGAAGTTTTTTTGGACTATTTTGTTCATTGGTTAATAATTGTAATCTGTTGAGTCATCATCATCATCAGTCCTTTAATGTCCATCATTGGACATAGACCTTCCTTAGGATTTGCCACACTTCTCTATCATGGGCGTTGCGGAGCCAGTACTTTTTGAATTTTTCAAGCTCGTCTCTCCATCTAATAATCTGCCGGCCTCAGTTGCGCATGTGATCTCGGGGGATCCATGTCGTGAGTCGGGATATTCATCAGTTGTCCGCCATTCTTGCAACATGGCCAGCTCACTACTATTTAAGCTTTTTAATGGTTTCTATGATGTCCCTGACTCTTGTCTTTCCCCGGAAGTACTGTGCTGTCTTGTGGTCTCTCCATGTGAGGCCCAGCATAATTCTTTCATGTGCATGTTGCATGGATCTCAATTTGCAGATCTGTCTCTTGGTTAGGTTCCATGTTTTAGCTCCATAAGTGACTACAGTAAAGAATAAATTTGTAAGATAAGAACTACTCTATGTCAATGTGGGAAAAAATGCCCCTACTTTCTGGACATCATGATATTTACTAAGCTTGGCTTAGAACTGCGCAAGGTCAAATGAAGAGATTTGTAATTGGGATAGGAAGATTGTGTTATGCCAACTGCCCAAGTGCAGAGTGCCTGCCTATCTTGAAAATCAGAATTCAGAATCTTGACTTTTAAGTGGGTTTAAATACAGACCACTAGAGCTATTGGGAAATGTGCATATTTGACCTTTGAAACTGGCTGAAGCTATACTAGAATCAGCAGAAATTTCAAATTGGATACAGATCACTTTTAGAAAATTCTTGAAGTCCAGTCTGAATTCAAACCCAAACAAATTGGTTTTTACAGTGGTTGAATAAGTTTCATTTTAGGTATTCTGGCTGAGCTGTGCAAGATGAATTACTAATTCTTATCACAAGAGGGATTGTTTTCCAATTGAGCATCCACAGACAATTTTGAAATTGAAGTAACATCAGTGAATTCTGTCCTGGAGGATCCTGGGGACAAAGGTCATCGATCAAATGTTTGTAAATTGCTAATTGACGGCAGTTGATATCACAGTTTGGAAACATTGACAGAGAATGTCCATATAGGTTTCTCCAGTCTTGTAGCTAGTTAGGCTATATGACATTCACAGATTGCACCAATGGAGTTCGTGGGCTGAAAATTAAAACATTTTCTCCTCATTATGACAAATTCCCACACTGATGGTATTTTAGTAGCAGGTTCAATTTGCAAGGTTTGTGTCCTGCAGCATTGTCATTTGTTTTTTTGGAAAATTCAGACTTTTAATGATCACTTACTCACAAATGGCAAGAGATGTGAATTATCTGATGATTACCACTTTTGAAAATATATTAATTGATCACCTCCCAGTTGGCCTGCTATCAAAAGTCATTGGTTACATGATTGTTTCTATTTAGTGACTAACCAGACCTGTTTCACTTTGCTTTGAGATACTTTGCTTGCTATCAAGTAGTAAATTATGGAATTAAAACCAGGACTTGTTTACTCTCTAGGAATATGTAATGCTTTCATAGCGGCGTGTGATATATGGTATCATGCCATAGAGGATGAATGTGGTAGTTAACCCTTCCCTTCCAATATTTTTTCAGTCTTTTTCCGACCCTTTAAGTTGAAATTAATTCAGTATTTTTGGAAATATCGTGTGGACAGATGAAGAGAAAACAGGATTTTTGATTTAAACATTAGTCCTGGCTGTTCTTTCCATTTGTCTGTCCACACAATATCTCTAAAGTTCCAAAAGCAATTAAATTTTGTAGAAGAGTAGTCAGTAGATTGGGAAAGAAGTGATCAAACTTTGGAGCAAATCCACGCACAATTATCTCTCCTGTATTGTAGCTATCTGTCTACACTACAAAATATCTTTGAAGATTCTATGTCTGTTCTCATGATACTTTACTTTGAGGCCATTCGGCACTCTTGGGGGTATTTTCTTAAGTAATTTCATAAAAACTTTTTGAGTTATGACTGAAATTTTATCATTCATACATCAAACCATATCCCTAGGTAAAATTCTCCCATGATGTTATGAAAAAAAACTTCACATAAAAAAAATGGCTGACACAAGCCAATACCAAATATCTCTGCCTTCAGGGATATTAGGCACTATACCTAAACAACTCCAATAAAATTGTACTTATTTAGGGGTGTAGCCAGAGCTTTGGGGGCCTGGGGACCCCTTGATGGTCCCCCAGCCAGCCAGCCAACATTTAATCCAGTGGTTTCCAACCTGGGGACTACAAACCCCTGAAGGACTAGGCTTTCAAAAGTCTGGAATCCATGTGTTTGTTGAATAGGCAGTCTATTTAAAAGCAATGATGTAGTAAAAGATTTTAAGGGGCCCAGGTAGAGGGCTTGGCCCTTTTGAGCCCTCCCTACACATTCAGTGAGATTAGTTCATAGGTCAACTAATATTCATAAAGCTTTGAAGGGTCAAGTGATTTAAAATCTCATCTTACGCCCTTCCCTCAACTTTGGGAGTGGAGCTATAAGCTCTTTGAGGCCCTGCTCCCAATATTTAGTGCAGTGGTTGTCAATCTGGGAGCTGCAGACATTGTATAATATAAGTAGGAATGTAGGAGGTGAACTACTGTTTGTGAAGCTTTTTTGGTCCTACATCTATTATGTAGACTGTATAAGTTGAATAACCGCTTATACCCCCCCCCAAATGAACTAGAAAGAGTGCTGAAGCAAAAAATCAAAATAATCAAGAAATACCAAATAACCCTGCCTAACAATGATATTAATAATGATAAAAACTAGTTAACAAAGAATTGTTAAATTTACACTGAATACTCTCAAGTGGTATTGTTACAACATATCAAAATTATGAATGTTCATAGCCAATAGTTTTTTTTCTACATATCTTAGCTGGAGAAAAGTGAATTAAAAAAAAAACCCAAACATCTTTCTCTTTCTCTCAGATATCAATTGCAAATAAATGTTATTGCTAGTACTCAAAATATTAGGAGGTTGTGAAGATAGCATAATTTTTTGTTTTTGGCTTTCTCAAAAAATTTCTGACAAATTTTAATCAATTTAAATGAATGCAAAATGAACCCACAGTATGGTATCTCCAAAATTTCTCAATTAATTTCAATTAGATTTTTTGGAAGCATAATCAATAGATTGTCAAAGAAGTGATTAAATTTTTTAGCATATCCGTGCACAATTATTTCCCCTGCATTGCAGGTACCAAAAAATATCCTCAAAAGTTCTCTGTCTGTCCATATATCTCTTTCAAAAAGTTCTGAATGAATTTCAATAAAATCTTGTGCAAAGGGAACCAGTAGTCTACAAAAGAAGTCAGGATATTTTAGAGCAAATCCATGCTCAATAATCTTCCCTACATCCAAGCTAATTATCGGTAATCACAAAATGTCTCCAAAGATTTTCTGTCTGTCAACACAATAACTCCAAAAGTTCTCTGTCCACATGATATCTCCGTAAGTTCTCATTGAAATTTTGTTGGAGAGTAGGCAATAGACCACGGAAGATGTGATTCGATTTTGGAGTGGATTCATTAACAATTGCCTCCTTTATGTCATAGCTATCAGGCCATAGAGGTTTTTCAAACAAGGATTTATGACATTTGATAGTAAACAGCTCAAAATGACTTGCTCTGTGGCAAACAGTTCTCCTGGAGACTTTACTCAGCATGAAATTTCCTTTCCAACTATGTATAATATATTTGAAGAATTTTTTTACTAACTAGAGCACCACAGTGAAAATCCACCATTATGAAAAATTGTACTAAAATATTCTGGCAACTGATCTGGAATATCTTTCCAAGTAGTTTTTGAAGGTCCCTCTAGCATGTCCATTAGGTTTCATTAGTCAACTCGAAAATTCCTATTGGGCCCTATTACAATGCTACGAGTGATAAGCATGAACCAAATCCAGGTTGCATTGTGAAATATCTATTTACTTGGTGAGTTTTACTTGTATGAGACTAATTACACAGCATTATCTTTCACTGAAATCTGTATTTAGCATGCTAATCATACCATCCATGGGTAAGTCTGTTCCTCACCTTGGATGCCATGATTACAGCCATGTGTCAAAGACACAAAAGTTCAACAAAAATTCTAATTACAAAGTATGGGATAATTTTCAGAAATGAAATCATTTCTATGTTTGGAAATAAACCTCAGAAGTTTGAACCAGCCGTCTTTCAGTCTGCAGCATGGTCGCACATGTATGTTTTTAGGCTGACCATTGTTACCTTTCTGACTTAGAGGGCATGCCTGCTGCTTAATTAACTTTGGTTTTCTCTGGAAGATTTCTGCTGGGGATTTCAGTCTGTGTTGATCGGTGCCATTCAGACTCTAAGATCTAAGATTAGCCTTATACACTAAATCTCCCCTGAGTATTTTGGTTTTAATTGGCTGGGACAAAGAAGCTATCAACAACCCCCAAAGTTATACACATTCTGGTGTGATACTGTGCACCAGTTCCTTGGTATGAACACAAAGAGGGTCATTATTTTGGTCTACGGAGGAATGGGCATATGAACTTGAGGAGGAGAATTTCTTGAAAGGGTGTTAAGAAAGGTCAGACAGCTGAGTGCAGCACAGTTCTATGAAGATAGCAATTGGCTGCTGAGTTATTCAATTGTTTGCTTCCAACTAGATGTTCCGATGTTGATAGATGTGTCTTTGAATGAGAAAGGAATGAAAGAAAACTTTATCAATGTCTTTTAGGGTATTTGGTATTGTTGAGAGAAAAAAAAATCTTGATAAAATGGATGATTTGATGTACAGGATGACTTTGCTGACAGCTTTCTGATCTAGATGTGTGCTGATGTGCCTTGCACTGGTGAAAATTGGAAATAACCAAAATTTTATGTTGGCACATGCTGAAAACGTGATATTGTTACATGGGCTGGGAGGATTCTAAAATGTTTATCTGAGTCTTTTATTTTTTTTATTCCAAGGCCATCAAAGATGATGAAGGGTTCTATCTTTTTTTATATGCATATGTGTTTGTTTATGTGGCTGTGTATCCCAGCACTCCTGACCATATCATTTTATCTACCGACTTGAAAATTGGCATCAGTATTCCACAAAACCCTGTCTAAAAATGTTTTTTTCATTTCTGGAACAGAAGCTTTCTGAGGCCTTATTTCATTGGGTTTATTAATAAAATATATATTCTTCAGAACGTAGATATTTCTCAATGTTTTTTTTTTTTTTTTTTTTTTTTTTTTTTTTTAACCCTATTTTAAATGTTTTCCTGTGGGAAATGCTAGTTATGTCATAAATAGAATTTACTCGGACCAAATCTATTCTTCATTGGAATTTGTTTTACATGTTTTTAAATTTTGACCTAACGGTTGTTCAATTATTGACTGTGATAGCAAGTTTAACTTTATTTTGAAATAAAAAGAAAATTTCTATTTGTGGTTTGTTTGCACTAATTTCTTGGTCTTTTTTTTAATCACTACTAACCACAACAGACTGGTTTGGACACTGTTGTTGGGTTTAGGTCATCCATGTGTTCTGACTTTTATATACAGCTATCTATTTGGACTTGAACCAGCCCCAAACCATTCATAGTACAAAACTTGAAATTTTGGGCGGACGCACCTTCAATGAGTATGGAAAATGGTTACTTAGTTTTTTGAAATTTTCCTGTTGAAAAGGTTTTTGAATTCAAATTACAATGAAAGTTAATGCTACATTGGCCAGTTTATGTCTGGCAGCATTCACACTTTTTTAAAAATTTGTACTTTTTAGTTTTTTCAGCTTTAAAAAGGGAAGAAAAGTAACTTTCTCATTGTTCTCCATTTTAAAAAAAAATTTTTTAATTGATCACCCTATCTGTGACCCACCCGGCCTATTTTTTTTTTTTAATTCAAAAATGTATTATTCAAATCATACTGGTAGTATTTTCGTCAAGGTAAATTTTACCACCACCACTGCTTCATTTATGTGGTAAAAAGCAGCGTACATTCTTTTAAAAACCTGGAGAGTACATGGCCAAAACATTGTGAAATAACGAGACAAACAATGAAGGAAATTAGTCTAAAAACAAATCAGATTCAATGTTCAAAACAACCAATCTTACTAATTTCAGAAAAAATTTTGTTTTCCAGTTTTAAAAGCTTCAAATTCAATTAATGGAGAAGTTGTTGGGTTCAGTACATTGACAAAAGAACGAGATTATGTTGAAATATATATATCTATTGTGTAAAATAGATCCTTTCTTTTCATCATTAGGCAATGGACTTATTGACAAACCTATGTAAAGTCACAAGTTCTATCTTCGTCACCAAACATTTAATTGCCTGAGGAAAACGAAAGATTGTTCCTAGATTGTAAGAAACAAATTATTCTGTAAAGTCTGTAAATTCAAAAAGTAATGTAACAAAACGATATGAAAGTGAAGTAGATATTAGATTGTGTAATGCAGACTATTGAGTATGCCAGCTCAATTTCTCTATCTCTTTTCAGTTCCAGATTGGCCTTCTGATGTTTCTGTATTGCCTTATTTTTATTTATTGGTTTTACTTTCTGTTTGCACTGTGTGACTTGCAGGTTGCTGCACCCTGCACTATTATAACATGCCAATATATGTAATCAGATTGGCCGCAATACAACATGACAGGGAAATAAATCCCCTAGAATTCTTGGTTAACCCTTTCAACATTCCTTTCCTTCTGTCTTCATTTTTCTACTTTTTTTTACCTTTTCAACACACTGAATCAAGGGCAAGTCAGAAATTTTCCTGGTTTAAAATGACTAAATGTGACAAGAGGGTTTGAATATTTTTGTAAAGCAGGACAAAAACAATCATCAAAAAAATCTAATTTTCATAGTTGAATTTAAAATTAAAATATTCCCCCACTTTTTTGTATCTTCATTTTGTTTTTCTTTGGCTAAACCTCACGTCTTCAGGTAATATGTTTATTTTCTTAGTTTTTCTTTCTTTTTTTCCAGCTAATATGATTATCTACCTTCACATTAAATTGTTGTAAGTCCAGCTGCATAGAAGACTTGGAATCATTACCTCATTTTGACAAACAGGTGGGTTTCTCATCTTTAATCCTACTGTGCCTACTTTTGGCTCTACTTTCTCCTCTTCAGTTTTTTTCTTTTTATAAAGAACATATCACCAAAAAAATAAAAGCCATAATTTCAATGATGCATTCACCTTCCTTATGTCCATATTTGTCCATGTGGTTGCCTCAATTACTAGCAATGAACAATTAGTGGCAAACCTTTTAGCAGAGAACTTCTTTGCAATGCACAATAATTACCCACTATAACAATTAGTGACTTTTGTTTCTGTATATGAAAATAAATGAACAAAGACCAAAAACAGGTGTGGTTAGTCACTTGATAAAAACCATCACGTGACCAATGTCCTTTGGCTGCTTGCTATGCTAGGAATAATCAATTAAAAAAAAAATGGAAAAAACGGGGATCAATGAATAAGTTACTTATGTTGACTTTTGTTGGGGAGTTATAATCAAAAAAATTTTAATTTTCAAAAAACAAAAGTGGATGCTTCAGGTAACTAAGGATTCAATTTAGCATAAAATTATTTTGCAATCCCCACCCCCTGAAAAAAAATCTTTATTCGGGGGAGATATTTTGGAAAACAATGGAAAATACATAGCTACCCAATCAGCCAGATAGCCAGTCCAACTTAAAAACTAAAGAAACCCATGTTGACAGTTTGGGTGACAGTTTAGGCATACAGAAAAAAAAAAAACAATTCAAAGAAAGGTGATGTCAGATTTAGGATCATTGATCAGTATTTCACTCTCTTGATGAAATGTTTGGTATGACTTATGAAAAACATTAATGTTAAGTAATTAATCCAATTTTTAGTATTGAGTTATTCCACTCGAGCTGGAAAGTACTTATGGACTTCCAGTGGCGTGGCCTCTGTTTACATTCTGAGTGAACGGTCACCATATTGTTTCTTGGGGAAAATACACAAACACATGCTGTCCAATGTTATTTAAGGGAATAAAGAGTTGTGATAAATCTTTTGTTTTGAATTCTGATTTGTCTGTCATTTTTTATCTTGATAATTGATATTTAAAATATTCACGGAAAATACCCCAAGACCTAAAAATTCTATCCCCAAGGTTGCTAGTACTGTTTTTTTATTGTTTTTTTTACTTCAAAATTAAAGGAAGTCCTGTTTTTTTTCCATACATTGCAGTTTCTCAAATTCTTTATTACTTGAATCTATAGAGTAGCAATTGGAAACTTTTTTTTGTTTTAGCTGTATTTCACATTTTGTCATCAAAAAATGTTTGTTGAATGTATGAAAAATTCAAGTATATCTATTTTCACTGTATTATTTTCGTCGAATTAATTTCTTCACGCATTGACAAATGAGAAACAAATAACCTTTCCTAACATTACTGTTTGATCTTTAACAAAAAACTTGCTACTGGACAAAGGTTGGTGGAATACAAGATCAGAGAAATTCCTTTGCATGAACCTGTTAGAAAAGTTGTGTTTTCAGTTGTTTAGATTATAACTAAAAACTCTTCTTCACCAAGTTTGATGTAGGAAATTGCAAAAGTATTTGTGGTTATTGATAGAATGAGATTTATCTGATATGATATTAGAAATGACAATGTGGAAAGAGACTTAGATTGTTTGCAAAATGAACCATTGATTTCATGCACATGTTTTGCCAAGGAAGCAAGGCTTCGTCAGAATGAGTAGAAACACAAATGTAACTAATGTACTAAGATGTTAACATGTGAGGAAGTTCATTAGTCTTATGGTCACTGTGATGCTGGTCCCTGCTTGTGGGTGTCATAAGTTTTATCTAATCAATATTATTTCTGTCCAAGTCTGGTATGTATATCAGTGTCATGTATTTTGGTCAGACATTGTGTATGGGTTTTGCTGAAGTAAGTGTAGGATTTAGGTTTTCACTGGGATTTTCTGAGGGCCTTGAATTGTTCTCTATCACTTCTGTTGATTGATAATCTGTATTGTCTAAATATTAGTTTAGATAAATAAAGGAATATATCACAGAATCAGGGACACTGTTCTATTGTTTTACATTCCAAAATGAATGCTGATTCTGTTCATTTTCATTTCGTTTTATTGCGTTCTTTCTTGACTGTTTGGGCTTTTTTTAGATGAGAGTTATGTCCCTCTTTATTACGATGAGCTATGAGAACATTTAGGTTGCCATGCAATTTTAATGCTCTTCCATGTTCATACATACTTCTTTTGAGAGGTCTGGGGGGTCTCACCGATATATTTTTTTGGCATTCTTTACAAGGTATTTCATAAATCTATGCCTCTATTATGGATTTAATTGTTCTGAAAGTGCAGGTTATGATTTGAATACCCAGATTTTAAAAATTGTTCCAAAGCTTAGTGGTCGATTAGCTTATTGGTAGTATAATATGCTTTTTTCCTTTTGATGCTATTTCTCTAGTTATTTTCTTTTCTGATTCTGTAGATTTTGTAAGCTTTCCTCTTTGCATTATGTATAAGGGAATAGGGGTAGTGGAGGGTTTTGAAGATTTAATCAGTATATTCTTCTTCATCTAGTTATATTTTTATATATTTTTTTTTTACTCTATTTTAGATGTTTATGATGGAATTTTTTTTATATGACTTTGAATTTTGATGCTAAAGTTGTTCACTTATTAGCTGTGATGGCGAGTATTATATTCACAATATCTGTAGACAAGCTAAATGTACTCTTGAAATTTTGGTGTTTGGTTATTAACCGTCTGTGCTTTTAGTCTTCAGCAACTAGAGCTACAAATGATTTCAACTCAGTTTCTGAAGTTTATCAAAAGAAGACTTTAATGACATCAGTTGTTGATTTATTGATGACCTATTGTTTTTGATGAGAAAAGTTGGCTCCACTGAAATGACGTTCTAAGGATTTTTAATAAAAGCAATCCTTAATGAACAGGCTTCACTTTCTGGCTCATTGATCAAAATTAGTGTGCACATGTGAGCATTTAATTAAAACCTATGTGGAATTATAGTGTTAAGGGCAAATCGACAAGTTTAAATAGAGTGACAAGTTCATTATTTTTGTAATATTGCCACGAGAACTTCAAGAATTAGCACAAGTGGTAGAGGATTGGGTTCAAGTCATGGTAGTCAGAGGTTTTCTGTTAAATTCAAAACGGGTAAAGGTTCATTGTCATAAACTAATCTAAATTGGTGTTCAAACTTCAATTCATATAGGTCAGTTTCATACTTGAAAACAGGCTATATTCAGGGGCTATATTATTAAAGTATTTTGCCACAAGCAATTGTATGCTTGTTTCAAGAGCAGTACAGAAGAGTGAAGGTCACAAGTCAGGTATTGCTTTGAACCACTATTCATTGGAGGTTGAACTGCCGCAAACAAAAATTCCATTCTTTAATAGGAGAAATCTTTATAATATTGGTCTTGGGTGCTGCAGGAAAGAATACTAATTATCAAAAATAATGAAAAAATAAACACACTTGCACAGAATTGGGATTATGAAGCAAGATCCTATGTTTCTCTTTGTTATGTTCACCAGTGTAATTTGAAATCAAACAAGCAAATAATGGTATTTGTCCAAACTTGACAGTCTGATACTTGTTAAGATGCCATGCTGATGAAACTAGTTCACCATTTAGTCATAGATTTATGAAGAACCTTTACAGTGGCATTTAATACATTCTGTTCATTAGTTTATATCAACAGTTGGTGTATGAAAAAGTAAAAACCCCAAAGAAATACTTGTATTAGAAAAAATGCATCAATATAAAAGGATATTGCTGCTCGGCCCATAAACATCCCCTCAAAAACAATTAACATTGACTGAAGAAATTGATATTGAATAAGTAAAAATAGCATTGTGGTTTCAAATCTTACATTTGCTAGTGATCATTTAGAGCTCATGCTTTTGTGAGTGACTTATAAAAATCATTTTTAAACCTAACTGAAGGCATCTATATGCTGAAAGCTTCTTGCTAAAAATTGATTTTTAAATTGAATTTCCCTCCCATTTTTTCAGCTATAATGAAGTGGAATGCGCTCCTTAACCAATATTTGAAATTTACAAGCTATATTTGTTAGGAGTCTTGGGTTTTTTTCTACCATTTTATTTGAAAAAAAAAGATAACATCAGCAAATTTTGTTTTAAAGCTATTGTTTCGATCAATATGTGAGATAAGTGTTACCTGGGGCAGTATTTGACTTAATGGCTTAAGAATACGTCTTAGAATGTTTCTTTAATAATTTTACACAGATAATGCTTCTCCTGATACTGATTTGATTTGCAAAATTCATCAACATGACTTCTTTTGTTCTGTAGGTCTAGTTTAGTTTGCAATTATAGGTCACTGTTTTGGGGCCGTTGCAAAGGCAGTTGAATGTTCTGGAAATCGAATTATACAGCTGCAAAACCAGAGTCTAATTCCTCATCTTTTTTGATATTCGTGCCAACTTTGGCATGTGACCAATTTGTGGAGCAAACAGTGATGAATGAATCAGTCATTTACAAGATAAGCATGCTAGCTTTAGTTCTATGGTGAATGTCTTCTCCCATATATGCCCATCAGGCCTCAGCCTCCAAACCATTTAACCTAGTGCTATGAGAGCTGGAAAAGGAATCTTGATTGGATGAAAAATATCTACAGAGAAGCAAATTTCATGCAGAATATTTTGCAACAAAATATTTGCCCATATTAATGTTATTTTATTTGTAAACATAGATATGATAGGTTAGTAAGGGAAGAGTGTAAATATTAGTTTTTGGCTGATGTAGATTGTTGCCACAGCAATGAATGTACTCAGTACTGTTATGTGTGGGTGTGTGTACATGTATAGTCATGGAAACTTTCCATTTAAAAAAAAAATTTTTTTTACTGCTGAATAGGAATATTTACTAATCAAAATTTACATAGTTCAAAGTATTCACGACTACATGTTATGTGAGCCACCTTTAATCCAATCACTGTTATTTCAGCACGTTTAGCAGTAACTCCTAAATCAATTTTAGGATCTTGTTGCATATCATTGAACAACTGAAGCCATCAAGGATGGTGAAGAGCTTGTGTGTTTGTTCGTTCCAATGCTCCTGGCCATATCGTTTTGTCTATAGACTTGAAAATTGGTATCAGTACTCCATAAGACCCCTACTAAAAAAAGGAATTGTTCTTATTTTTGGAAAAAATGCTTTCTTGACCTTTTTTAGGGTCTGATTTTGTCAGGTTTATTAAAAGCATCTAGATTCTCCAAAATCTAGAGGCTTCAAGTTGTTTTTGAACAACTGTAGCCATCAAAGGTGGCGAAGGGTTCTATCCTGTTATTTATGTGAATGTTAGTTTGTTTTTGCATGTTCCAGCGCTTCTGGCTGTAGTGTTTTGTCTAAAGACTTGAAAATTGCATCAGTAAAATGTTTTTCTTGACCTTTTTAGGGCATTATTTTGATAGCTTTATCAATATCATCTAGATACCCCAGAGTCTAGCTGTTTCATTACTGTATTTTAGATATTTTTCTGTGAAAATGCCAGGGATGTCATAAATAGAATTTATTCTGACTGTACTTATACATTGATGGAATTTTTCTACTTGATTTCAAATTTTTATGCTAAGGTTGTTCAATTTTCGATTGTAATAGCAAGTTCAGTCATGTATTTTTTCAAATTTAATTTTAATCTGGGGTTTATCAGCTGTTGTACCATAGTCCTGCGTGTCCATGTGTATGAATGTTTTCTCATTTATATGGCATGCTGCAAGTCCAAACCATTTGACCTACTGCTATAAGAGCTGGAAGAGGAATCTTCATTGGATGAAAAATATCACTCAATGCATTTGTTCTTGATGATGACTAATAATGGCGGAAAGATCTAGATTTGCTATTTTATGAACATTGAAAGATTTTACTCAATTTCTATCTCGTTTTAAAAACAACTTCAACAGGAATGTTAACAAAATAATGTGTATACATACGTATCTATCTATCTATCAATATATGTATGTATATATATATATATATATATATAATGTTAAACTAAGATTGTGGAATTAGTGATTCCATGAAATCCTTACTTTCACAACCTGTGTAGCATGGTTGTGATGATGACCTTTACTACTGCAATGCGTTCGATCCTTACTAGGTGTCCATTACTTTGGCCTTGTGTCAAACTAAGCTGTATATACACTGTGAATTGTGAGGCAGAATATACTTGATATTTACTAAGTTTACCTTTTAGTTTCTATTGTGTGTATGCTAGTATCTATCTTTAGATATTATTTTTTCTCAGTTATAAAGGTTGTTATTTTTATACATGTATTGTTTGTTAGCCAACCTGATATCTTCCAAATTTATGGTACAATTATTTGAATAAATTTTTTCTGTGATGTCCATCTTTGCTCAGGTTAAATCAGTTCCAGAGATCAGCCGAAACCTTTGCTGGTTGGTTTTATATTTATCGCATCCAACATTGCATCTAATTGAAAAGAAACAAAATATTAAAATAAAAATAAACTGAAGTTAATTCTGTTATGCTTACAATGCAAAGTCCTATTTCCCAGGAATTCAGATTTGGCCAAGATTGAAATGTCGGATGCATATTTATTTTCAGTTTTGTGCAACTCTGCCTTATCTATGAGGCACTTTAACCCTTTCAAGACTAACCTCTTAAGATGTGTAACACCTGAATTCTTAAAAGACTATAAAGAAATACAAAACTGTATTGATTTTCATTTATCGGTTAAATAAAACCATCCTTTTATCAGATCAAAAATTTTCTATGTTCTGAAGAACCAAAACCATACATTTGTCCCATTAGACCTGGGATAGCTGATAAAACAAGGAATTAGCAGATCACTTTGACAGCATGTCTTCCCTGATCAGTCGTGTAATGCAGACTTATTTCTGTGTGGGTTTCATACTATGAAGATGTCATTGTCTGCAGCTGTAAAAGCTGGGAGAATATGATTTATTTTTTGTGACACATACATCCCAGTGGATTTCTAAAAAAAGATCTAAGGGACATATATATCCTCGTTGTCAGAATAATCTGAATGAAAAAATTCGATTGTTGATGATTTCACATCGACAATTATTGGCAATTTATAGTGAAAAAGCAAACATTTACACTGGTTATTCTCTGTAAATAGATGAACTATTATTTATTGTTTTGTCTTCACTATTATAATAAGTGAATAACTGTTTTATTTTTATATTGCAAATATACACTGGAGTTTTCATGGGTTTTGTTTGTATTATTTTTCATAAATTAACATAGATCATGTCGATCATTTTAAAGATCATCTCATGTATGATACTGACAAGAACTTGAAAACAACAGCCATGTGTTTTATATGATTTAAATTGAGACCTAAATCTTTAAGCAATGAATTTAATATTATTTAATATCCCTAATATTTCTAACACCCCCCACCAAGACTAGAAGGGTCTTTTTTTAAGAAATGTCACCAACTCCATACCTATTGAATGCAAGATGAACAAAAGTAAGTTTAAAACTTGATCAGGACCTTTTCTAGAGGAACTTTTTTTCCACTGTCCCCAAACACCAGCCTTTAGAAGTAAACATGTTGTTCCTTGTAAAGATAACATCATGTATCAAGGCCATATAAACAAAATAGGAAATTTGTATCCTCAACCAGTTGAATATATGCAGTATAGATTTTAACAAAAGATAAATAGTTTAATTTTCTAAACTATTAATGCTAAAACTCTCTTCAACCAACAAAAACCCAATGCTCCACTTCAGTTAGGTGCAACTTCTTAAGATTCATCTTTCTCTCACTGTAAAATCTCCCTTATTTTTCTAAAAAAAACCCCCCAAAACTCCTTTCGATTAATAGCTGAAGCTCCTAATAAATGATAAATGTTCATTATTTGAGTGCAATATCTGTGGACTCTCACCAAGTCAGAAATTTTAAAACCTGTTGGACTAATAAAATTGAACCACTCGCACATAGGAGAGAAAGATCTACCCCGATAAGAAATTAAATGCGTTAGTGATAACCATGGCCAGTTTACCTCTTGGATCAATATTTTGATACATATAAGTTGACAGGACTGGAAATCATAGCTATTATACCACTAGATGGAAGAAGTTTTTTGTCCGTATATTCCATGTCTGATTTTATCTCCTACAAACATCCATATCTACCCAGATACAATAGGTGCTGAGAACTGGTGGAGCTCTCATGCTACTCTGATTAACACCAGCAGTGATCAGTTCACCAGATCCTCTGCCAACATGTTATGGGCCAGTGTGGCAGGGTATGGCTAAACATTCCACATGGTTTTTTACTATCAAAATCACACCTGCTGTTCCTGCTGGGTCATTGTTCTAAAAGACCTAGCCACATCACTTGCTCAGGGTGGGGTTGATGTGTTTCAAGAGCAATTATCCAAACATTACACCAAGACAGCAACCTTTCTTGCCAGGTCCTTGGTCCCAAAAGGCCTAGCCATATCACTTGCTTTTGGTTGAACTGATATGCTCCAAAAGTGACCACCCAAACCTAAACACAACCCCAGAATCATCACCAAGAAAGCAACACTATACAACAGACATTCTCTTAACAGATCTTGAAAATGAAAGACCCAAAGAAGAATTATCAAACTAAAAAACAAATATCTTTACAATGACAGAAAAGAGAAGGCAAAACAAGTTGAAGTGGGTTTTCTCATCAATAAGGAACTCAAAGATAACGTACTTGATTTCAAAGCAGTCTTGGACCACATAACCAGTGTCACTATAACTCTCAAAGAGCCATAAACTTAACATCATCCAAGTCAACACTCCCACTTTGCAGTCAACCAAAGAGGAAATAGACAGCTTCTATGATGACTTGATACCAGAAAATACTTCAATGTCATTATGTGAGAGTTTAGCATACATGTAGGATAAGAAAATGAATGCTGCGTTGGCGATTTTGGATATAAAGTATGGAATGAGAGAGGTGAAGACCTTGTGAACTTTGCAACTGCGAACAGGTTCAAAATCATAAACACCTTCTTCAAGAATAAAAAAACAATGAAAATGGACTTGGAAGTACCTGAACCACAAATCCAAGAACAAAATAAACTACATCCCAGCGGATAAAAGCAACGTTAAAGATAGTTGATGTGAGAAGCAACCACAGAATGTTAAGATAAGCTTGAACTGAAAAACAAAGGAACTTCTTACCAAACCAGAAAAGAATGATACCAACATCAATGATGATGAAACAGTAGATTTAAAAAAAAAAATCCCCTACTTGTTATTGACATGTTGTGGGGAAGTAGGGACAGCACTTGAATCATTTCATATATCCATTTATTCACCTTTATTTTACTTGAGTGATTTATTATAATCCACTTTCAGCTTGCTAGGCCAATCATTAGTCGGAAGTTTGAACTCGGCTCACCAATTCTATTTTCTGTGCTGCTTATTTTATTTCATTGTTTCATTCCATATATTCTATAGTTACCTGTGTATTTCTATTGTTTTACTCTTACTAGGCGACTTTTTATAAAACTCTCACTGGTGCAATTGTGAAGGCATTTGTAAGAGTCTAAGAGTAAACACTGGAAGACATTTTATTAGGGACAAGATAGTTAATGTGAGCCAATTACAATGCTGATTAATTTAACCTTATGTCTTGGGTAGATGTGAGGAGCAATACCAGTTGCTCTTGATCATTATAAAATGATTAATTAATAATTAGCATGTGAATTTCTTTGCGCATATCTACTGTTATTCATTTTCTCTGGGATGACAAAACTTTTGTCTGTGTCTGTCTGTACTTCTTTTGTTTTCTGTTTACATAAGCCCCTCCCCTGTGATTAATCTGATCTTCATCACCCTAGACTTACTGACATTTTTCCTTCCTTTATGCAAAAAATACCATTTTTTTTTTTTTTTTTTTTTTAGAGTTAAAGAAATCAAAAATGACCAGTTGTCATTTCCAATTTATAATAGCTGCAGGGCCACTGAGAACTTTCCATGACCCTTGGGGATATATAGGACTCTTGTTATTGTAGTGACTTGTTTTCATATATTGAACAACTCTAGCTATCAAAAATGGTGAAAGGTTCGATCCTTTTTCATATGTGTGTGTGTGTGTGTGTGTATGTATTTGTATGTTCATTCGTTTTTGTGCATTCCGGAACTTGGTTTTCATACCGTTTTGTCTACAGATTTGAAAATTAGTATCAATACTCCACTAGAACCCTTATAAAGATTGTTATTTTTTATTTTTTTTGGAAAAAAACTTTTTTGACATTTTTGGGCCTTATTCTTATGGGTTTATCATTTACATCTAAAGTCTCTGTGGTGACTTATTGATAACACTTAGATTCTCCAGAATTACTTCAAATTTTGATGTTATGTTACATTTTATTGTTGTTTAAGAAGCAGATGAAATTTTCTCTGATACACACTTTAACATGCTCATCTATGTCTGGATTGAAGTATCTTTCAAGATGATATAAAGAAAATACCTGTTATTTTATTCGTGTTTTGGTCTGAAATCTCCTCTCTTCAAATGGCAAAAAAGCAGAAATTTCAAGGAGCCAAAAGTAGTCTGTAAAGGGGCTGACATGTGTTGTTCTGCCAATATGTATGAGATGTGGAGAATAGGTGGACACTTCCATTGGGAATTGGATGGTCACTCAAAACGCAAACTCAATCAACGCGGTCTCACTGCCAACTGAATAGTTCCACAGGAGACTGCTTGTTCATGCTTGCTCAGTAAGGTCACCTAATTACTTTGAGGCCTAACAGTTAGTTCTCAAGATTTTCAAACTGTCTGGATACTTTTTGGACATACAACATGCGTGTGACTTATGACAATGCTCCGAGATCAGTGAGGTTCAAAATTATGTTGGGATCAAGTACTGCATTCTTTGGTATATAATGCCCACTTTCCACCAATAAGGTTCCAAAGCTGCTCAATCCTACAACAAAGTGCATGAGATTGCTTAGCTCTTCTAACATGCATCTATGGCAGTAGTTTATAGCAACACATTCTCTACAGTAACTGTGGGAATGGACAGAGTTGTCTGTCAAAAAGAAGGAAAACAACTCATTTTAAAACAGTCATAGCTCCTGCTTTTGCTCATATTCAGTCAAAAAGCAGTCAAGAATTTTTGGAGGATAAGATTTCAGCGGTAGACAAATTTGTTTTGACATTTTCTTCCTATGTCATGCCCACTTTTATCCATAAAATTTTGCTTCAGAAATTACTCTTTGCATTCTGTTCTGAATGTCATGGTTTAGGGTAGGCCAACAGTTCCAGGTGCTTGTTTCCCCAATATTCCTGTTCAACAACATGGTTTCATGGCGACCCCAGAATAAAGCAGTGTTTGCCAGAAAATATGAAGGCTGGAAAATGAACAAGCCAAAATGTTAAGAAAAAAAAAATAGTCAAGAAGTGTATTTCATAAGGTTCAATTTTTGTCTGAGTCTGCCATCAGTGATATTCAATAAATTATTTTGGCTGTCGTATCATGTTTTTTTCTTTCTGACTGGTTCACTTTCTAGAATTGTTTAAATTTACCTGGAATTTTAATTAAAACAAGTCTGGCTGCTGCTGGATGAAATTCCACTCCGACTTCTATTTAAGCTGAAGATGATAAAATAAACTTGTGTATTGAATACGTAATAAATATTAAATTTAAAAAAAATACATTTTTTTTGTGTTAATGTATTTGTTGATTTTAATGAAATAAACCTGTGCCTATCTGTATGATAATTTTTTTTTAAAATATCTATTACTTGTCAATTTTATGCAGTCAGTATGACAACCTCCTGGCAATCAGTTGGACATCGGTAGGGAAACATTGGTTTTACATATCACTTTACAACCCTTATTTTGGTGAGGATTGTTCTTGTTACGGTTGGAAAACAAAGTTAATTCCAGACTTTGTACTTGAATTTGACAAAAAAATCTCATCCTTGTATTCAATGAACAAAAGAATTTGTGAAACATATTTTGAGGTTATTTCTATTGATATTTGGACCATCCTCATCTTGGTTGTTTTTCATACAACGTTTCGGCCGTTGCACTCTACGGCCTTTGTCAGGTATCATCTGCAAGTTAAAAAGAGATCCAACTCTGAAAACCGAGAGAAAGCTGTTGCAGATCCTAAGCAAGAACAAGGATCACTTCCCCCCAGTAACCTACAGACAGTTAACTCAAAAATATAGTAAGCCACCACATATGTACGGCCTCCCAAAGATTCACAAGGTAGATACTCCATTACGACCTATAGTAAGCTGTCGGGGCTCAGCATACCATCCACTGAGTAGGTACCTGGTGAGTATAATCAACCCGCTGGTGGGTACATCCTATGTAAAGAACTCAGCTGACTTTGTAGAAAAACTCAGAGAGGCTCCAATTCAAACACAACGAATGTTGAGCCTAGACGTGGTGAGTCTCTTCACACGAGTTTGTACATCCGAAGCACTGTCAGTAGTTCGGGATAGATTAGGTTCAGATCCCACATTGGATGAACGCACCAGCATCCCCCTTAACAACCTAATGGAAATGTTGACTTTCTGCATAGAAACAACATACTTCCAACTGGGCAATGAGATGTACCAACAGGAGGAAGGCTTAGCTATGGAATCACCGCTATCACCAGTGATGGCAAATATATACATGGAGTACTTTGAGGAATTGGCCTTAGGAACCACTAAGGCCAAGCATGTGGCTTTGATATGTAGATGACACCTTCGTACTATGGCCACATCCGGAAGACCCACAGTTACTACTTGACCACGTGAACTCAATCAGAGCTTCTATACAGTTCACAATGGAAAAAGAGAGTAACAATAAATTAGCTTTCCTGGATCTACTCGTAACAAGATCAGAACAAGGTTTCAATACATCTGTGTATCGTAAGCCAACGTTCACTGGTTGATATCTCAACTTCGCCTCTAACCATCCATACAGCGTTAAGGGATCGTCCGATGCTTACAGCACCGAGCAAAGCTAATAAGTAGCGACACTGACACATACCTCTGTGAGATGCATAACATAAGCAAGAATCTCCAGAAAAATGATTACCCCAAAGGCTTGACTGTCACCACTAGAGAAAGGAGAGTGACGGAGGTGGAGGATGACAATCATAAACCAACTACAGTCTGTCTCCCCTACCTTAAGAATGTGTCTGAGAAGATCTGTGCCCCATATAATATCCAGGCTGTATTCTGAAGCAGATCAATGCTACGCAGCTACCTCTCCCGCACCAAACCACCCACTGAGTTATCGAACACCAAAAACTGTGTATATTCAATACCGTGCAGCTGTGGGCACGAATACACAGGTGAAACATGTCGCCCCTTGAAGGTTCGGGTGGAAGAACACCGAAAAGCGGTGAGCAAAGGTGAAACCAACAAATTGGGTATAGCTGATCATGTATGGAAAGAAAAGGGAGACCATCTACCCCTCTGGAACAAGGTTGAGATAATTGATCAGGAAGAACACTGGAAAATTCGAAAATTGAAAGAGTTGGCCCATATGTTAGGCAAGCAAAACTGCCTCAGTAATCCTAGCATTGAAATGGATACCATATGGGAACCTCTAATGATAAAAGACAGAAAACAATAACATCAAAAACACCAAAAACTGTCACCTAAAAATTAGCACCTGTTGTCCACATGGACACATAGCGCAGTGGTTACAGCATCAGACAAATTACTGTAAAGTAATCTGATGGTTTTAGGTTTGATCCTAGTGCGAGACAGTATAACAATACTACTAATGCTAAGAGGGTAGTACGGTCAATATAGCCCCGCCGGATAAATAAAGGGTTCGGTTCGTTACTTCCCCACATCTACCAGATGATACCTGACGAAGGCCGTAGAGTGCAACGGCCGAAACGTTGTATGAAAAACAACCAAGATGAGGATGGTCCGAATATCAATAGAAATAATAATAATACCTCATCTCAAAAATTCAGAGATATATTGTGAGGTGTTCATAGTTTTTTCTTTTGTAAGACCCTGTATTAACTATATGAATTGATTAAGCTGAGTATCATACTGGGTCACAACAGTAAAACACCAAGGGAGGATGGAATTTGCTATCAATAATCTACAAGACTAGACTTGATTGTTAGGCATCGATATACAACGGGCACATTACCTTATAATAAATGTATTTCTGATTGGTGTATGTGAAGGTGTATGATTCTAATGTGAGTAGTATATATATATTTATAGTGTGTGGGTATGTGTGTGTAAAATAAGATGGGCTTGGTTTATTTGTGATTCTGCTTTCTGCAGTTTCATTTTGCTGTGATTCAACCCTGAAAGAAACAATTCATAAGTTTTACTTAATAAAGATTCCTAATGCACAAGAATTGTGACGCTAGTAATCCAGATATGCTTAAGAGAAACTGCAAAGTGCTTCCTTTTAGTGAAAAGGTGGAAGTTCTTGGCTCAATAAGGAAAGAAAAGGATTATATTCTGATATTAATAAGATCTAAATCATTATTATCATATTCATCAGCCTTTTAGTGTTTGTCATTGACCTTTCTATCATGGACATTGTGGAGCCAGTGCTTTCTGAATTTATCTAGGTTATCACGCCATCTTACTTTCCGTTGGCCACAATTTTGCGTATAATCTCTGGGGATCTACGTTGTGAGTTGTGATGCCTTGCTATTGTCTGACATTCTTTCAACATATCTCACCCATTACCATTTTTTCCAACCGATTCTATGATATCTTGGGTACCTGTCTTTCCACCAATATAGTGTGTTGTTTTATGATCTCTTCAAGTGAGGTTGAACATGATTCTCTCATATGCATATTGCATAGTTCTCAGTTTAAGGGTCAATCTTTTGGTTAGGTTCCATGTTTCAGCTCTGTAGGTAACTGTTGGAAGGATACATTGGATGAAGTCCCTTCTATTTAGGACTAGCAGGATTTTTTGTCCTTGAAAGTTGAGCTTGCTTTACCGAAAACTTGCCGACTTAGTGTGATTCTTCACTTTATTTCTTTTTCTTTTGATGACTTTATGGAGACTTGCTGTCTTAGGTAGATGAAGTGGTTTATTTTCTTCAGCTCAGCATTTTTGATTTTGATTGTCATGTAAGAAGCACAAATCATTTATCTGTCACATAACTTTTATTGAATTATTGTTGCTACAATCATTGATTTGACTGAACAACAAAAAACTAGGGCTTACCTTCTTGCTTGTCTGTCTATCTATCCTTGTGTTCCTAGTTGCATTTTTTTGGCAAAGAGCCTTAAAAATTTCTGTGTTGTTCAGTAACCATCCTCTAAAAAATTGCCCTCTCACTTTTTTTTGAAAAATTCTTCTTTTATCAGTTCTTTTCAGTGGATGCTAGATTTGCAATAATAATCTATTGTGAAATGAACACTTATTTCACCACAGCCATAATATAACATTTACGACATTTATGTAGTAAAGCTTCACTGGAATGATAGAACTTGAGAGATATATAGAGAGAGAATATGTTTAATTTTAGTTTTTTTTTTGTCCCTCTGGTTTTGTTACAAAGTTGACAAATCCTGTCAGGTGGCGCCTTTTATCTTGTTAAGTCATATATTGCTCCTTGTATCTCTGTCCTAAGAGTTGGGATGGGGTAGGTAGGTAGGTTAGTAACATCTTAAGTGACAGAGAGATAGGAACTTGCAGAGGTGGATATTTTGAGAAAAATGATACAACTTGGCTACAGTCATTCATTTTTAGGCAGAGGTGGCAATATTTCAGTATCTAACCATATAATGAGCTTATATACTAAATTTTAGGTTTGTTTTTTATTCATTTATGTGTTTGCACTCAAATAGGGTGATATCATTGGTTGATTTACCTTCCTATTATGACATAACAATTAGAAAGACTTTAAAAAAGATTGGAATTAGGATACTTGAATTATTAAAAATGAGTTACCGAATTATCTACCTTTTAGGTGCTGATCCATATATAGATAACCCTGCCATTTTGGTCAGGTATATTTTTTATCATCATTATGATTGCTCTCTTTCACTAGGGATAATAGAACATATCCCCTGTGTATGAAGAGACTACTATATATATATATATATATATATATATATATATATATATATATATATATTAGCTATATGCCTGAATATGTGTGAATGATAATGTGGATGTGCATTTATGTGTGTATGTAGACTTTCATCATTAATTATCATTGTTTTCACTAATTTCTCCTTGTATTGATTTAAAAAAATCCTTCTGGAAAAAATTATTTAATTATTTAAGTCTTTCGCGTAACCGTTTTCTTTCATTTTTATATTCTACAACAGGTGTATTTACTTATGCCCAGGGAAATGTAGCTTCATTTTATTCCAATGGCTTTAATTTATTCCAAAAACATTTAGGAGAATAATTCATGAGATGAAGTGTTATCAAGATGCTTGAAGCAAGAGGGAGAGAGTGAGTTTAATTTTGGTCTTTTTTGTTAGTCCTCCCCAAAAGCTAACAACTATAATTTTAAACGACGGAAGTCTTAGAAGAAAAAAAAGATTATGGTATAGTTTTTACGACAAGTCAACTGTGAGTATAAGACGATTTCGGAACTGAGCATAAAATTCTGAAAAATCAACTGACTTGAATATAAACTGTCAGTTATTTTGCCTGAACATCATCAAGTGAGATATACCATCTCATGAATACACCACTTCTGATACTTGGTCAGCTATCACAGAAACACTGACTTCATTCATCTTCATTATACCAATCGTTATTTTCAGATTGTAAAAGTGAAATTTTAATCACTGATGACGAACCTACCCGATTAATGATTTTGAAAGGATATTACTCAGCATGAACCATACAACTACATTAATATAAAACCATGGTAATGAATTGAGCAACAGACATCATCACTTGCTAATATGCATTGTATCTATCGATGCTGTATTCATATAGGCAAAAGTATTAGCCATTTTGGACTGACCCAAGTATAAGTCGAACTGCTTATTTTGGGCCATTCTTTCAGTAAAAAACCTTGTTTTATAGTCAAGAATATATGGTAGGCTACATTTCTTTTTCTTGCAGACCCCTCCCCTCCAAAAAAAATGCAGATTTTTTTTGTCAGTCTCCACCATGAAAACAAAAACCTTCACCCTCATGAAATAAACTTAAAATGTCAATACCCACTTGCTATAAAAATATTTGGTCCGGTGAGGACTAATGAAAAATGACCCAATATGCTATGTTATTTTTATTGTTATTGTCTTCACATTTCAAACTTTTGACAGCATTAGCCTCTTATTTTGTGCAAAGCTGCAAAAAATCTGACAACTTGACTGATCTAAAACCCAAGCGAAAAGATATACAAGAGTGACCATTCAGGAGGAAGGTTGATTCGCTTTGATACTTCAAGATCAAATTGCTGTTGGAATTTGGCCTCAATCTAACACCAGAAATTGAGTTCCATGTTGAGAAGAGGAAAAAAATGCAATTCAATCTTTTTTTTCATTTCAGGCTTTTTTGTATTTTAAAGTTATGGATGTTAGCCTTTGATGGAGATGACTAAAAAAAAGCCCCTTTAATTTAAATGTAAATTCAAGTCTCAAGACTTTTTTAGCATTTGCTTCTCAGTTGATTTTTTTTATTTTTTTTTTATGTCTAACTTTTCTGACTTCAATATTCCCCACTTGGTGCAAACCTAACAAGGCATGAGCATTTATTCTCCTTAGAATAATTATTATTGGCTGCTTCTGGGTAATTTGTTCCTCTTAATAGGCATGAATTAGGCACTTTTTATTGGTTTTGTAATAACATCAAAATTAGTTCTATAGAAAAGTACAATGGCAGAATGGAAATGGCAAATTAATATAATTGGGAGCATGACAGAAGCAATAAAAATTAAGCGTGAAATCTGCTTTTTTGTTTTATCATTAATCTCACCATTTACAATATTTGGTCATTTGTTTTTTTAATGAAAATTAATCAGTGAAGAAGTCATGTTAATATTTGACCATGATATAAAAACAACAAATTGAAAATATAGCAAATTAAGAGAGAGAATCTAAGCTGTCTTTTATTACTTCGATGTTTAAATACAAATAATCAAACTTGGCCATTCTTTATGAATTGTAAGTAATGGTTTGTGTATCAAGTTGATATACATTGATTTTTTTTTAAAACTTGGAAATGGTTTCTGCTGATTGAAAGTTACCCCTTTCCCCAATAATGCTAGTAGATAATCAATATTTGATTAACAAATAAGAATTGGTATTGATTTTATCATTTCAATCTTTATTCACAATGGTCTCAAAACATTACTTTCTTCTTCTTTTCTTCATCATCATCCCTCCTGAGGATTTGCCACGCCTCTCTATCATGGACATTGCGGAGCCAATACTTTCTGAACTTGTCTCGTTCATCAAACCATCTTATATTTTGCAGGCCTACGGTTTGCACATGATTTCTGGGGATCCATGTCAAGAGTCATGATGTCAATTGGTTGTCTGCTATTCTCACAATATGTCCAGCCCATTGCCATTTGATCTTTTTTATGGATCCTTAGATGCCTTTGACTCCTGTTTATGCCCTAATACGTTGTGCTGTCTTATGATCTCTCCATGCGATATTGTGCTTGATTCTCTCATGTACATGTTGTATTGTTCAGTGTTTGAGGGTCAATCTCTTGGTTAGGTTCCATGTTTTAGCTCCATAGGTGACTATTGGGAGGGTGCATTGGTTGTATACCCTTCTTTTTAGTGTGATTTTCTTGTTCTTGAGAATTGAGCTCACTCTACCAGAAAGCTTGTCAACTTGGAGTGATTCTTTGCTTGATTTCACCTAATTTTGAGGATTTTGTGGAATTTTGTTGGCCTAGATAAATGTTATGGTTTACTTTCTTTAGCTCCATGTTTTTGATTTTGATCATTATGTGTTTGTCCTTAACATGTTTATTGTACATGACGTTTGTTTTGCTGATGTTGTCTCCAAATCTGAGGTTGCTTCAGTATTTGACATCTACTCTTAGTCCTTTGTTTTCCCAGTCTAGGTTTGGGAAGATCATCTCAAGGCAAGTTGTGAAGAGTTTGGTTGAGCTGGTATCACCTTGTCTTACCCCTTTTGGGGCTGAAAGGGCTCTGAGTCTTTCTGTAGCCTGATAAAGAAGCTGCTATGATGGTATATATGTTGCAATACTCTGACATGCAAGGTCTTCACCTTGTAGAGAAATAGCATCATGACCTTGGGAATTTTCACCAAGTCAAGGGCCTTCTTTAAAGTTGATAAATACTACTGCAAGTGATATTATATAGTCGATTGCTTTTTCTTTTAGTTGAGTTGTTGAATAGAGATGGCCAATGGTTGAGTGGTTCCTTCTAAAGCTTACTTGTTCCCATGGTTGGTTTTCATCTAGCGTTTAAGTGATTTGAATGGGGAAAAAATTGTATATGCAGTTGAATAGGCTTATTAATCTGTAGTTGTTGCGGTCTTTTGAGTTTCCCTCTTTATTTAACAGCATTATGATTGCAGTGTTTTAATCTTTTGGGACTTTAATTTCTTAGTTGAATGGCATGGCTAGTTCCCTAGTGATGGTCTTTCTAGCTTTTTTGAATAGGTTTTATAATGATACCATCTGATCAATGGCCTTTCCCTTTTGATTTGTTTGATGGTTTGTTTCACCTCCCATGGTTTAACTTCTAGGAAATCCTCAAATAGATTGCTTGTGTTTGCACATCCTGTTTGTAGTTTTGTGTTCTCTGTTGGGGAGGGGGATGTTAGAATTCTTGGGCACGTTTCACAATCTGGTTGCTGTCTGTTGATACGTCTTCATTTCCTTTGAGTACATTAGTTATTTGTTTCTATCCTGTATTGAGGGTTTTGTTAATAGCTTTTGAAACCCTGAACTTTTTTGAAAATTGTTTTGATGATTGCTGTCATATATCTTCTTTTGTCTTCTCTGTGTTTCCTTTGGATGATTTTATTTAGTTCGCCCGCTTCAGTCTTCTCTCCTATTGTTGATGGCTTGAGATTTCTGTTTCATCCCTGAGATTCTTGGTTTCATCTCAGTCTTTACTGATGATTTGTGTGCTCTTTGGCTTAAACATAGTGGCGATTTCAATTAGAGAGGTTGTTATTTTGTTGTTGAATTAGTTGATGTTTATACCTGTTTTTCAGTTTAAGCTTGGAGGATCGAGTGAGCCTTTTTGATATGTTTAATGGTTGGTATTTGGTGTTGAACATTCTTCTGTATTCTTTGCTGATATTATTTTGGATTTTCATATCTTACCATTCTGTGGTCATTCCCTACATTGACTTGATTTATGACCTGGATATTTCTGATGGTGTCGCTTTTGTCTGCTAGGATGTAGTCAATATTGTTCTTGGTTTCATGTTTAGGGCTCTCCTAAATCTATTTCTTCTTAGTTTCCTTCTTGAAGAGGATGTTCATGATTTTGAGCCCATTCATGGTTGCAAAGTTTACAAGATCTTCACGTCTTTTATTTCATACTTAATATCTGAAGTTAGCGACAGTATTCATTTCCTTGTCCTTCCTGTGTGTTGAAGTCTCCCATTATGACATTGAAGAATTTTCTGATATCTAAGTCATTGTAGAAGATGTCTTTCCTCTCTGGTTGACTGATAAGTGGGACCATAGACTTGGATGATCTTCAGTTTGTACTTTTTTGAGTTACTTGTGACACTGGCGATGCGGTCTGAGACAGCTTTTAAGCCCACCATATTATCTTTGAGTCCTTCATTGATGAGAAAACTTGGTCAGCTTTGTTTTACTTTCTCTTCCATAGTTGTGAAGATGTTTCCTCTTTAGTTTGATTAGTTTTTCTCTGGGTCTTCTTATTTCCCTCATACCAATTATGTCCCATTTGATGCCATTTTCAAGGTTGGCTAGGTGCATGTCTATCGAGAATGTTCTGATGTTGTAAGTGCCAAGATTTCCGTGTATTGTTTGGGTATCAGCCCTTGGAGCACATCAACCCCACCCAAAGCAAGTGATGTGGCTGGGCCTTTTAGCATTGATGACCCTGCAGGAATAGCTGATATAACTTTGATTGTGCATGCCAAAATCATACAAAGAGAAAAAAAATTAGTGATTCAAGGAGAAATAGACTGAGAATGATAGATATTAGGTATCTAAAGAGGTTTCCAGTGGAAAACCTATTTCCAACTCCTTTCTTTTTTTTTTTTTTTTTTTTGGCTTATAAATGAAATTATGATATGACTTTTTTTTTCATATGAAAAATCTATGGAACCGAACATTCACTATACAAACTTGCCTGTTTGAATTAACACTGACACTACATGAAACTCACTTGTATGAATATACTATAAAACCAAACATCTATGCTACCAACTTGCACAAGAAAAATGCCCTGGTAAAATAGCTGGGCAGACTGGGCTCTTTAGCTAAGTAAGTACTTCATTTGGTTTACATTAATGGAAGAATTAAATTGAATAAGCTTTTAGACTTTACTGAGAACATGATACATTTTGATTGTTTGAAACTTAGCCTTTTATTGGATAAAATATGCTGACTCTTCTTGGTATGGAAATTACAAACTCACTTCTCCGTTTAATAGACAATTAAAATCACTTATCAGTGCAGCAAAAAATTAAAAATCTCGATAGAATTTCATTTATCAGTTGGAGACTTACTTTGTTACAGAAGAAAGTCGACCCTCTCTTTCCTTTTTTTTTTCATTTCAATTGCTCAGTTTTAGTAAACATCATCAAAGTTTGAGTTTTTAAAATTATTTTTCAATCAGTTTTTGTTTTCAGCTTCAGATGAGGTCAATCTTGATATTATAGGAGAGTGGAAATATCTATAATGATATCCACGTTGAGAAGCCATTTGATTTTTAACTGATAGAATTTTTGAAAAAATAAGAATGATAAAAAAAGAAATGTTGCATTTAGTATGGTGTGGGAAGAGGGGGAGTAAGCTCTACCTGCTGGATCAGTTTGACGGAGGAAATGATAGAGGTTAAGAAGTGTAGATTTTCATCTTGCTACCTAAAAATTAAACATTTTGATAAAGATGAAACAAAAGAAAAGACTGAAGAATCGAATTGAGATTTGCAGAAAAAAACCCCTCCCCCTCTCTTTTCTCCAATCATGGTAGTTCAGCATAGTTTTTTTCCCCCCATTTTTAAAAAGATTTGGATCAAAGTGTAGTATGTGTTCTTGTCAGTTCAATGATGAGCATTTAGAGTAATTTTTCTTCTATGAGATTGTTTTATATGAAATGCTGTTCTTTTTTTTTCAACAGTAAAATAAAGGATAACTTACCCATTAATGAAACATCGATTTCTGATATCAAGTTCAAAATGCTTGAAAAGCTGATGATCTGTAGGAAAAATGTCAGGTATATATGGAAGGTGTTACAAGAGTTCATATTCCAATTCTCTAAGATTGGACACAGTCTGCTAGAAGTTATGATGTCTGACAATGTTGAGGAGCATATGCAAACAATTTTTCCAAATTTTCAAAATTATAGTTGCTTTTAAAGCTGTGAAGTCTCCAGAAAGTGCTCAAACCCTTGTTTATTGGTCATTGTCCTCTGCAGTTGATAATTCTTCATGATTGAGAACAGGTTTGGGCCTTCGTTGTTGTTTTCAATTGGCATCCATGTTTCCAAACCCAAACATATTGAACCAATGCTGAAAAGTTCACACTATAGTACTGTTCACTCCAATGCTTTGTTGATGATATCAGCAACATTGTATCCTAAATGAAAACAGTGCTTAGAAATTAATATAACTTTTTAGGTAGACATTATTTCTGTTAAGGACTCAAATATCCCCAATAATAATGAATTATATCTGTGTGTGGTAAGAGGTCAAGAATTGGATTGCAGCTGTTTATAATGGCTGTGAAACAATTCCCTAGTACTGATGGTGAGCTAGTAAGTGTATTTCCCATCAGCAAAATAAAAATCATACTTTTTAATGACAATATCATACATATGGCCTAAATGTTTACAGCAATAGAATCCAAGTAAGAACTGTTCTAAATTTTTTAATCACCACTATCAATCTACAGCAGTGAATAAACAGTGTAGATTGGGAATTAAGAATAAGTTCACAGACTTTCATATGGCAAGAGGGACCTGTATTCCTTATATATATATATATAAATAAATATAAAATCTATATAGTAAAAAGTGAAGCATTTCCATTTGAAAAGAATTCTCCTGAAATGTTGTCGGTAAGTTTTTCAGAATAACTGGCTTTATTGCTTGACAAATAATTCAGTGGTTTTGCTTTCCTTTGAAAGACAAAACAAATTATATCACCTACTGAAGGTGGCTATTCCAGGATCCATCTACAAATAAGAACGAACACCCACTGATATGTAGAAGTAAGAATAAACTGAGAATATTTTCCTCAGAAATGGCAAGACATATATAAGACACTAGAATATACCCTTAAAAAATGACTGGTTTATTTATGTATGGATTGGCACAAAAGAGCATAAAGCTGTTTTATGAGGTAATTTATTTTCAATAATTCAAGTATCCTAATTTTAATCCTCTACTCAACTGAAGTTGTTTTGATGCGTTATCAGACATAAAGTCTGAAAAGTTTCTATGATGTAAACTTCATTGTTATGTTATGATAGGAAGGTTATAACAGGAATCGGTCCATTTTTCTCTGTATTCAGGATTCTCTCTTAGATATAGATGTATCAGATTATGGCAAGTCCATAATCAACATTAGATTATATCAGGTGCATAAGCGCAAACAAATAGAAAAGAAATTTGCATATATGCCTATTATCTGTAAGACATAATTACAAATTTTCTCTCTCTGAAATATTACCATGGTAATATTGCCATATTTCTAAGCATGTTATTGTGATAGAGATAGATGAATATTTGGCAATTTATAGTTAGATTTACATTGAATCTGGAAAAAAAAATGAAATTAAATTGAATCAACCATTATTGATCATTTAATACCCCAAAAACAGAACCCTGAAAATCTATAATCTTTGTTCATACCCCCTCTTATTTTTTGAATACATGGATTGATTTTCCATTTTGTAGTTTCTTTGTGATTTAAAAAACTTTGTATTCCTGCCCTTGTGGTATGATATGAGTCATTATTTACTTATTGAAACAAACATTTCAATATTGTTCTTGACAAAGCCGAAAGGTGAAACGTGCAAGTATAGTAAACTTGATTTAAATCTATTATTTTCTGTATTTTCTTTACTCAGTAATCTTGTTGGATATTGTATCTTCATACTCATCACAATTACATTCGAGAAAATCTCATGTTAGTATCAAATTCTGTGATGTGAAAAAAAAATTAATTTGAAACAATGTAATAGCTTTTTGCATTTGGTTTAATAAACTTTAGTTAAAGTGAAGAAACTATCTGTGTGAAATCACAGAAACGGATTTAAACAAAATCAATTAGGAAAAATAACTAAAAAATGCTAGATGGTGTAGGGCTGCAAAGATGTTGCAGACAGCTTACTAAAAAAAGAGGTTTCTACCAGTATTGCCAATTTAGCGCTTTTCAGGCTAAATTTATCACCTTTATTGTTTTGGCAGTGCAAAAATTCAGCATTTAGCGGTATTTGTAGATTATCTTCAGCACTATTCTCATGCAGTTTTAGAAGAATTTTAGCTATTTTCCTAACCATTTTAGTTTTCTTATTCTTAGCTGATAAAAATGGCTATCAGTGTCTTGTAGCGTATTTTGGCATTTATTAACACTCTTTCTGAGGTCGATATAGCATGAAATTTTTTTTGAGTTGGCAAAGCTGGTCTCCATCATTTTTCTCTCACTTGTACTTGGGTATTCTGTTCTGTGCCTCCATTATACAACTTGGTTCATTCTCTGGAACAAAAATCTCACCTAAGAGCTCCAGTACAACGTAACAATATTAGAACAATTTGAGCTTTTCCCAATAATTAACAAAGGTTAAATTTGGTGTATGATAGATAAGAACAAAATGCTAGTATGATTGTTTTGAGACAAAGGTGTCATTTGCCACTAGCAGGTAAGGAATAAAGGTAAGAGGGTAGAGAAAAAAATGAAAACAAAATGAGGTGGGGAAAAAATGGAAGTTAAACAGAGTAGATGGCCAATTCATGACACCATGAATAGAAGAGGTGATTAATTTCTTTGTTTTACTGCTTTTATAGACAGGAGACTGCAAACAAAGGAGGGAACCGGTTCAAGTGGACATTTTTCAAAAAAAATAACTGAATGTAACAGAGGCAAATAGTTTGATGTCAATGAAGGCAAGAACATAGTTAGAATATTGCAATTTATTTGCTACAATAAAACTTCATTTTATTTACCACTACCTGTTGATTTTTGTCTAAATATTTCTCTTATTCTGCCAATTTAGAAATGAGCTCATAAGTAGGATAACACTGACTTCATTAGGGTGAAGAATAAATACAAGGGTAAGTCAAAAAGTATTGCTACATAAATTGATGAGTCTATCCTAAACGAAATGGGTTTAAACATTTCTCTGGGATAAGTTGATGGCTGCAGGCAAGTTATCTCATCAATACTCTTATCTTCGTCATGTTATTCATAAAAAGGATATTTTTTGTACCATGGAAAAAAATGTCTTTGATGTTAAGGCTGACATTTTTTTTCAACAAAAATAGATTTGAAATCTTCCTATATCATTAAAACTTTGCAACAAATTTACACTGATGCTGCTCTACATAAAACAGCTGTTTTTAGATGGATCAAGCATTCTAAAGGAGGTCAGGAAGACCTCACAGATGAGCAGAGAGAGCAAAGATCATAGAACTTGACAAATGAAGAAACCAAAGCTGGGGTCCAGAAACTGTTGGATGATCATCAAATTACCATTAGTACAAGAACTACTGGAATCAGAATTTTCAATTTTAAGCAAACATCTTGGCCTCAAAGAGATGATCTTTCTATAAATTTTCCAAACAAAATTGAAACAAATGATGATGATTTCATAGAACGCTTTATAACCATTCTTAGACCTGCTAATATGATCCAGGAAGTGTAAGGTCCAATCAAAACAGTGGCTTCCAAGGGGATCTCCTGGGTCAGTCAAATTTAAGGTAGAGAGGTCAGCTCAGAAGGTGATGGTGACTGTTTTTTTTTTTTTGTTTTTTTGATTCCAAAAGGGAAATCTTTATAAATTTTCTCAAGAGGCAGCAAAATCATATAAAACTGAAGTATCAATTAAATTGAAAACTATATTGGTGAGAAAAATGTCCAGAAGAGTTCTACTAAGGAATTTTTTTCCATAATCAAAATATACCTGCTCATTCTCCAAGTGTAGCATAGACAGTATTATAAAAATTTTGTTTGGAAACCCTACCCTATCCACTCCACATTCTTGATCTTGCCCCTCCAAACTTTTTGTTCCCCCCCCCAAAAAAAATCAAAGAACATCAAAGGAACAAATTTTTAGTCCTTTGATGGTGCCAAAACTGCCATTTTGATATAGTGTAAATCGAAGAGTGAAGAATTCTTCAGGAAAGGGTTAGAGAGATGGGAAAACTACCCCTGAAATGTATAGATCTAGATGGAGCATATGTTGAAAAATATTAGCACATATTGACATATTGATGTTGTTGTTCAATAAAGGTTTCTATGATTTTGGAGCAATACTTTTTTTACTTACTGTCATAAATCAAATAAAAGAACCAAATTTCTGCAGGTGTTACCACAGAATAACTTCCAGTAGTTTTATATCAGAAGTCCACAAAAAATTATTTTGTTGGAGTACACTTCTAACCTTCAAGAATGGACTTGACCAACACTTGACAAGCAGAAGATTCTCCTCATACTAGTGTGTTATCACTTGTGCCCATGAAGTATCTTAAATGTAATAGGCATAGACTGTGCCAGTCATAGCACCAGATCAAAGACCTTCAACCTAATCTAATCTGCCACTGCATCGTATCATATCATATTAGAATTGAGTTAATTCCTCTCTACCATTTATATGGCGACTGAAGTTGGTTTAGTCTGTCAGTGTTAGCATAAGACCCAATGTTTGTTTGATTGGTTGATTGGTTATTAAGGGAATATAGTTTTAAATAGAAGCAAGTAGTTGTTTATTTATCATAAAAACTGATGAAACTCTGGAATATCAAACAAAAATGTGTTGATATTCACTGTGAAATGAAATACAGTCGTGAAAACTTTCATTACACTTCCTGTTGAAAAACATATTTTTTGACCCTATAGGTGTTTGGCACCAGTCAAAGTTGTGATAAAAAGCAACTGAAAATAAGGATGAAGGTAAAAACTGGTCAGAATTAATAATCAAAATGTATTACAATGCTCTATCTGATATTGAACATGAATTTATTCAAAATAAATTACACTAATCTTATTTGCTTATGTTTGTGAGATGACTAGTGACATACAATGTAACGTCATCCAGTGAAGTGTCTTTTTCAATTTGATTTATTCTGGGATGTTGGATGTCCCATATTTGTATTTACCAATGTGTAATAAGGATTTTAGAAGAAATTTCTAAAATCATGCTTTATGTATCTGTGTTATTAGGAGATGAGTGAATGTTAAAGATTGCCTTGTTCTTCTTCTTACTGATCAGTAAATTTCGTTATTCATCTCACTCCTCATGATCCCCAAATATTATTTTCACTGCTGTCTTTTTTGTATCCCTAGGTATAAAAAAATCTGTTTTAGGAGTGAATAAACTTTCCAAGAAATGGAACAATTATGTAAGATCCAACCACAATACATGAAATGATGAATATTCATTAGATCATGTGTGTATCTTTGCTCAGAGGTTGTTAAAAGTCAATCACAATGCTTGAATAAACTGATACGATCAAGCGTTCATGTCAAAACACAAGCGTTGAAGCCCATCTTCACTTGACTCTAATAATTAGTTATTGAGGACGTACCTAAAAGTCACCGCTTTTGTATTAAATACAAATCTCTTCCCGATAACCAACAAACGGAAATTATGTCTAAAGCAAACCAAGTTGTTTTCAATGCAAATTGGCCAATTTACAAAATTACTGTATTTGCTGGCCTATAACATGTATGATTTAGCAGAGTATTCAGAGAACCTGTATGTTGCAACTCATCCAAGCCTCATAGCTGTCCATTTCGAGCTTCATTAGATGGTCCCCTCCCCCTCCTTTGTAGTCATATTACCAGTACATTGAGCTTAGATATTTACATAAATTTTAAAAGAAATTCAAATGAGCATCTTTCTTGCCAGCAAATATGGTAATTTTTGATACATATAATATTACAAGTACTGTTATTTATTTGATGTTGCATTTAATAAATTATTTGATCTGTTCCTTTTTGGTAATTTGTGTTTTTGCAACATGGAGATTGCAGATTTTTAAAATTCCCAATTAGAAATGAAATTACTTTCGACTGACTAGAACCCAGTTTTCATATTCTTTATAGATGTGCCAAGTTGCTGCTGTATTGAAAACCATATTTAAGAAGAGTATCTTTATTTGCTTTTCTGGACCAAACTGGGTTTGGAACTTGAAAAGTGAACATTTTTTTTTCTTGTCCAAGTTTGAATTAAACCTTTGTCTCCCTATTTCATCTTAAACAAATAGAAACTCTCCATCACAGTCAATAGTTGAACAACACTAGCATTTGAATCTATAATCATGAGGAAGAAAATTCCATTGAAGAATAAATATGGTCAGAATAAATTCTATTTATGACATCACTAGTATACTCTATCTAAAATAGAGTAAAAATATGAAGAAACATCTAGATTCTGGAGAATCTAGATGTTATTAATAGGCCTCAAAAAGGTCAAAGTTTTTTTTCTAAAAATCAAAAAAAAAAGACAGATTTCTAGAGGGGTGTATTGATGCCAATTTTCAGGTCTGAAGGAGAAATGGTATTATTAAGAGCACTGGAACACAGATGAATGCATAAACAAACATACACTCATATAAGGATAAAATCCTCCACGATCTTTAATGGCTACGGTCCATATTTCATGGGCAGTATAGGTATTACCCCTCACATAAATATTAGACTTAGTACAAAAGAGATATTATTGGTCAGTAGAGAAACAAGCAGAAGGAATTTTCAAGTCAAGTTGATAGAAACGTTCTGTAGTCCTTGGCTTAGATAACCCAAGAAAGAAAAAGGGAAGCTAAATCAAAGGAACTTATAATCTGTGAACCAATCAATAATCATAGAAGATGACATATGTAAAGATTTACATGAAAGCTGTTCTTGGTGAACTTTATGCTGGATCATCAAATTATCACTCGGCAAATTCAAAATGCTTATATCTATAGAAAAAGGAAAGTGAAGATATCTTTAGAAATCATTTTACATAATGAGATTAGTATTTTTGATGTAAAGTGAATTAAAGAAAAAGAAAAAGATTTATATTTTCTTGTAGATAAAAAAAAAAATGCATATTTTTTTTCAACTAAATATTTCCATCACCTTTTTAGTGACTCAAATAAATATATCCATCTCTTTTTTGCTACTTGAAAAATTAAATCAAATAAGTTGAAAAGAAGGTTGGCTATTTTTTCCAGCAAGAGTTCAAAGATATATATATATACATGTTTATCAAGTTAACTAGAAAAATGAAGATACATTTATCTGCATAGCTAAAAAAAAGATGTATACCAGTTAAGTAAAGTGGCCCCTAAAAAATGCTACTGAGCTAGAAGTATTGCTTTATTTTTGCATCTCATACTCCAATATTGCCAACATACTTGTTGTTCCTCATTGGAGTATCATCATTATCAGCTTTTTAGCATCTGTCATCGGATAAGGACCTTCGCCAAGATTTGCCAGACCTCTCTATCATTGGCATTGTGGAGCCAATACTTTCTGAATTTGTCTAGTTCATCATGCCATCTTACTTTCTGTTGGCCACAATTTTGCTTGTGATTTCTGGGGATCCATGTAATCAGTCATGATGTCCAGCAGTTGTCTGCCATTCTCTCAACATGTCTAACCCATTGCCATTTGAGATTTCTAATGGTTTCTCGGATTCTTGTCTTCTCTCTGATATACTGTGTTGTTTTATTATCTCTTCATGTGAGGGTCAGCATGATTATCTTGTGTGCATATTGTATGGTTCTCATTTTAAGGGTCAATCTTTTGGTTAAGTTTCATGTTTCGGCTCTATAGGTAATTATCAGTGGGATACATTGGTTGTAGACCCTTTTTTTTTTGTGGGATTTCCTTATTCTTGAGAGTCAAACTCACTCTATGGACAGCTTACTAATTTGGAGTGATTCTTTGCTTGATTTCTTATTCTTGTGGGGATTTTATGGAGATTTATTGTTCAAGGTAGATGTAGCGGTCTAATTTCTTCAACTGTGTATTTTCAGTTTTGATCATTGTATCTTTGTCCTCTACATGTTTGCTGCACATGACATTTGTTTTGCTGAAGTTCATGTTGAGGTAAAGATTCTTGCATCCTTCATTTAATTAATCTACCATCATTTGGAGTTCACAAAGGTTCTTAGAAATGTTGTCAGCAAATCTAAGGTTACTTAGGTATTTGCCATGTATTCTGACTCTCATTTTTCCAGTTTGGGTTCGGGAAGATCATCTCAGAGCAGACTGTGAAAAGTTTGGTTGAGCTGGTATCACCTTGTCTCACTCCTTTTTCCAGTCTTATGAAGGAACTGCTCTGTTAGTAGATATATTGAAGTCCTCTGACATATATGAAGTCTGCACCTTTGCTGGAGATGGTCAGTGGTGTGAAAATAAAGCCATACTGTAAGCTCAGTATGAAGAATGCACTCACTATAAAGCAAAGAAAGATATTACAGAACAGGTCTGGTTAGTTTTACAATAGAAATTGTTATGTGACCAATGTCTTCTGACAGCATGTCCTGTTGGGAATGATCTATTGAAAAATTGGAAAAAAGACAATCAATGAATTAACTATTTCACTTATGCTTTGTAATCACAAACAATTTCTGATCTTTCAAAAAAACAGCCAGAATGCCTCTGGCCACCAGCTAAGGGATCAGTTTAGCATAATAATATATTCCAGGTTGACCCCCCCCAAACCCTACTTAGCGTGGGATTTTCAAAAAAAAGAAACTTTTCTAGGCAGAAGGAGTATATGTTAAGATTTTCAGCTCTCTAGCTGATTGATGCCGTCTGTATGTGTGATACATACATAAATAGCCAGCAAGCCAGCCAGGCAGTCAGACCAACTTGAATATAGAAGAAACTTATGTTGGCAGTTTTGGTTGACAGTTTTTAATAAGAAATATGTTTGCAGGCAGGCTTAACTTTCCTCTTCTCTTATATGTTGATTTTCTTGGTTGATTGTTACCAAAAGGAACAAAACTGGCTTTTGCAGGGTCAAACTCCTCCAACTTCTATTCTGACTCAATATGATTACTGAAACTTTTGTATTGTACTTATAATGAATAAAAGAAATAAACAAATTTTTATTTTGTATAAATGTTATTTATTAGAATAAAATAAGCCTGTATATATCTATATGATAAATCTTTGTTAATGTCTCATAAGGCAGCCTCCTGTTGTTTATGAGTTCAAATCACACTAGGGGAATGTGAGTTTTACATATTGGTTTACATCCCTAATCTTGTTGAGGATTATTTTTGTTCTTATCATGTTAGAAAAATTAAGTCAACTCACCAAAAAACACTTTTTGATATTTCATTTTATTTCCCATAACTTGAAAGAGACAAAGGTGTTGAAAGTTTTTTCTTTTTCTTTTTTTTTTTTTTTCAATATGATATACCTGTGTCAGCTAGTGACTATATATTGCTATCTTCAAAAGATTTTATGATGGTTGGTAACTTTCTGCATTGTTTAACAGCAATCCTTTATTTTATTTTATTTTTTTTTCATGGGATGTTCCCAGATGAAAATGGCAACAAGAACCAATAAGCACTGGTGAACCTTGTTACCATAACTTTTCTTGAGAAAGTAGATTTTAGGATGAAAGCCAGGCCATGTCATTTCATTCTTGAGACTTGGACTTTGATGTGGAAACAATCTTACAATGTTGGAAAGTAGACGAGACAGGGAAAAATACAAAGGCTTGCATGATTTTATATATATATATATATAATTTGTATCCAAATGGCTATGGTTGTTCGTCTACATTGGAATCTGATTATGTATAGGCTGTGTGTTAGCATATCTTTTCTGAAATGCCTGTTCCAAACTTTATTGCAAGGTTTCCAAAAATAGTTTAAGAAAGTTTAGATGTCGTTAAGACAAAAAAAAACCTGAAAAATTTCTTGTATTCAAATTGCTTCTCGGCTGCTTTTGCATTTTAAAAGAGGAGAAATTGAAATTACTTATTGGGCCTAGCTAAAATTCTATGTTGACCTCAAAATTGTGTGAATTTAAACAAAAACAAGCATGGCTGCTCGAAGGTCAAACTCCTTTGTTTCATTGAAATCTAAAAAGTAAACCAAACAATTTATTTCTCCATAAAATATCATTCCAAAACTATGTGTCTCATTTCAAATTCTGGAAGAGGACTTTTGAAAAGTAGAAGGATGTATGGATGAGTGTGATAGATTCCAGGGGGAGTACTTTGAAGTGGACTAACATACCTTTGCATTTTGTAAGCTATTTTTTGGTTCATAATAAATGAATGGATACTTTCTGGAGAGACCTTGTAAGTCATATCAAATTCATATAATGGTGAGTTGAAATACTTATTTCAGTAAATATGGAGAGAGCTTTAAGAGACAGGTTAAAGCAAAAACATTGTTGGAAAATACAGTCATATGGAAAGGAAAGATAAGAATATACCTTTTTTTTCATTGGACTCATCTCTTGAAAGATGGCATCTCTTGCATATGAAATTAAAACTGCTATTTTCAGTTATCGTTTGTGTCAAAGTCTAGAAGGAAAAACATGTATGCATTTATTCTGGCTATAAAAAGAGTTGTGCATTTTATAGCAATACTTCCATGCAAGGGAAGCAACACAAGTTCACACGTAAAACAAAACCTGCATATACAAAAACCAGATGTGTCATGTCCAGTTCCATTGAGCATGCATTTCAAGAAGTGATTACACATTCCAGAACCAACAACATCCGACCTAGGCTGGATGGCACACAGCTGAAACGTAGTGAACAAATTAAGATATAAACTTAAGGAAAATAGTCCAAACATACATGATGATTCATGCACACTGTCTAACAAAATTTAAACAAGAATTAGTAAATATCAATATCTTGCTCCTACGACTTAATTCAACGCTTATCATTTCAAGTTATAGTCTCTTCCTCTTTGACGTTAAAATTGGACTATTTCTTCCTGCTGTGGCATTTGCTTCATTTTTTTAGTTTTTTTATTAGCTTTCTCCTCATAATTCAGTAACATTCCAAGATGCTTAGGATCTGGTTGTAGTTGAAGCCATTCTTGTCTTTAGTTAATGATGTTGTAAGGTGATCTTGAGTGTGAAGGAAAATGTGAATGAGGTTTTATGTCTCAACATTGACAAAAGAATTTATTTTTTGTTCAACAAATTAACATTGCATTAGGAAGAAAATGTTAGGTTATCAGCTTCCTGTTTATTCTCTGCTTGCAGCATGATTTGTAAATATGAACGCCTTTACTAAGTAGTTATATGGCTTGGTATCGGGGGTGGTATAGTGAAGATTCATGTGGTTTCAGGGGAGTGTATTGACTTTCTTATTTAGTAATGGAGAAGTGAGCTTTGTTTTGATTAATTCTATATTCCGATGTTGTCAGGAATATCCAAACTGGCTGTTCTGAATTTTTAAAAAACCTGTAATGAATAGCATTTTTCTGAGAAAATATGCAGCTTGAAATAATCAATTGTATTGAACTTGTAATATGTGTAGAGCAAATATTTTTTGCAAATAGCAGCTTTTAAAATCAACTTTTTTTTGTTTTAACTGGGGGTGATTAAGACTGCATGCGGCCTTCTATACTATGCCTCGTGCAGCCTTGTCCAAAAAAATTCTGAATTTATTTTGTAAAAATTAAATGATTCACAACATCAGCTATCAGAAATGAAAAATAGTCACTAATTTTATGTTTTACTCATGAATTTACACTTAAATTAAAAATTTGAACCAAGTCACTATTATTAGTTATTATCATCAGTTAGTACCTAATCCACTTTCAGGTGTGTCACATGTGCAGCCTGATTAGAAGATGATAAATTTCAATGTAGCCTTCAAACATGAAAAGGTTACACACCATTGCACCATTTGGTTTGCAGGAGTGTTCAGTGCTATATGGAAAGGAGATTATTTTACCTGAAGCATAAATAATGATTAGTTTTTGTGTTAGGGAAAAGTATAGATAAAGGCAGCTCATGGCTGCTTTGGTTCTGAAAAATATATCATTTTCAGATGACCAGAAAAAGTGAGAAAAATTGGTCAGGGGTATTCTGAAAGTGACTTGCAATTCAGTAATGTCAATGAGAGTAGATTGACCAGTGAGGAAAGTCATAAGGCTAGCAAAGAAGATGTGCAGAATTTTTTTTATATAATCCTGACCTCTGAAATTCTTCCATGGTTTTTGACATTTTGCTCACGTGCTCAGTTGTATTGGACACCTGTCGGAGGGTCAGGTTTGATAAGATAAGAAGTCATTGATGCTATAATCATCTGGCCACATTCTAATGGATACAGTTTTTTCCTTTCCATAATTCATCACTTCTAAGAAGAGAAAGTAATGTGTAAGTTATATGAAAAGTTCTTGATGTGAATGTGCATCTCACTTTCCTATATATATATATATATATATATATATGTTATATATATATATATAACAGTGGGCACTTGTGCATACAATGTTACTCAGGCTTATAGTATGGGTGCCCATTTCTTCATTTAAAAACAAGTTGACAACAACCAAGCAACAAAATGACAT